>OX451409.1:2453860-3053860 GCA_949629135.1 Eremobia ochroleuca | reverse complement strand
AGTGCACAGGCGTCACCCAGATTAGGTCAGAAACCCTCGGGACACCCGGATTTTCAACAGATGTTCTCAACAGACCAGGAGACTTAATCAGCTTCTGGAGGGAGGTGGGCTGGTTGGAATAATCATCGACGGCTGCCATTGCCCACGCACAATAGTCCACTTGAAGGACTAAGTGCGGAAACCAAACCCATAACATAGAACATGCAAAAACCAAAAACTCTATAAGGGTGACATAACAATCTATACTTTGTTTCTGACTATCATCATCATCTGCCTAGCCTATTCCTAACTATGTTGGGGTTGGACTCCAGTCTAACCGGGTGCAGCTGAACACCAGTATTTTACATGAAGCGATTGCCAATCTGACCTGCACAACAGTTACTGGGTAATACGATCTCCCTTGGTAAGACTGGTTGTCAGACTTTCTGGCTTCGACTGCCAAAGATCCACGAATGACAGCCGGACCCACTGCTTAACGTGCTTTCAGGGGATTTTGATATTTGTAAAGATGGTCACCCATCCACAGACCAACCGCGGCAAGCGTAGCTTAATCTGATCGATTGACCCGTGCGGCTGTTATTACTTAGCCACAAGCCCCTCTCTTGTTTTGCCTGCCTGCAAGGGAAAAGTCGTGAGTATAGTTCGAAGTGGCAATTTATAGGTGTTCCGTATAGCTCAGAGAATACCTTGTACGTAATACACAAAGATATGAAATCGTGATAGGTTACTATATTAATTTGGGCTATTAATAACTTTCTACTGTTCTTAGAACCTTTCAATGTTGCAGTAATTAGGTATGTTATTAAATACTCCTCGCCTTTTCTTAATAATCATCACGATTATTAAGAAAAGGCGAGGAGTATTTTGATCTTATTTAGGGTTACGTACCTCAAAAGGAATAACGATACCCTTAAAAGATCACTCCTTTGTCCTTCTGTCAAGACCCTTTTTCTCAGGAACGGGTGGAGTTATTAAGTTGAAATTAATATCAAATACTCAGGGCTGCAATTCCTTGAAGCACTGAAAAAATCAAACTTCTAAGTCAACGCAATCGAAAGATAATAAGTTCTAATAAGTTCTCCTAGACCCAGTGCTTCCCGTTGACCTAGAATCATGAAATTTGGCAAGAAGCAATGTCATGTAGCACAAGTAAAGGAAACAATCCGAAAACCGTAAATTTGTAGTTACGTACCTACAAATTTGTACGGAACCCTCGGTGCACGAGTCCGACTCGCACTTAACCGATTTTTTTTAATAAAAATAAAAATATAATATTCTAAAAACCATCTATTTCTATATTTTATTCTCAAAACTATTAACCAACGTGCTTTCCGAGGCACGGAGGGGTCTCGGTATGTAATTATGGTCACACAGATCAACCGCGGCAAGCGTAGCTTAACCTGACTGTTCGACCTGTGCGGCTGTTATTATTTAACCACGGGCCCCTCGACTATTGGGGTACAAAGGTAGTAAAAGCCATAAACCTTTTATTGCTTTTATTACCTTTGTACCCCAAGGTAGCGACATATTTTGTAGAAATAAATATAATATTTATTATTGTTTGGTATTTTTTTTAGTCCATTTTTATAAGACCAATTAGGGAAACGCCGACGGCCACACGATAACGTCATTTATTGTTTTAATTTGTGTTTTTTTATATTATAATAAATAGTATGTTCCAGGTGATGATGGTGGCGATGATGATGTCCATACAAAACCCATAGTCCCTAGCAAAACCGTTAATTCGGCATTAGTGACTGTTCACTACTTATAGAAAATAATCAATAAAAACTAGGATTTAAAATAACTCGAAACCGACAACAAAACAAAAAAAAAAAACAAGCATTAAAGTACCTAATATTATTATACCTACACTAAAATACTTTTCTATTCATATAAAAACTATTGCGGGTACTCCACCAGATTCCACAAATTTTTGTCCATCATCCTTTTCCGTAGGTACAGTCAAAGCACAACTGTCCTTTTGAATAGTTGCATGAAATAGCTATAACACGGCAAACTTACGTATGGTGTCAATTTGCTTAGCGATTCATTTCACTGGCTGTACTAACAATACAGTAAAAAAGACACAGAACTAACCTCTTGCCCTAACAAAATAACTTCAGCAAAGTCTCTCAGATTTGTTTAAAATGCTTACTCATTCAAGTTAGTACGGAGGTCAAGGCCGTTCCTTTTCTTAGCTCAGTACCTTTTAAAAGATCCTAAAGAAGTATAAGAGCAATGTTATGAAGTAAAAGAGCAATGTTATAGTTACAATGACTTTTACCTCTAAAAGCCTGTGCAATCACTGCTTAAGCCAGTACTTGTACAGTGTACTTGCCTAGCGAGTGGAATGACCTAGTAAACTTGAATCAAGTCGTGAGATCCCGAGCTACCTAGTACCTACCTATCAGTAATCAATAATATGCAAAACAATAGAATATGAACTCTATGACTAACAAAATAAAGTGAAATATTCGTTTTCATAGAGCCAGCTCACTCAAAACAATGAGTTCCTCTTATACTATGCTCTTCTACTCCAATGATACAGGCTTTATTTAAAAAAGAAGAAAATTTACATACTGTATTGAAATTTAAACTTTGTTGCTACAAAAAATAATGTGCGTTTTTCTTTATTTCCCTCATTTTCTTTATGGTGAGTGTTCGAATTCTTTCCCGTGCTATTTGAAACTTTACCTTATTTTTGAGATGTTATGGTGGTTTTTCCCTTGTGTAGGGGTTGTCAGTTCCTAAGTCAAGGGCTTGAATCCCCCAGCCCTAAGCAAAGCTTGTTAAAAATTGGCGTTTTGTTGGAATCGAGAATTACTTTTGGATTTTTTTCTGTTTAAGTAAGAATTTTTTTGAAGTGCTGAACGAAATGTTAGTAGGCAATCTCTGTCGCGATTAATTTTTGCAACAGTATTTTTTTTGGTTACTACGGTAAAGAACATGGGGTTACGAAGGGTTACAAAGTTATAATAATAATAATAATTACATTTTTTATTGAGAGTAACCATGACATTCAGACAGTGTTAGTAACAATAACTATGTTAGTGATATAATTACAACAACAATTACACAAACACACAAAACCAAGTTATCACTATTTCCGCATTCCAGCTGAGATACTGGAGCAACGACTTATAATACAGCAGTCCAGCCTGTACACAATAACTCCCAGAATGCTGTTGGAACTGACTCGCACCCTGCGCACCAAGGACACACATCTTTTACGCATTAATGCATAAAAGCAATCAATACGCTTCTCCGCAAATATCCCTGATGCGCTACAGAAGCGAGGCAGCCCCATCAGCACCCTGAAAGCTTTGTTGCACTGCACGCGAAGGGCACTGTACGATCTCTGCGTAAAATGTACCCTCAGGCCACAGGTGTAAAATGAGGAACCGAAAGAAGGCTCTAAAAAGTGTTCGCTTAACCTCCGGAGAAGCACGTTTGGACCTGCGGCCAATCATATTCGCTCACAATGTTATGGAACATAAAAATTGAAAATAAGTATAGTTATTAGAATATTTAAAATATAAAGGAATAAATTAAATAGTGAATAATTTCATGGCAATAGTATGTAATAATAATACTTCCCAAATAACTGTACCAATCTTTAAAAACGTTAGACTTCTCTCCGTCCACCTACCAAACTCTACAGAAAGCTGCTATCCTTAAGACTTGCAGAATAGTCCGAAAATTCCTTCAGCACGACCCACAAACATCATCAACAACACAAATCTAAACATATCATCACATCATATGTTAAAACGCACACACACACACTCAGACGCACACGTGTCCTGCGTGTCCTGTCAGCTGCACGTTACAGGAAGTGATGGACGCTGGTGATAGCGCCAAAGAAGTCTCGTCTTCATTTTGGATACTCCAACATGGTTTATTTCCCAGGGTGACTCGTTTTTATGAACTCATAACCATAATAATATTGATTTAAGACGCTCACCTGATGAAGTGCCGTCTATACTAGAAAGTTATCAATGGTCCGTGCTCGAACTTCACAGACTAACCCTTACAAGTATCTCTTTAAAAATTCTTTTCTTTGTTACGTTGCTACATTTTTAGTTACCAAGTAAGCTTTATTTTTAGCTCCGAACACAAAGAAACTTGGAAATCCCAGTACAAGTCCCCCAAAATTTAAATAAGCTAGGTACATTACGTAAAGCGTCTGGTCTCTTGCCTAGAGCACGTGGCCCTGCCCCGATTTCACAATTCCACCTACTCACATAAAGATGGCCCGTGAATTTATACCTGATTCTGGAAGAACTACTAAATCATCGAATTTTATCCTCTATCTAAAATACATAAGGTAGGTTTTCCATTGGTGTAAAAGTGGGAGTTACGTTGTATAGGTGAGAAGGGATGTGTGTATAAATCAATCGATCGATCGACTCATGCGCAGCGCCTGTTGGCGATCAAACGCTGCTATTTCGAGGTATGTGTTAAGGGGAGACCGATTTAGATGGAAATTATTATCTCAGTTTCTTCTGGGTTTTTAAGGTTTTATGATGATTTGAAGTGAAAATTATGGAAGGAGATTTGAGGTTAAAAATACAGTGTCGCGCTTGTGAGAAAGAGAGAGCAGTGGTGGCCTAGTGGCAACGGCCACGACTTACGAGTTGTAGGTCGTGAGTTCGAACCCAGGCTGCCGTTATACTTTGTGTAAATAATTTCATCTCCACTGCTCTCAAAACAGTGAAGGAAAACATCGAGAGGAAATCGGCATGTCCTAGAACCAAAAATTCTAAAACATGTGATATTCACCAACCCGCACTGGGCCTGCGTGGTAGATTACAGCCCACTCCCTCTCGAAGAGAGGAGGCCTGTTTACAGAAGTGGGAAAATTATAGGCTGATTTTGCTACTTGTAAGAAATACTTCGGTATAATCATGGAGTAATAAAAAGAACTGAATGTGAACACCTTACGGCAGAAGAAAGTTCCCCCTTGATGAATCAAGGGGAAAATTTTCTTTATTTATTTATTTAATCTTTTCGCACACAAAAAAGTACAATGGCGGACTTAATTCTTTACCTTGCCTTGCCTTGCCTGTCATTTTTTCTTGTACAGGGCTAGTAGAAAATCGACTGGGTTTATTGTAAATGTTTCTGTTTGAAGTCAACCAGCATTTTTGTGTTCCTATCTGCAATACGCCGGTTAAGCTACGCTTGCCGCGGTTGGTCCGTGGATGGGTGACCATCTTCCCATACCAAGACCCCTCCGTGCCTCGGAAAGCACTTTAAGCCGTTGGTCCGGGCTGTCATTCGTGGATCTTTGATAGTCGTTACGGGTCGTCAGTAGCCCGAAAGTCTGACAACCAGTCTTACCAAGGGGTATCGTATTGCCCAGTAACTGGCTTGTGGAGGCCAGATAGGCAGTCGCTCCATGTAAAATACTGGTATTCAGCTGCATCCGGTTAGACTCGAAGCCGACCCCAACATAGTTGGGAAAAGGCTAGGCAGATGATATCTGCAATACGCCATTATTTTCAGACAGGAACACAATAATGGTAGTGAAATGATACAGGCAAATTAAACTTTTTACCTGATGTCTCTAGGTGGTCTCCGTGCCTCGGAAATCACGTTAAGCCGTTGCTCCCGGCAGCCATTTGTAGATCTTTGACAGTCGTCACGGCTAGTCAGAAGCTCGAAAGTCTGGCAACTAGTCCAAGGGATATCGTATTACCCAGTAACTGGGCTGTGGAGCTCAGCTACGCAGTATCTCCATGTAAAATACTGATATTCAGCCG
This sequence comes from Eremobia ochroleuca, assembly GCA_949629135.1. NCBI lineage: Eukaryota > Metazoa > Arthropoda > Insecta > Lepidoptera > Noctuidae > Eremobia > Eremobia ochroleuca. Next base: position 3,048,092 of record OX451409.1, on the reverse strand, counting down.
CATCCGGAGCGACTAAGAACCAACCCCAACATAGTTGAGAAAAGACTAGGCAGATGATGTACCTATAAGTTGTGGTATCCGTTTTATAAACAGACTAGCTTCTGCCAGAGACTTTGTCCGCGTGAAATTTTTTGTTCCCCCGACTCACCCGATAAGTCTTATCGCCTACGAGTACCTGCGCTATTTCTCTTCGTTTTCGTTTAGCGTTCTTTTTTTTCTTTTTGCTTGGCTCCTAGGTGTCCTAGCGTGATATTAAATAACCTATAACCTTTCTCAAGAATTGGGATATCAAAGGCGAAACTATTTTTCAAATCCGACTGACAGTGCCAGAGATTAGCGCGTTCAAACTAAGAAACAAACAAATTGTTCAGTTTTATTATTAGTATAGATGGAATAATCATCAACCTGAAACATAAATAATGTGATATGTTAGGTATCCTTACTGAATATACACTAGACACCTCGTTTAATATTCGTTCCCTATAAAAACTATACAAAAGGATTCGTAGAACAGCCTGCAATGTGCTCGGCATTGAAATCTCCGCGATTAGTCTCGCCGCGAGTTTCAAGACGAGCTAGAATTTCTCCTGGGATTTGCTTTGAAGCAATCGAAATGCAGCTTTGGATCCTGGCATAGATTTTACAGACAATTCTTTGATTGAAATATGATTTTGTTGTGTTGTGCTATCTCTGATGAAACATAGAGGGAGAGCGGAGTTTGGAAATAAAGAAATACATATAAATAAAAACGTTTATTTGTCACTAGAATAAATACATTAAAAACATAACCCTTCCTTGGCAGTCGGGTAAAAATATGACAGACACTCAAAGTCACAATCTTAAAATATGAATGTATAACAAAGAATTGGTCCTAATGCCCAAACTAGGCTGATTTAGGGGTCAGTGAGGTCTATTTTGGGAGTCAGTGTTCAATCATGGGATCTGTCAAGACAAGACAGCACTTTTTTATAGAGGAGTGTCACCACATTATTAGCATTAGCAAGCTATTTATCTCTTTCAGAGGCACTTTCACATAAGTTACAATATACGTGTTTTTATGTTTTTTCTAGTTATAATTAGGCTAAACAATACTGAAAACATGGTTGAAAAAATTATCTGCGCGCTGGTTAGCTACTCTAACCACCTAATTATGAATGTGATATTAGGTACATTAAAAACGCAAAATTACATAAATTATTTATCAAATACATGCAAAACATATCTAAATACGTCTAACAAAATAATGTTAGTCATAAAAATAATAGACTTGTCTTGTTTTTTAAAGATTTTTTCCGAGCATATTTCAAAAACACTGTCAACGAATGTTTATCAAACCAACAACACACACACACATACGATTTTCAGCGCCACTTACTGCCTAAACTAAATCAAGCAAACGGTGTTATTTCTATGTTATTAAAAAAAAATGAATTCATGGGTTTCATGAGTTTGCGAGTCGATTTCCTTATAATATCACGTTTGCAAAATAACTTCTTTAAATCCTTGAGCCAGCACGCTAATGTCGTAACACACCCTTAATCACAATCTATTATATAAAAGATATCACTATTCCATTGCTCCATGTTCGAAAAATTTGACTGCTCACCAACGTAAATAACGCAATGAATGTTGTTCAACTGTCAAAACGAAAGCCATTGCTACTGTTAGCGTGTTACGCAATTACCCCACTGATTGGAGAAAAACGGTAACACGTTATTGTGCCCACAACCTACACCAAACGCATTTTCAGGCTCCGAAGCATGCAAAAGATTAAATTACTTTCCAAAATATCTTCCTCAAAAAAATGTTGACTTCCACTTAAGCCAGTTCGCTACAGTATTAAGGCTAGCCACTTTACGCTATGGAAAACGACTGGAATATTTATAAAAATAGCACAAAAAATCATCGCAGGCGCCCGAGCGCCTAGCAAGCAATATTCATGAAAAATATGTACGAGTAGCATGCTCCGTACTGTGGTATGTGCATAGTTTTGGCGGAGAACTATTTTTATGTCCGGGGTCAATTTAAAAAGGTCAAACTATTTCAAGTAAAAACTGTTGTAATTTGCTATGATATGGATGCGAGGAGTAGAAGATAATGTGACGGCTGACAGGGGGGTATGGAAGGGAAAACATTTTTCACCGATCTCCAGTAACGTAAGACAAGGGCACGAAGAAGAATAGTTTTTAGGAATGCTATTAGCTTACGAATCAGTTAAACATTTTAATATGGCCAAAATATCCTTTGAAGAGAAGACGCAAAGATGTCAATGGTTGATTGTCAATAATTCGGAAAGAGAGGCATTCAAATTCGGGAAATCGATAGTTATTCGAGATTATATAAAATACCAGAGGTGACCGTATGATGAATTTTGGAATGTATTGCAACATCATCTGCCCAGCCGTTTCCCAACTATGTTGGAGTCGGCTTCCAGTCTAACCGGATGCAGCTAAATACCAGTATTTTAAATGGAGCGACTGCCTATCTGACCTCCACAACCCAGTTACTGGGTAATACGATACCCCTATAGGTAAGACTGGTTGTCAGACTTTCGGGCTTCTGACTGCCCGTAACAACTGTCAAAGATCTACGAATGACAGCTGGGACCAACGGCTTAACGTGCTTTCCAATGCACGGAGGGGTCTCGGTATGTAAAGATGGTCACCCATCCACAGACCAACCGCGGCAACCGTAGCTTAACCTGATCGATTGACCTGTGCGGCTGTTATTATTTAGCCACTTTCAATAAAACGAACAAATAATCCAGGATGAAAAGTCACCTGTGTCCTTTTCCAGGTCATGGTCTACCCATGTGTCTAAAATTTTATCTAAATCCGTTCAGATATTTTAGCGTGAAAACGTAACAAACAGTGAAACAAACCAAATTCGTGCGCACATTTTATGCGATTCAGATTGAAGCGATAATTGTGCCGGTCGATTCTGTAAAAATCTCACCTTGTAATCATAGGTGAAGTGAGCTTGAAGGAGCAGTCAATAGTGTTAATCCCTAGCATTATAATTACTGAATCTCATTTCACGCTCACTTCAACAAAGTTCTCACGGTGAGATTTTTATACGTAGAATAGCACTACTGCCGTGCGATTCTGTAACTATCTCACCGTGAAAACTTGGGTGAAGTGAGCGTGGAGTGAGCTGTCATTCACTAGGGATTAACACTATTAAGCGCTCACTTCGCTTATGATTTCACGGTGAGATTTTTACAGAATCGACCGGCTGAAATAGGAATGCCACAGTCACAAACTAACCTGCTAAATAGTGTAATCACAAACGAAGTGAATCAAATGTCAAACATACCTAATGGTGAATGTTTGATGCCTAATACCGGCAGTAATTACCGGTAATGGGGAATGCTTTACCAAATTAATGTGGGCTTCCATCATCACTACGTCAGTGAGACGGAATTTATGACGCTTTCAGTGAAATCAGTGGTTCTGTATGAAGATTTGAAATTTAGTATGATATTGAACGAATCCAAGATGTAACTCTGGAGTGATGAGGCCTACTGAGGCCCTTGTGTCATTATAAGTGTTGTTTTCCTTTTCGTTTCGTAGTTTCAAGATGTTTTTTGTTCTTATTTCAGTAAACGCATTTTTTTTCTCTTTTTTTGCTACGGTGTAGTGAGTAGATCATTATGTTAAGATATTTGTGGCTCTGCATAGTTCATTTACTTGTTTATATTACTTTTATTTAACTTTTTGCTCTGTGCAGCTGAAAGGAAGCTTTTTTCGTAATTTCTTTTTCTTTCCTTTGACGGAATTCGTGCAGAAAACGAAATAAATGATTCTACCACAATTCAAAAGTATCGCGGAATTACATGCTTATGAAAAAAGTCTTTGATGATGAAAATGCGCAATGAAACGCTTTTTGAGCGGGGGTTTTTGACTACAGCACCGTTGCATTATATTTTCATTTCAAACTCCATGTTTCTCAGATTGTAACAGAAGATAATAAGCCAAGCAAAACCGCACTCCACCCGTTCGGAAACTGAATATCGGGAATCGAAACTCATTTTCCATTTTCTTCTGAAATTGGTTCCTTGACCTTGAAAGTCATTCAGACCGACATTACCATTTATTATTGACCTCTGAGTTTCAAACCATCCTAAGTACTTTATTTGACCCTTGGGGGTAGAAAACTACGAGGAAGGAGTCTTTTTACATCGGTTAGAGGAACCAGTATCACTTGACCTGTCGTATTAAAGAGTTGGGGGTAAATTGAAGGTCAAGGTATAGTGGTATATAATAGGATCTGGGAGAAAGTATGGTTATATCTTCATTTGCATCGTGAGAATAACAATAAGTACCTCATCAACGGTCTACATGGAGCGACTGCCTATCTGACCTCCACAGCCCAGTTACAGGGTAATACGAAACCCCTTGGTAAGATTGGTTGTCAGACTTTCGGGCTTCTGACTACCCGTAACGACTGTCAAAGATCCACGAATGACAGCCGGGATCAACGGCTTAACGTGCTTATCATGGCACGGAGGGGTCTTGGTATGTAAAGATGGTCACCCATTCACAGACAATTTAAGATTGTAGTCCATTTGCTTAGCTATTAATGTCACCGACTAAAACACATTGTAATAGATTATTTTAGAACACAGATTGCATAAACTATCTGTTCGATGCGGAATTTATAAGTTGCGGTGGGCGAAATTGTTTACTGATTCAGACTAATAATATCGATATGATACTCGTAATAACTTATCGTAGGTGTTAAATGTCAAATCAGCACGTCGATTCTGTAAAATCTCACCGTGAAAACTTGCGTGGAGTGAGCTGTCAGTGTCATCCCACTGATGCTAGAGATTGACTAAGCAAACATTTACAATCATAATGGAGATTTTAATAATATTTTTATGCTAATTCTATTGGTAATTTTATATAATTTCAAAACTAGTATTTTAGTGGTCAGAACATTATTATTTTGTGGGGTTTTAAAATAAAGTAAGAAAACAGAAACTTAGTCAGCAATCAATTTTGTTTTTTTTTTCCTGGTCTAGTCCTTATGTAAGGACTAGTATTTTTTTCCTAGACTAAAACAAATTCAATATTAAATTAACATAAAAAAATATTATTAAAATCTTGATTATGATTGTAAATGTATTCCTGGTCAATCACTGGTATCAGGTGAGATGACATTGACTGCTCACTCCACGCTCACTTCACCTAAGTTTTCACGTTGAGATGGTTAAAGAATCGCACTGCAGTAATATTTTAAGGTCAAGGTGATGTAGGATATAGTGATGTTAGATACGACGATGATCACCTGTGTGGTGGAGACATGGTGTCGCAAAGGATTTTTCAGAGCAGTAGTGACCCAGGAGTAACGAAAATGACTTACGAATTGTAAAGTCGCAGTATTTTATTATCACTGCTCTCAAAACATCTTGAGGAAACCGGCATGACCTAAAATTAAAAAAAAAAAAAAAAAAAATGTGACACCTTCCAACCCGCACAGTACCCGCGTGGTAGATTACGGCCCTCTTCTCATCCAGCGGAGGCCGTATCTGTGTCCGAGTAGTGGGAATATTATAAGCTGATTATGTTTTGTACGTTATGTAGATGTAAAAATATATTTCAGAACTTCCGGTCGATTCTGTAAAAATCTCACCGTGGAATCATAAGTGAAGTGAGCACTTAATAGTGTTAATCCCTAGCGAATGACAGCTCACTCCACGCTCACTTCACCCAAGCTTTCACGGTGAGAAGGCTACAGAATCGCAAGGCTTGTTAGTAAATAAATAGTCACTGATAATCTACAGTGAAATCTGCAATATAAGCCTGTCTGCCCACCCTAGTGGTATTAGCCGGCGGGTTGTGTTTGACAGAGAGAACCCGAGCGAACACCACCGCTTGTTAAACCCAGGCTGCGGTTACGAGTAAGCCCTTTGTCCGAAAGTGCATCCTCTATATAGTGGGTAGATTGTTAGAACTATAGATTTGGGCAGAAATTTAAGGCTTAATAACTTTAGGGAGTGAAAACAACTGTGAATAAGATTTTTTTTCCCATATTAAACTAAGTATTATGTCAATTTTAAAACATCATCTACTGCCTAGCCTTTTCCCAACTATGTTGGGGTCACAGGATCGGGGGAGTCGGAGGTATCTAGTGGGCCAGCGTGGGGTGTCCCATCTATCACACAATACACTAAGGATGCTGTGGAACATAGGACGCATTCTGCCGTGAATAGAAGCGCACCGTTTTCATATAATGGCATGAAAACCATCAACCCTGGCCTCGGTGAACAGTCCAGAAGCGCTACAAAAGCGTTGTAGTCGCAACAGCATCCTGAATACATTGTTATACTGGACACACAGGGCTTTGCAGGCCCTCGACGTATACCTGACCCACAGAATGCACTCGTAAAAAGACTGGCAGTATGCTCTGAAAAGCTTTATTTAAAACCAGATTCTTGTCGATAAGTTTTAGCTCAATTTTCCCCAAGAAGTAAGAACTCAGGATGGAAATATCTACTATTCTATGAACCAACGATTCTCACTTATTTTCGTAACTAACCAATCTAAGATGTCTCCAAGAAAATGATACAAAAATAAATACGTTACCTAGATATCCGATCACAAAATTCCGGAGGTGACATCAAAAATTTATTCAATAGGTATCATAAGGCCAGGACCTCACGAAATATATATTTTTCTATCATTTCCTCGTAACTCAATACCTTGTTCCAATAAGCCCCATCCATTTATGCTAGTGTAAACATAGCTGTGTGCGTTGGCGTGGCTGTATGTGTGTTGTGACGTGCAACAAGTTATATTATCGAACGGGATACGTATGTGTGCGTGTTTGATAGACCATTCAATTTTGAACTGTATCCCTAGGAAACTAAGGTTAAAAGTTCAATGACGGGTAGTTTTTCTAGTAGGTCAGCTAGAGTTTAATTTCAGTCGTATGTCGTGGGAATAAGGCTGTGAATGCCTTGTTTTATCGCATGTATATGTTACTAAGGACGGTAGCTGTCTTTTGTCGTGGTCGATAGCTCGACAGTCGGTTACAAATTCAACGTTTTGTAGCCAAGACTAAGCTTTTATTTGGAAACTAAATATTTTTCATGAAAACTGCGACGAGGTTGCACTACTAACGTTTTCATGTTGTTGGAGACTTATGTGACTGCAATATCAAATGTGAAGTGTTTTTGTATTATAAATGGGTTCAAGCAGATATTTTGGTTATGCAGTCGGTGTAATAGTCATTTCTGAGGTACATATATGTAAGTGTTTGTCGTAAAAGAGTTACCTTGGCGGAGTTTCTTGCCGGCTCTTCTTCATAGAAAACGACCAATTGGAACCGTGCATCTAGCTTCTGACGTTTCATAAGTGCCCATGTAGGTTTATGTGAAACAAAATATTTTGATTTTGTTAACCATCAATATTTCGGACTTTAAATATTGATAAACTCCGAAATATTGATCTATTATCTAGGTATTTTGGAGGTTGAGCTTTTTGTACAGAAACAGCTGGTATTTACAGATGAAAATAATCGGTAGGTACTGAAAATGTCCTATTCTATTATATACTTACACAAAGTGAAAGGTTATATACAGGGTGGCAGTTAAATCGACGCGCCACCATACATTCAGCCATATAGCAGGCCTGTTGGTCTAGTGGTCAGTGGCCCTGACTACTATACGCAAGGTCGTGGGTTCGATTCCCACCCAGGACAAATGTTTGTGTGATGAGCACGATCATTTGTTCTTTGTCTGGGTGTAATTTATCTATAATATGTATGTATGTAGAAATATATATATGAATGTTTATCAGTTGTCTAGTACTCATAGCACAAGTTCTGCTTAGTTTGGGACTAGATGGCGTTGTGTGAAAGTTGTGGAATATAATTATGTATTATTTATTTTATATACCATACATTCACTACATTATTCTGGATCCCTGCGTAAAAAAAATCAAAATTATAGAATTCAAATTTTAGAATCATATATGTATAAAATATCTGCTAGTTGCTGAAAAGTGCAATCACCTCTCAATGAAGCACATTTTTTTTCAATAACCGACGACCCTAGAATTATGTGCGCCGAGCTCCTTGTCAAATGCCTCCATAGGCAGAAAGATGTTCTTTATTGTAAACTAAAAAAAAAATAGAGACAGCGCTCTGGCTCTTTTTTTTTTAAAGTTAGTTTTTCTTTTCACTACCATCAACTCTCCATTTGTATAATTTATGTTCAATAAACTACATAGGATTTCTATGTAGTTTATCGAACAATGGGAGGGGCCCGTGGCTAAATAATAACAGCCGCACAGGTCGATCGATCAGGTTAAGCTACGCTTGCCGCGGTCGGTCTGTGGATGGGTGACCATCTTTACATACCAAGACCCCTCTGTGCCTCGGAAAGCACGTTAAGCCGTTGGTCCCGGCTGTCATTCGTAGATCTTTGACAGTCGTTACGGGTAGTCAGAAGCCCGAAAATCTGACAACCAGTCTTACCTAGGGGTATCGTATTACCTAGTAACTGGGTTGTGGAGGTCAGATAGGCAGTCGCTCCATGTAAAATACTGGTATTCAGCTGCATCCGGTTAGACTGGAAGCCGACCCCAACATAGTTGGAAAAAGGCTAGGCAGATGATGAGTTTATTGAACAAATCTTAATAAATAGAAGATAAGACCCCGTAGAAGATGGCGGTACGAGCTGGAGAAATCAAACGACCAGTGGTCCACTTTAGCCCTGGATCGAATGAGCTGGAAGTCATGGGTAGAGGCTTTTGCCCAGCTGTGGGATGACGCAGGCTAACAGTAACAGCAATAAGTAATTTCTATTACAGAACACAATAGAAATGATCAATAAATTACTAAATTATCGCCATTTGTCGAGCATTTAGCAGGCTATGTGGGCTCAATTGGAGTTATTTATGTTAATTGAAGCAATAGACTCGAAAATAAACCCTTGTTTATATTATACTTGAAACTATTTCAAAGTAATTTGAGAATGGATAATATTTACTTATTATTGTTTGGTATGATCATGGTGAGGCTATGTTGACTAAGTAGACTGGAAGCCAGTCTTTTATAAGGAGCGACTGCCTATCAGAATTACACAAACCCAGTAATTGAGTAACGCTTTATATAAAAAAAAAAACCTTGAATATAAAAATACAGAAACACTTCTGTCCGCGGCTGTACTTGTTCCGTAACGAGGTCGCAAAGTATCATCGCGCTATACAACTCGGGGGTAAGCAGGATATATCCGTCGAGTGCCAACTTTCTTGCTTACAACCACGCTTGAAACGTTGTTGTGGTTGAACCATTTTAAACTAGAACATTTTTTTTATTAGCATTTAATTTTCCTTTCATATTGAGGCCATTCTTCTTTGGAATGCGCTTCCTCTTCATATCAGGAAGGCCACCATCAGTATGCATTTTTAAGCGGAAATTTCGGAGTTATTATCAAAAAAAAATAGCGCAGAGTTATCTCAAAACCTCTCTCCCTTGCATTTGTATATATATTATTATAAATACATATTATATTATTATTTATAATGTCCCTATTTTATTTATGATACATTTTTAGTAGATTTTTTTTATCATTGTTCCTTTCAACCAATGCACCTGCCGTCTAATCTCTTCACCACCCTTGGTTGACTGGTAGACAGTGCTTAAGGCATTAAGTCCGGCTTTGTACCTTTTTTGTATGTGAAAAGTTTAAATAAATAAATAATTTTATGACAATGGTTCTCAAGGTATGCTAGTGCGAAACTTAATTACATGAGTCTGACATTTTGATAGTATGATGGAAAATTGTGTGAAGGATGATACATGAAAAGGGAGTGAATTACAACAGGAGAGAATGGAACATTTCGCGTCGGGACAAGGTCAGGCAGAAGAAAAATTTCGGCTTGTGGCACAAGTTATTATGCCAAAAATTTAATTTGAGCCTCTGCAAAATCCATTACAGAGAATCAATGTTTAACCATTAAACATAGCTAGTAATCCTTCCACTGCAGTGTAAAGGCCTCTTTTTATGAACTTTCTACGTGTTGACTATACGGCAAAAATGATATACATATAGGACATAAGCTCCGTAAAGTCTACGTGAGCTGTAGGAATTGAATGTGAGAACTGGGTCACAGATATGGCTCGTTAAAGCTCACACTGCCGTAAAATCTGACGATATACTATTATGACTAAAAGCTTCTCCATGAGAGAAAATAAATGGGGAATTGATTATTTTGATGCAAAATTACATATATCGCGTACGGAATAAGACGAAGTAAATATAGAGCAAAGAATCAGCGTTGTCATACAACGTGGCAATGCTGATAGCTTTTTGGGCAATTTTCCTATTGACAGCGATGCGGACGAATTTTTTGATGCCCTTTGATTACTTCCCCTCTTTTTTATATACTTGTACATATTATTATTTTAAGACTGTTAGCTTTTTAAATTACGTAAATATAGAGCAAAGTGAGTTCGACGTTATTGATGAGGCCTCATGGGACCCTTTTTGGAAACTTTAATGCATTTTTGGAGTAAAAAATTTGCTTTAACACATTGAACGCCGTGGTGTTCACCGGTGACCACCACTGACCACCACTGAACTTTCTATATGGGTTGACGCTGATTCGCGATTACGACAAATTTTACTCATATTTTATTGGCTCATACGGTTCAAAATAGTCAAAAACCCCACTCTAAATAATTATTTCTTATTACTATTGAAAGAATTAACTAAAATAATTGCTGTCACTCACCGGTGACCACCATGGCGTTCAATGTGTTAAGTATAAGAAACAGCGTTCCATCATGTCAATTTGGAAGCTATTGAGTAACCATGATCTGGGCCCTACGGAACACGAAACCCAAACAATGAAAATTTTTCACCAGCCTTTTCTGGCATCCTCCTTATAACGCTGTTATCCTTTGTCTCACTAGATTTCCTTAAAAAAGAAAGAGAACAAGTAAACGAGACTCGTCTCTCATCTCTCATATTTCATCTCCTAGTTTTTGATCAGCACAAGGCTCCTCAAGTTCTGAGTTGAGCTGCACGATTTTTGACAAATGCGTGCACTGACTGGACAGGTCCGCTCAATCTGTGTGGTTCTTTACTCAAAAGACCATTTCAGACACCAATCTACATGGTCTTCACATTATCTGACCAAGATTATGTCTGGACTTTAAAAGAGACTGTGATCTCTGAGTTTGTTTCGGCCTTTCTTCTCAGAGTAGTCAGATAGGAAACGCCGACCTCATCTAGTTTAAAAAAAAAATGATTGACATGTAAAAGTGTTTGTACAAACCTACTTACAGAAAATAAATCATTTATCATTTACATGACTATCTAGCTAGACCACCGTGTATGGGCACGGAAATTAACACGACCACACACAGTAAATGCACGAAACACACACAAGCTCGAAACACACAGAGTGTAATAGAGTTCTGTGTGACACATACAGGGTCTACTTGACTGAATCTTACACGAGTTAATACGAGTAGCAGCAAGGGCCTTTGTACAGTAAGCTTCAAAGAAACCGGACCCCCCTTAGGTAGTGATATCATACGCTTAAGTTTTTCGTAACGTAACGTAAATGGCGTGCTGGTCTAGTGGTTGGGACTGCGGCTTAGCAATTCGATGGTCATGAGTTCAAATCCGTGGATGAGATTTACTTTTTTCTTTTTTTTAGTTTCTTTAATAGTTGATTAGGTGATTTTCGTAACTTTATTTCAGAAAACATCCATATTTAAGAAAACAAATGTTAAGTATGGGGTTTGTAAAGAACAGCCAGGCATGTTGCATAAACAATATTCATTTATTTCATTAATTACATTTCAAGGAATCCACATATACAGTTATTACGAGTATACAGTTTTCTATCTGTGTTAAATTAGGGTTATTTACTAAAAATATTAACTAAATACAAAATATATACCCTGGGTGAGGTGTAGAACGTTTAACATTATATAACGGTTCATTTATAGATATTTCTAGTAACATAACTACAATATTTATTTCTTCAAAGTTGTAAAAACATTATTTTTTATACTCTGTATGATCTTATGGGGAAAAAAGCCTGATTAAAAAATGAAATGTTGTCATTTGTGCCTGTGAATTACAGAGGAAGAACCAACATGCTAAACTATAACAGTATAGCAATATACATCTTTCTCTTTTATCACAATTTCTGATAACCCTTTTAACACAGCATTAGAAAAGTATGTGAGGTCAGATGGTGCATCGTTAACACATTACAAGACTACTTGTAAACAAGAGTAACTGGATTCATAATAATAAAGGTTGTTTATTTTTGATTAACTACGAGATAATGATCCCACAAATATTGGGAATTATTAACACTTGCTCAAACGTTCCAATGCAATTTTATCAGATAAGTTACACAATCAATCTGCCGAGTAAATTGTCTATTAATAACGCAGACGATGGCAGTCACTGTCTATCACTTCTTGAAGACTTTTCATGCCCGAAACCATATTGAAGCTTGCAGCACTATTTCGAATTAGTTCCCAGGTTTTGTGTGTCCCAAGGTTTCGCTCCGATTCATTAGTGTAAGCAGTTGGGTGAGATCGCATTTCACATCACCCGTCGCTTGATACCTTTGTATCCATCTACGAACTATTTTTCTCTGTAATGAAAACGATAATATTAGAAATACATAAAAAATCCACCTTGTAAGTAATAATGCAACATGGTTGTAACAATAAATATATATGTGTTTAACGTAAATCTTACCGTTATGTTAGGCCCATATTTCTCGTGCTATATGCTTTGTTCCTGTTCCCAGAGAACAACAATTATTTTAGCCTTCAAAAAGTTGTTAATCGCACCATACTATCGGTTAATAGAATCAACTGTTCAAAAACTTCGTAAATTGGATAATTTTACGACGAAGACATTACACACAAGCTGATCGGCACGAAAACGAAACGATTTGAAAAATAATTATACCCTCAATCACAGTTTAGTAAATAGGGCGAAGAAGTATTCTAAATTCAACCTTAACTCGCAGTTCATACAGCAGTTAAGTTTCTGAAGTAAAATGACGGTAGTGCAACAATCGGAATTAAGCACATTCTATTCAACCAAACAAGAAATCTATGCTAATTTCAACCTTATCTTTTAGTTAATTGAGGAGTTACGTATTGCATTTTGTAAAACAAGGTTGTGGACGGTAGGTGTATCTCACGTGGTGGAAGTTTAAATTTAAACCTTAATGTCTAGAAGATTAGACCGTTATCAAACTTGTTCGATAAAAGGAGTAATGCTATTCGAATTTTCGTTGAGATTACTAACTGAGCCAATAGCCTATTGGTATAAGGCACGGTCTTAATGATCGTCTGGCGCCTGGTGATGCGGGTTCGTATCCTATACGGCACGTAGTGTCTTTTTGTAAGTTATTCTTGATATACGGTTCGGCCAGAAGCCGAAAAAAATACCACAATACCTAATTATTGGAGATTAAACGAACTTACCTGAAGTGAAGTTCTATCCAAATTATACGAGTTGCTTCGTCCGAAGAGATTAAGATAACAATGTAGTAATACGTCTAGGGTATCGCCTTTCATCATAGAGAATATAACCACTAGAGAGCGTATGGGCCGATTTCTTCGAAGCACACGACTCACTACTGCGGGCCGGGGGATGAGGAAGAACGCGCGGCTGCAATTGGTCAGTTCAAGGTCAAGTTGCATCGTTAGGGCTGCTTTACTTCATTAAGAGAAAATAGTCGATATCGATAAAATGGATTTTAACATTATAATAAATACTAAATCAAAATCATAGAAATAATATTTAATCAAAATCAATCAATTACAAAAAAAAATCCCGGAAATGGACTGATCGGCCCCGGTCGGGGACAGAAAGAACTAAAAAATCCCGGAAAATACAAAAAAAAAAACAAAACCGACGAACTGAAAACCGAGGAGGTTCTCAGTTCGTCGGTATTTCTTTTTTGAAGTCGGTTAATAGTAGATAGTTATTTTATTAAAGTATGTGAATTGAATAAAAAATATATTCATTTTATTTTTCTCGATATCAACTTTCAGCTATTAAAGATAACAGCACTATTTTTTACGATAAACATACAAAAGGAAAGAAAGGGATAGAAGCATTAGAATTGTCTAATACAAGAACGAGACTTTTCCAAAAGACATCAACGCGCGACCCAAAAAGTGTGCTCGTTTACCCAGCCACCATTTTAAATAGACCCCTGCAGTGGCTTATAATCTGATTAAATTTTTCGTAATGTTTATGTACCGATGAAAAGTTATGTCATCCTTTTTGTAACTAGATGTCTAAGAATGTTTCCCACACCACTTCACCGCGCATGAAGGCATTTTGATGCGTTATAATTGCATAAACGTTATAAAAAAATTATATTAATTTAGCGTGCACGCAGGTCTAACACTTGGACACAACTAAAATTGCTACTAGTACCGTAGCCTATACATAGGCGACAAAATACTAATAGTTTTCGTGCGTCGGGGCACTGTATACGCAGTCAAGTGGTTATAATAGTCTTTGCCTTTCATCCACTAAGTTTGAATATTTTTTTTTTTTTTTTTTGTCGGTACTTTGTCTTCCTGATAGTTATGCCTGTACCGCCACTCATTTAGTTGAAAGCCTGGAACCTTTTTTAATATTTCACTTTAGGTATGGGGTTCATAGGGTTGGGAGGGAACTAATCTCTTCGGACGAAGCAACTCGTATAATTTGGATAGAACTTCACTTCAGGTAAGTTCGTTTAATCTCCAATTATACTTCGTTGCTTCGTCCTTCGAGATTAAGATAACAATGTAGATTTTGAAAGATGGTGAAATATTAAAACACTGAATTTTTATACTTAGGTACATGTATATTAATCAAACCTTACAAGTAATAAAGTAATTAAATTGTAGTTTTTCTTTAATTAGGGGTAGATAAATTTAAGTTATTAATTTTAAGTAATTAAATCTAACATCGATCAGAGGTTAGGATTGATAAGGCAAATTGATCAGTTTGTTCACATTGAATGTCTCTATGATAATATCTAGCGAAAACATTGGAGCTACCACTCCACCCAGCTGCTTTTCGTATCTTGTCAATATTGACACCAGCTCTATGAGCAGCTGAGGTGGCTGCGTGTCTGGTGGAGTGGGCAGAAAATACTGAAGTGTCAATTCCGCTAATTGATAATATATCTTTTATCCACCGACTGATGGTATTTGTGGTTACTGATTTATGTGGTTTTTTAATACTTATAAAAAGGCTATTGGCATTGTTTCTCAAATGTTTTGTCCTATCAATATATTCTATAAGAGCCTCAGCGGGACATATTTCCGGTCGATCTTTGTAAAATGGAATATTTAAACAAGGTTGAGATAAACCAGGTCGAGATGTTTTTAACAAATCGTTTATCTTGATCAATATAAGATTATCAGTGACGTTCATATTTTCTAATTTGATTTTGCTAATGGTTTGCACCCTGTGTGCAGTTACAAGTATGAGCAAAGTTACGGCCTTTTTGGTTAAATGTTCGAAACTTAAATTATTATTTGGGTACCATTTTGATAAGAATTCTAAAACTATTGACGGGTCCCAAGTGATATTATATTTTGGGGCTGGAGGACGAAGTCTGTAAAAACCTTTGAATAGCCTAGCAACGCGATCATCAGACCCTACTCTCGATCCTAAGATCAAAGACAGAGCGGAGCGATGACTGTTTAAAGATCCGTATTGTAAGCCGGAATGAAATAACTCAGTGAGAAAATACATAATCATCGGAATTGACGCCTCATGTATTTTGATATTGTGAGTCTTACAAAAGTTTACCCAACGTCGAATGGCAACGTCATATTGTTTTATTGACCTTTCAGATAAAGAAGCTATCCTAATATCTAAAGATGATGGTGGTACTCCTCTGTTTCGTAACGCCGTCCTGATAACTTCCCTGCAATCAACGTGAGCTTGGGGACACTGTTGGAAATAGACAATAACACTTTATCAGAGGGTCTAAACTGAACTAATTCTGAACAGAGAAGTTTTTGATAAAGTGGAAACCAGGGTTGCGTGGGCCAAAATGGAACCACAACAATACCCTCCGCCTGGTCGTATATAAGTTTTCTTAATACTTTTAATATAACCGCAAAAGGAGGAAATGCGTAGAAACAAAGATTTGACCAATTTAAAGTAAAAGCATTCACAGCGCATGCTCCTGGGTCTCTATTCCATGAGACGTACTTAACACATTTGTTATTCAACCTTGATGCGAAAAGATCAATTTTTGGTTGCCCAAAGGCTCTCACAATCTTTTCAAAAGCATGATCTTTAATCTCCCATTCGGTATCGGGGTGAGATTTTCTAGACTCAGCATCTGCTATTTCGTTATCTTCCGAGCTTATGTATGAAGCGAATACAAATATACCACGAGCTTCACACCACTGCCACAAAGATTTTGTGATTTCAGTTAAATGTGGAAATCTTACTCCACCCATACGGTTGATATACGAAATAGCAGTTGTGTTGTCAACGCGTAGTAACACCTGACAATTTTTTAATCCTTTTGCGAATGTTTGTAAGCCCAAGAAAGCAGCCAGGAGTTCTAGACAGTTAATATGTTTGTTAGACTCTGTGTTACTCCACTGGCCACTGGCGGTCTCCGCACCGCATGCTGCCCCCCACCCTTTTTTGCTAGCGTCTGAAAATATTTCTAGACAGTAGCTGTCCCGTCTAATAGGATTCACTGCGGTATCAATAGATTTTAACCACCAGGAAAAATCGTCCTGCAAATACTGTGGTAAAGACATGTGGCTATCATAATTACTCGTTTTACACAATGCAAGGTATTTGCATCTTTCCATCTGCTTGGTGTAAAGCCAACCGTACTGAATCGCGGGGCAGGACGAAGTGAGGAGGCCTACCAAGCGAGCAAACTGTCTTATTTTACAACGAGATTTCAATTGAAACGATTGTAACTCTTGTTTAATTAGATTTCGTTTTTCCTTAGGAAGGCTAACATGAAATTCTTTTGTATCTATCACAAAACCAAGGTATTTGCAAATATTACTCGGAATCATACAACTTTTTTTTTTTTAATGTTAATTATGAATCCTAAGGACTCTAAAATATGTTTTGTCTGTAAAATATTATCTAAGCAATCTTGATAATTATTAGAAATGATACAAATGTCATCTAAGTAGATAGATGACAGATAACCTAATGATCTCAGTAAACAAATTACCGGTTTTAATAGCTTTGTGAACACAAATGGAGCTGTGTTTAAACCAAACGGCAAAACATTGAATTGGTAAATTTGACCCTCGTACCTAAATCGTAGGTACTTTCTATACGTCGGGTGTATAGGTACTAGAAAATACGCATCCTTTAAATCAAAGGTGGCCATGAAACTGTTTCTTGATACTAATTTTAATGTTGTTCTTAGATCTTCAATTTTGAAATGTTCTGTTACGATGTACTTGTTTAGAGACTTTAAGTTTAAAATAAATCTGTTTTTGCCATTGGGTTTTTTAATCAGGAAATAACTAGAAAGAAACTGTCCTTCACATGGTTCACAATGTGAAATAGCACCACTGTTTAGAAGGTCAGTGATGGCCACCTTGTATTTAAAGGACTCACATGAAGTTAATGCAGGTAAACTTGGTTCGTGTAACTGATAGACAGGTTTAGTAAACGGTATCTTGTAACCTCTTATCCACGATAATACAACGAGGTCATTAGTTATCAATTGCCATTGATCATAAAAGTAGGATAACCGACCTGCAAAACGTACCAGGTCTAGCGCCGCGGGGCTTGGCGCTGCTGCAAGCGCGGCTGCTGTCGCGGCTGCTGCTGCACCGGTCGCGGGCGCGGCGCCGGCGCTGTCCTCCTCGCTGTTCCCGCTTGCCGCGCTGTCGGGAACGGAGGCGTCTGGTTTAAAGTCTGGACAGGGGCCTGTCTCGGTCTCTGCGCTGGTGCAGGTCTTCGAACCTGTGTGTTTATTTTAATCTCAGCGCCTGATTTTGATATAGCTTTTGCAGCTTTTAGAGTATCGGTCAGATGTTCGCCAAATAGAAACTTATCGATTTCTGTATTGAACAGTTGATCTTTTATATCTTTCTTGATTGTAGAACATATAAAACTGCGCCGTGTCATGGACTCGCTGTGTTGTGAGTCACACATCAGTCGACCGGCTTCGATCAGTAATTTTATTACCGACTGATCTTTATAACCTGCAGAAAAGAGTATGCTTAGGGCTTCACTTATACAAGATATACTTGCTGCGACCTGCACCTGCTTATTCTCTAAAGCTTTGTCTTTTTTTTTTTTTTTTTTTTATTAGCATCTCCGATAAGGCGGCCTTTATCTCTGGATTTAACTTGGGTGCATCAATCTTTGTGCAGTTTTTTGGAACCAGATGCTTATCAAGCAGCTCCTTTCTGGCATCCTTGGTCAAGCCTGTTGTTGCGATGTGTTCCCAGCGAGCAGATAACTCGCATCTAATGTCTGGTCCATATTTTTTATCCTTTGATGGAGTTTCGCCCAAGAGATTCAGAATCTCTTCGTCCAGCTCAGGAAGCGTTACTTCAACAGGTAGTTCCGATTCCCCTGCCTGTACTGCTTCTGTAGCAGGAACATCATGTATCGTCGAGGTGGACGTACCCGGTTGTGGCTCATCTGAGTCAATAATCGGAGATGACGCGACATCACCTTGAACTTCCATTTCAGCTGGAGTAGAAAATGTACCAAATGTAGGTATCGGATAGAAAATAGCGCGGTGATAGTCCTCAAAACTATCCACAACACCAAGTTTATAATCCATACCGATATTCAGAATTACGAAATCGAGTGATAACATTTTGTTATGTAGGTACGTGAATATGATCACAACTACCAATGTTCCTAGTATACAACTAGTGGTTTTAGAGCGGCGATAGTCCTTAAAACTACCCACAACACTATGTTTTAGTCCGTACGGATATAAAATGCAATTATTATTAAGTAGGTCATTAACTAAAGTGAAGGCAACATTCCTTTCAAATGTACACAATCACTAGTAGTATATACCCAATGAATTGGGAATCCAAAATTATGTGAAGGTAACATCCCCATAAGATGTACACAACACTATTTAAGATAATATGACATCATGTCAGATTATGATACGGATATAGTCCGAAAAACTATTCACAATATCTTCCGTTTGTAAAAATAACACTTCAGCTTACCTTCATGGTCCGATAGTACCGGCGACATAATAATATTCGTCGACGAGCTACTACTCTCGGAACAACTTCGAACACGCGACCTTCTGTCGCGTTTATTAAGTTTCCTTTCGAGTTTTCGAATCTTCTTTCTTAAATAATCACTGTCGTCGTTTTTGTGACTACGTTTTGGCATCTTTTTGCACAATTCAAATGAAACGAAGAAAATAACGTGGTGATCGGCGACGCACTAAAACGCTAATGAGTGGCGGTACAGGCATAACTATCAGGAAGACAAAGTACCGACAAAAAAAAAAAAAAAAAATATTCAAACTTAGTGGATGAAAGGCGATACCCTAGACGTATTACTACATTGTTATCTTAATCTCGAAGGACGAAGCAACGAAGTATAATTCAAAACATGCAAATAATGTTTGAGTCGGATCGTTGGATGCTCGGGCAGAGATGGGTGCGGCGCGGGCGGCGGGGAGGGAGCTGCTCGGGGCCAGTCACGTGACGCGCCCGCCGTCGCTTGAGCGATTATTCTTTAAGTCTTGGGGGGTTCGTTTTCTCTGAAGCGGGCTGTACAGACGCCAGCACATCAAGCTACTACAATCTATCAGGTTTCTTTAATAGATTTTCAACTTTATCGCTAAAGCATAAGGTTCATCTTGATTGGGAAAATCTGACAGTTTCGAGTAGCTTGATGTGCTGGCGTCTGTACACACACGTTTTTCTTGCCGTGAAAAACTACGGTTTTTGCGTCGGGTGTAAGCAAGGTCGTCAGTGTTGTATGGATCACAATGGAAGCTTGTTGACGGACATATTTTTCTACAGTGCGTTTATACCGTAAAGAAAACTTGCCGTGTAGAAAGAGCTTTACACTTGTATATAAAAAAAAAATGTTTTAATCCTACTAATAATATTAAACTAGCTGTGCCCGCGACTTCGTTCGCTTCGATTTGAATTTATGGGTTTTTTTTTGTGCGGAACACGAATTCTTTCCTTAAAAAAATAAAATAAAAGTAGCCTTAGTTACTCCTTATAACTCAGATTTCTTCCAGTGAAAGTCCCGTCAAAATCGGTTCAACCAATTCTGAGATTAGCCGGAACAAACAGACAGACAGACAAATATGTTTAAATTTTTATTTTTGTTATAAGTAACGTACAGACGCCAGCACATCAAGCTACCTGAAACTGTCAGATTTTCCCAATCAACTTTGAACCTTATGCTTTAGCACTACGGTTGGAAATCTATTAAAGAAGATTGTAGTAGCTTGATGTGCTGGCGTCTGTACATATTTTCATAGAAGAGAATAGAATAGAATAGAATACTCTTTATTATGTACACCATATAGATTACAGACATAAATATAGAAATTTTACAAAGGGTGACACAGTGGGCGGTCTTATCGCTAAGAGCGATCTTTTAAAGACAACCTTTGGATGGATTGAAAAGGGAAGGAGAGACAAATAATAATAATAATAATTTATTATAGGCGGTTATTTTGACATTACAAACAGACACTTCAGTTTTACTTCTTTTTATAAAGGTTTGCATGTTTGTCACTCAATCACAATCGAATTAAGATGAAACTTGGCGGACAGTTAGACTATGACCTTGATTAAAATACAGGACACTTCATAATTATGCACGGATAGAAATCCGTGGATATGAAGTAGTTCTTCTAAGATACAAGTGAAATCGCGGATAAGAACGAGTTATATTGCACAATTCCTAATTGCTCTTGCATTGAAGCTTTGGTAATTACGTATTGTATATTTATTTTATTTCTTATTTTTATTTTATCGTATGGTGCACTGGTCGAGGGGCCCGTGGCTAAATAATAACAGCCGCAGAGGTCGATCGATCAGGTTAAGCTACGCTTGCCGCGGTTGGTCTGTGGATGGGTGACCATCTTTACATACCGAGACCCCTCCGTGCCTCGGAAAGCACGTTAAGCCGTTGGTCCCGGCTGTCATTCGTAGATCTTTGATAGTCGTTACGGGTAGTCAGAAGCCCGAAAATCTGACAACCAGTCTTACCTAGGGGTATCGCATTATCCAGTAATTGGGTTGTGGAGGTCAGATGGGCAGTCACTCCATGTAAAATACTGATATTCAGCTGCATCCGGTTGGTCTGGAAGCCGACCCCAACATAGTTGGGAAAAGGCTAGGCAGATGATGTATGGTGCACCGGTTGACGTCAACGTCGGCTGTCGCTGGAAGCCCGTGCTGGGGCTCTGTCTCGCACAGGGTCTTAGCATTATTTTATTTATTTTTTTATTTTATTTATTTTTTATTTTATTTATATTATTAATATTTTTATTTTATTTACATTATGCTGAGCGATGGCCGTTTTGCGTGAATGTGACGCATATTTTCCCCCACCTTTTGTTGTTGTTGTTGTCTTTGTATTCTTTCTCTGCGTCGTGATTAACGCAAATAAACGTATTTTGTTTCTTCTAGGTACCTACAGGACATTGGAAGAAAAATTGACAAAAATCGCCATTACCTACATCATCATCTGCCTAGCCTTTTTCCAACTGTGTTGGGGTCGGCTTCCAGTCTAACCGGATGCAGCTGAATACCAGTATTTTACATGGAGCGACTGCCTATTTGACCTCCACAACCCAGTTACTGGGTAATACGATCCCCCTAGGTAAGACTGGTTGTCAGACTTTCAGGCTTCTGACTACCCCATAGACATATATATATGGACTGGAAATACCTACGAAAAAAGGGTGCCTACCTACAACTCATATTGTCTCAAAAAATGGCTGCCATTGCTAGGGTTGTATCAATCAAGGAACATTGGTGTTACTATAACGAGTATCGATACTAAATACGAGTCGTACTAGTTATCACGTTTGGATCATAATATAGTATACTAACTTATAGTCCGTTCTAACTAAGGTTGCCTACTTTATAGTAACGTATCCTAGTTTATTTTCGATAAACATACTTTATAATTAGTACTCATAGCACAAGCTCTGCTTAGTTTGGGACTAGATGGCGTTGTGTGAAAGTTGTGGAATATGATTTATTTATTTATTATTATTTTTATATATGTAATTAATATATATCTATTTATTTATTTCAGGCCAAACGGCCAGGCTATTATTAATCAATCATTTTAATACACATTTACCAAAAATGCTGTGGGAACAGAGTTATCATGTAATCTTTATTACAAGTGTTCTATTGAAACAGCTTTCTTCAAAGTGAAGTGAACAGAGGTACCATTCTTTATGTCGGGGATTAATATTTTCTTCACCAATAGCCTCTAACCACTTTTTCTTTAGTCCTTCCTTTTTAGGAAACCTATAAAAAGTGCAAGTATTTTTATCAATAAATAATTTTGGTTACAGCTATATTATATTAGCATATGAAACTAAAATCAATAGGAAACGTCAGAAGCTATGTGCACGGTTCCAATTGGTGGTTTCTATGGAGAAGAGTCGGCAAGAAACTCCACGGTTACTCAAAATAATTGGCTTTTACAATGTTAACAGACCCAGGACAGTGTAGGCCTGTCAACAAGTACCAGGTACTTAAAAAAATAGAAGACATTGTAAAAGCCAATTGTTTTTAAAAGAGTAACCGTGGAGTTTCTCGCTGGTTCTTCTGCATAGGAAACCACCATTTGAAAACGTGCATCTAGCTTCTGACGTTTCTTAAGTGCCCATGTAGGTTTATGTGAAAGAAAATATTTTGATTTTGGTGCTGTGAACCACGGGCCGGACCTAGCAAGGTCAATCGGAGCTAATAAGACGCAGGACTATTTATGTTAACATAGCAGAATATACCGATATCGTTCCAGCGGAGGAACTAGTTCCGGAAACTATTAGGCAACGGTACAACACTATTCTATTATGACATATTATTGTAAACAAACGAATGAATTAACAAAATAATAAAAAGGTCTGTTATACGGAAATTCACCCAAATATCAATACTTTAGCCATAAATTCATGATCGCGTTACAATTATATCATCGAATGTCTATTATTGTATGTGTTATTGCATGAAAACCGGCTACTAACCTGTGCAAAGAAAGTTGAGGTTGATTTTCATTCTTCCTTGCACCACACTTCACAATACAACACACAGGCATGTTGAATTGCTGTTTTTCAACATTTACATGCAGTTTTAAAGGTAATGTCCTCGTAATTTTCTCGCAAATCTCAATAATACAAAAAATAAACAACCATTTGACAGCTGAACTACCACGAAACTTGGCGACAAAGATGGCTGCTCTGGCACCTACCTACAACCGTGTATAGAATAACAGGGCATCTCCTGTTATATCCCATCTCAATGGACTACCCGTAACGACTGTCAAAGATCTATGAATGACAGCCGGGACCAACGGCTTACCGTGCTTCCGGAGGCACGGAGGGGTCTCGGTCTGTAAAGATGGTTACCCATCCACAGACCAACCGCAACAAGCGTTGCTTAACTTGATCGATCGACCTGTGCTGCTGTTATTATTTAGCCACGGGCCCCTCCATTTTTGCCCCTCCATTCCTCCTTGCCATTACCTACATAATCTTCCTATAATGTTCTCACTGCTGGGACACAGGTCTCCTCTCTGTGAGAGGGAAAATAGCCATTATTTTAACAAAATACGGAAATAACGTATGCAATTACTAAAGCGAATTACTCCAGTAGATCAACTCACAACTACTAACTGAATTGCGAGTATCCAATTAAAAATGAGCACTAATTATACGTGAGCTGGAGCCGACGCATTACCAAATTACATTTCAATTTTATAACTAACTTGTGTCCGTGTTTTTCTAGGCAAATAAATGATAAATGCAGTTTTATTTATTTTAAGAAGAGTTCTATGCTAAAAAAAAAAAAACTCTTTTTCTATTATTCTTGTTGACGACATGAAAAGAAAGAAAGAAGAAAATTGCCACGTTAAAACGAAAAAAAGTGATCGTATTTCTTTTTTTTTTCATTTTATTTTCAAAAATCCCTGTTGACTCTTGCTTTAAAAGCAGACAGACCGCTTTTTACTATCGGAACTGATTTTTGCATTTTTGAAATGAAAACTTCTTTAGCGGCGTTGCACACTTTTTTTGTAATGGGTAATAAATGTTAAACTCACCTCAGGACACGTGACCTGATCGAAAATTGCTAAGACAGATGGAGAGTAGACAGCCGGCGCGGCGTAGGACAGGAAGTATCCCCCTCTCTTTCTACGGCGCGGCGAAAATGTATGCCTGCGCCTGCTGTTTCGTTTAGGCGGCGCAGGGCGCTTGCGCGAATGTTGATGTGAAGTTGATTTTTCTGAGAGATAAACTTTTTAATGTAATATAAATTGTCATGTTTGTGTACGATAGCGCAATAAATAAATATTGTATTCTACCACATAAATGATAGTACTTTTATACTGATAATTCCAAAATATCAAAAATACACAACGTAATATTCAAGTATTCACTTTTTTTTTTCTTCTTCTTTCTTTCTAATCGTAGCCATGATCTCTAATAGCACCGTTCCTCAGGCTATCGATTCGCTAATAAAAAGTTTTTACAAATGAAAACAAAAAACGACAAAAAAAAAATCGGCAAAGTGAAAAATAAATTTAATTTGGGAATTCGGTGTCGTTGGTTCATTGTCAGTTTCGTTATATTATGCCACGGACTCCCGATTTAAAGTTATTTTTAAATTTGTAGTGTTTTTTTGAAGTCTGTTGCTTTTTTTTATGAAAGATTTTATTTTTCACTCTTTAATTGTATTCGTATAAAACTACTTGCTATGTAAATATATAATATATCTATCAGTGACAAGAAGTTATTAGATCATCAATATACACTAAGTAGAAAAAATACGTATTACCTACTGAAGCTAACTCAAAAACTACCCAAGCAAAGTTAATAAGATTTATATGGAACCACGCCTGAGGCATATATCTTATTCAATAGAAAAAGAATTTTCGACATCGATCCACAATTGCCGGAAATATCACGTAACATACATACAAAAAAAAAAATAGCCTGATTGAAAATCCTTCTCCATTTTGAAGTCTGTTAAAATACAATACATTTTATGACCCCTCTGCATTTGCAACAACTGTTTAATCAAAGTTTCACGTCTCATAATAATAGCGCATTGAAACTCCAGAAATCCGAAAGCCTTTCGTACCTTACTTCACTGCGGGGTCAAGTGCAAGTGCCCCTGTCTCCAGTCTGATGACCCCAATGGCTCAGTAACGATCATACCGTTCCTTTCTAGCTTATGTCAGCTGTATAACCCCGTCTTTGTCTCGTGTCAACTTGACAGTACACACTTAGGTCTGAATGGGCGCAATCGCGACTTTTTTTTTTACTTTTTGGTTTCTTTTCGTGTTCTCAGCCTGTTTGGGTCTGTCTGTGGTGTTTATGAGGTGATAAAATACTTTTTATGTAACCAATATCATATTATGCGGGTGAAATGAGGTTGGTTGTCGAATGTAGGGGTATTTTTGAGTTCAAGCCGCTCGCTGGTCTTAAGGGTCATTTACATGATGGCCCATATTTGTCACACTGTCTATAGACTTGACTACTGACACGATATGGTTCAAATTCATAGAAGAGTTTAAAAAGTGAGAATGCCAAATTCAAAGATATTGAACGCCAACATATCAATTCAAATATCTACCTATTTGAATTGACATTAACTAATTTATTAATAAACTTTGCTTAAAGTTGAGCAGTGATAAGCGACTGTTAATACTTTAACCATACATTTCTGACATTTAAACGTCACTTAACTTTAATCATCGTTTATAAATTCACCTCTAGTAGATTTCTAGTAGAGAAAAGGGCATAAATACAGCATAATCCAATGTACGGCGTCACTCCCTTTTATAAACAAAGTCATTTCCCGCTCCGCTACAGGAATTAGAGGGTCAGGTTAGCAACTTCACAGAATAGGTACAGAAGTTTCAGTTGACTATTGCTCAGACCTTAAAGGTCTCACAAGGTCTGAGCAAGGGTCGTGAATGAAACTTTTATAACTTCTCCAAGTACCAAACTGCCTTTTTCATTGGAATATTGCTAGCAGTAGTCTGAAGTTTGGAGTTCGGATAGTGGTAAAAGGCTTGTCCGATTAAATTAGCCTTAGAATCCGAATTCCCAAATGTTGGGGACGGCTTCCAGCCTAACCGGATGCAGCTAGATACCAGTATTTTACATGGAGCGACTACCTATCTGACCTCCGAAGCCCAGTTGCTGGGTAATACGATATCCCTTGGTAAGAATTATTGCCAGACTTTCGAGGTTCTGACTACCCGTAACGAGAGTCAAAGTTCTACGAATGACCGCCGGGAACAACTTCTTAACGTGCTTTCCGACGCACGGACGTCTCGGTATTTTATGGACGACCGACCTTGGAAAGCGTTGCTGAACCTCGAAGGATCGAACCATGCAGAACATCAGCCACGAGCCCCTTCTTTGCGGAATCCAGATGTGATACGAGTATTTATAATTATTATCTAAACTTTCTGGGAACTTTAATTTAAAAAATTCAATGTCGTTTTTACTAAACCTTCTGACATTTCTGTATCTAATATTCTATATCGAGTATTCGGTATTCGCTATAGCGTAGAAACTTTTAGCTTACACGCGAAAGTTGCGTCATGCCAAACACCTTGGGGGCGGGTTTCACAACTACCCGTCAAACTGATATTTTGATCGAAAGTTCTGTTTTTAACAGATTTTGGAATCGAAACTGCTTTAGGCTGAAAATAATTTGTATTTTTTTTATTTGAAGTATTTTGTTTCAGTTACTGTGCATGAGAAGCCTACGAAGCTTATGAAGCATAGGCCTCTTTTTATCCGACTGCGCAACGCTAAGGAGGGTAATACGTTTATCAGCCTATGTATGTATGTTTGTTCTTTTGTGGCGCTCTAGAGATCAAACGCGTGGGCTGATTTTGATGATTCTTGCGTCAATCGATTTGTCTTCATTTTGTGAGTGTCACTAAACATATGGCAGTAATCAAAACTCAATATGGCGACAAATAGACGCCTTTATGTGAAAAAGAAAAAAAAAATCGACGCATTGATTAGGTGTTTGAACATCATTTTTAGGCAAAAATATTTTTTTATTCTGAATGACCACTTTGGATCTATATTGATTTGAAGTTGGTTAGCAACCATTCTCACAAAAATTTTCAAAACTTATAATAAAGCTGAGCTAAGGTTCTTATATAATCGTATTTTTAACGTGGTCTTATTAACGTGAAAAATAATTATTATAATTCTTAAAATCGATTGGCAAACCCAGAATTTTACTGCTTTGAAATATAATTTTAATGACCCTTACCTAAAGCGTTACTTAATATAGTGGGAGAAAAATATCTCTAACTATTTAAAATAAATCAATAATAATAATTAAAAAGTGTAAAATAAAATAATAAAAATAAAAACCCGATTTCGTATCAGCGGCTTATTAGTCGATTCGCACGAATTTACTCGCCCGTGATGGGGTAATCGTAATTTTTACATAATATTATTTTTTTCTATAGGCAACTCGCACGAAGTCAATTTATTCGTCGACAACTCTAGAAATATGTATAAATCGTTTAATATGTATAGTCGCATATAGAAAAAATAATATTATTAAAAGTAAAATTAAATACGATTCGCGTTTCGGGCGAGTAAATTCTTGCCAATTGATTAATAAGTTGTATCATCTGGCATCCGAGGCATCTTCTTAAATATAATAATAGAGATCTATTGTCTCTGACTGCACGAGGTTGTACGGCTTAGGGTGTACAAGTAGGTATTGGGTGTGGGACTGGAGACAGAAATAGGTCATCTTTTTTAAACTTCACTTTTTACGCAGAGGGGTCTATTATTTTTGTTGTGCAAATCCCCAGTCTTGTGCCAGTCTCATCCAGGTTCTACCCGCAATGACAACAATGTCTAAATTAGCACTTACATAAAAGTTGACGCCAAACAGTTCCTTCTCTATTACAAACGTCACACTTAACTCTAGTTAACTGATCCCCAATTTAACGGGCCGCAGTGTGACCCCCCATATTTTAGTTGTAGCCCATCCATCAACGCGAGGGGAAATGTTTTGCCGAATGCTTTCCTTCCTGAGCTGATATCAGAGTGCTGCTAATAACCGGTGCTAATATCCTACGATTGTGCTGTACAACTTGCAAAAATTGTTAGCCTTTAAGTGAGGGAAAATAAGCCTTACGGAGCCGAGAGTCACTTGTATTCCCCGTCATTGTAATCATTTTATTATTTATGCCTGGGAACCATCTGGTTACAGAGATATTAAAGGTCAAAATTCTAAATTTTACCGACTCTTTTTTACGAAAACCAATTTTTAATGTTATAACACAACTAGACCCCTGTACCATTGCATGTACAGACGCCAACACATCAAGCTACTACAATCTGTCAAATTTCTTTAATAGATTTTCAACTTTATCGCTAAAGTTTAAGGTTCAAAGTTGATTAGGAAAATTTGACAGCTTCGGGTAGCTTAATGTGCTGGCGTCTGTACATATAAACCAAATATTTTGCTTGCGTTACATTGCGCACTATCGCAATCAGCAAATTTTCACACCAAAAATAAAAGTAGTTTCCCAGTCATTATTTTTGTGCAATGTTACTTAGTTCGAAGTACAGAATGCGTAGTTGACGGCTATGTGATGTGTTTTTTGCACCTTGTACGAAGTTCGTTAATTTGTTCTTTTTAATTTCTTCGTCTTACGCCATCGACAGAACATTCGTACCAGGTAAAATAACATTATTCCCTGTACATCTACCTACATTGTGTCTAAATGGCGTGAATAATCGACGTAGTTGAGAACATTTAGCGAGTGCTGGCCACTTCAATGAAGGTGATGCAAGCAATTGGTCAAATTGACCTCTATAATGAGATCCGTGACCATTGTACGGTTGCGAACACAAACGCTATGAAAATTAATAGATATAGTGGAAAACTATTTTTAGAAGTACCCTGGCTCTTGGTGAAGGAGTTTGTCCGTAAAAGCACCATACATATTTGGGCTAAGGGGCAGTTATTGGAAGATAATGGCGGTGGTGCCACGTCACCATCATGAATTTTGTTTTGTAAAACTAACATTCTCTATTTTAGATTCACAATTCAGAACGGACGTCACAACTAAATGTGTAATCCCACAAAGCTGACAGTGACACCAAAACTAGCAGTCTAAATGACAGGCTAATCCGTTAACGCGCCTCTCTTTGTAAATATGACATGACCTCGTTATTTATACTAAAGGCACAGCCAGAAGATTCAGTCTGAACCATACAGGACGGGTAATCTGGCCCGGCTGCTCTGGGAAATATGAATGTGCATAGTAACACATTTTATAGCACTGTGTGACCTAAACCGGCACTTAAGTCACGCTTTTCTGTGACTTAAGTAGTCATTTTAGTCATGAATACACAGAAAATCGTGACTTAAGTGCGGATTTAGGTCACACGAGCTATAAAATAGTATACGATACGTGTGACTCTAGTAGTCTATTAATCCGACTGGTAGTTCTAGGGATTAGCGCATTCAAACACACAAACTCTTCAGCTTATTATTAGTATAGATATAGCATAGATGAATACCTCAATTCCTTTTTATCAACTTAACAAAAACGGTACAAAACAGAAGATAAACCAATGAAAGACAATCTAAAAGCAATTTGTCTATTAACACTAACACATTGGATTGGGAACAGACGAAGATAGACTTAATTTTTATTTCAAAATGGCTGGCGATTGATATATATAATCGGCGAGAGGTCAAAATCTTGGATGGGTTGTTTATTTTCAGTATCGAGGTTGCATGCCTCTGGTGGCGTGGTGGTCATAATCGTCATCATTGGAAGTCACATGTTCCACTCACTGCTGAGTATAAACAAACTGCCTTTCGTGGTAGGGCATAATACAGGGTGTGATTCAAATCGTTGGCATAAACAGCCAGAGGAGAAAGTAGGTAGGTTAAGTAGCATAATTAGCCTATAATTTTCCCACTGTTGGGACACAGACCTCCTCTCAGAGAGGGGGAGTGGGCTGTAATCTACGACGCGGGCCCAGTGCAGTATGGTAGATGTCACATGTCTTCGAATTTTCGGTTCTAGGAAACACGGGTTTCCTCAGGATGTTTTCCTTCGCCGTTTTGAGGGCAGTGGTAATTAATACAACGTGTAACGTTAAATGCGCAAAACCTGGAAATAGTTTGATCAGAATAACGAGCAGAATTAATTGAACCACTTTTTAATATAGGTAACATTTTTCAAAAAATATTCATTAAAAACGTTGCCGTGTCTATTTATTAATAGGTCAAGCAAGCCAATGTCAGCGCGGCGCAGCGGCCCGGTGACGACTCCTCCCTCGATAAAGCGTCGTCGCAGACGCAAGAAACGATCAGAATGGCCACTAAAACTAAAACAGCACATAAAACCTTCACAATTTTTTTAATGACTTGTTTTCTCTCTGAAATAGATCAATTGAAATTAAAAATCAGTTGGGGTGTCTGAGGTTTTGCGC
The DNA here is from genome assembly GCA_949629135.1 of Eremobia ochroleuca. Classification (NCBI taxonomy): domain Eukaryota; kingdom Metazoa; phylum Arthropoda; class Insecta; order Lepidoptera; family Noctuidae; genus Eremobia; species Eremobia ochroleuca. Next base: position 3,017,379 of record OX451409.1, on the reverse strand, counting down.
ATTTAACGTTACACGTTGTATAATAATAATAAAAATCTTTATTGATCCTTTTCAAGTATTGCAGTACAGGGGTATTTATCATTTATACATGGTAAAATTAACGATTTACTACAATCGTAGTGGATGCAGTTCTGATCTCCTAACTAGGTTACAGTGTAACATGTATGAAGGAGTGACAGTAATACTTCAAGTACTGATGAGTATTAGCAACTTTACTGTGAGGCCGGATAAGAAATTGCGCAAAATAAAATATATGGTGGTGTTTATTCTCCCAACGGGTTACGCTTTGGTTTCCTAGGAAAGGAAAGCGGTTCTGTCTTATCATAACAGGTGTCAAGAAAATTTTGTCTTATAATACGCACATTTTGGTTATTTATTTTAGTTTCTCATTAATCACAATACAACACACACACACATGTATGTCACAACATTTTATTTAATATTGTATGAGCTTTTCTATATTATCATCTTTAATTAATTCTCTAAATTTATTATAACGGACACACACTTCCCTATGTGTTTGTTATTCCAGCGTATGGCACTCGTGGGTTGCAGCTTAAAATCAGCGTCAGGTGATACACACTGTGTTTTCATCTGACATTATGCTGAGCTAAGGTTTTTTGGCATTATAATCTTTGTTTTATGTTTTTATAGTTTTAATGTGTATTTATTTTGCTGTAATGCCAATAAACGCATTTTTATTTATTTCTTTCTTAAATTTGCCATTTTCACCAGTAGTTGACAATAAGGTGTGAAAAACACACAGCGGTTACTATATGACAGTGCACCGCTTCCTTAGGAAACCAAAGATTTACGCTGTAAACCAAATTAATTTTCCAACGCGCAAATTTTCATGATTGACACGCAGAGGCACAGACTGAAGCAATCCCTAGACAAACACGTAATTTAATTACCGAAATAAAACAATAAACAATACCGCCTGATTGTTGCCAACAAAATTAATGATTTCCATCAAAACACCACGATATTGTATTCTCAACTATATCATAGTGATGCAAGGTTGAATTTCCAATGTGTTCGAATTTAATCTACAGTCGATTGGAAGACAATAGCAAGTAGACTAGTCTGTCCGTCTGTCCGTTCATTAAGCACGCAATCTCAACTCGAAAACAACTTTGACGAATTAACATTCGTCAAAATTGTCGGGTTTCTTGATTACCGCCGAATGGAGCAGGGTGACCAAGCTTTGCGTTACTAAGGATGGTTTTGTGTTTTTGGTAGACGGATTTTCGTGTTTTTTTTTTTAAATTAGGCTACAATAAAAATACTAAGCAAAGGCCTCCACCAAATCCTTCCAGGCATCCTTTTCTTTTCGATCCAATCTCTGCGGTGCGCGTCTAGGTCGTCTCTCGCCACCTCTTCTAGGACCGGCGCTACCCATCCTCAGGCACCTACCGTGTATTTCCTGCACATCCTAACTTACGGTGCTCAGACCTGGTCGCTCACCGAGTCGCAAAATTTCCGCCTCGGGGTTGGCCAAAGAGCAATGGAGTATTTGTTGCGTTACATAAACGGACAGATTTTGATTATCCTTTTTAAATACAAATACATGTTTTTTTAAGTATGAAATATCAATAAAAAACATTATAAAAATATCAAAACTAAAAATAAATGTTTTTGCTTGGTCATGGACTAATTTTGTGATTATTATGCCTACTTTTTATTTGTGGCACTAAATCTAACCAAAATATATAAAACAACAATAATTTCTAATACTTAAGGCATAATTGACAGCCATTCCTACGATATTAAGAATTTAAGATAATTATATAAACACTTATATTCTGCGCCATTAATTTGGAGTTAGCACGATATTACCCCATTAGTAAGACACTCCTTTTGTATAATTAAATATAAATGGCATTTTTAAATGTACTTATCTTTATTCATAACAGTTAGGATTACTACAGCAATGCTACAAATGTGTGGAGGATTTTTTTTTCTATAGTCTCGTAAATCTGAACAGCCGGTCGATTCTGGAAAAATCTCACCGTGATAACTAAGGTGAAGTGAGCTTAGAGTGAGCTGTGAGTCATGCTGATGCTAGGGGTTGACACTATTGACGACTCACTCCACGCTCACTTCACACAAGTTTTCACGGTGAGATGGTTACAGAATCGCACGGCTGTTGTTGGAAGAGACTGAAAGAAGCGCATGCGACTGAAAAGTTGTGTAGGTTCTTATGGGTATTTAATGCGGAGGAATGCAGGAAGTATAAAGAAAAGTAAGCTATAGGAGTAGGCAAAGACCCAAAAAGCGATGGATGGTTTGTCTGAAATGTGATGTGGCTAAAAACTGGGTAAATACTGAGATGACGGCTGATGGCGATGTCATCATTCCATACTTCTGTATTAGTCGTCATCTCGGTCGTCACCCCTTTCTAGCCATATCACCACTCACATATCCAGCGTTTCAAAAAATACTAGCTATGTTGACCACAAATAGACTAGGATATGGGACAGGAAGAGTAAGAGTCACTCTCGAATTATAAAAACTACACGATAAAAATAAACATTGTTTATTTGTACAGAATGCGTAAAATTAAGCATGACAAACATACATTACAGAATTGCAACTAGAATAGAGTTCATAATATTATTACCGGTCGGACCCAAACATTATCAAAATAAGCCCAACAATGGCCACTGGCGCAAGGTTTGGTGATAATTAAGGTGAAAAATCAAAATCAAAACAATTGATGTACAACAGGGTTAGAATTCAGATACTACAGGTCACATTGGGTTAACATAGTAGGTACGGCTACGCATAGCGAGGAGATTTTCGTATACAGGGTGGCTAAAAAGTCGCGGATTAAACGAAATAGGGATATTTTTTTTTTTGTGGAAATAACCTCCTTTATCTCTCCACGACTTTTTGGCCATCCTGTATAATCTAAAAATTATAATCACTTATACGTAATTATTATTGTCACTTATTTTATATTTACACATACTACAAGTAATATAAAAAAAAAAAAAACAAATTGCTGACAACGGTTTACCCTGCTCGCCTTTTAATCGAATGTAAAAATACTGCATTGCAGGGTGGTAAACGCCGTGCGTTAATAGACTACGTAAGTCACACGTATCGTATACTACATATTTTATAGCTCGTGTGACCTAAACCCGCACTTAGGTCACGCTTTTCTGTGTAAAAATGGACTATTTAAGTACAGAAAAGCGTGACTTAAGTGCGAGCTTACGTCACACAGTGCTATAAATATATATTGTACCTACATATTATTATTAATAATTTCGAAGATCATTAATGCAAAAAAAAATAAATAACAGATGCAGTACATGTTTCTTAAGGCACAACAATAATCAACATGAAATACAATTTATCGTCACTAAAAACGAATTATAACACACAAATATTAAGTAAAAAAAACTGTATATATCGATCATCTTGAGCTAACTATATACATATTCATGCGATCGACGATTATCAAGAAGTCGCTCGTGTGGGTGTAACACTTTTAGAGAGCTATACAAATGTATGGTTACTATTAAATTAATGAAATTTTATGTTGCAGATTTTATTTTTTTTTAAGCATCATATTCTCGTGACGTTAAATGATAAATGATAAATGATTTATTTTCTGTAAGTAGGTTTGTACAAACACTTTTACATGTCAATCATATTTTTTAAACTAGATGAGGTCGGCGTTTCCTATCTGACTACTCTGAGAAGAAAGGCCGAAACAAACTCAGAGGTCACAGTCTCTTTTAAAGTCCAGACATAATCTTGGTCAGATCATGTGAAGACCATGCAGATTGGTGTCTGAAATGGTCTTTTGAGTAAAGAACCACACAGATTGAGCGGACCTGTCCAGTCAGTGCACGCATTTGTCAAAAATTGTGTAGCTCAACTCAGAACTTGAGGAGCCTTACGATTCGACGAACAATACCAATGAAAGGACATTTGGGTAGGCCGCATAAATTACTCAAACTGCCAGACCATGATTAAAACTAACTAAGAAGGAAAAAAGAAAAAAGAAATGACCCACATAGTCTTCACACTCACAATAATAATAATAAAAAATAAGATACTATACAAAGTAAATATCCATGTCATTGTTTATATAAAATTCATCAATGTCAATGTGTATATAAAAATCCGGACATCATCTTTGATCTTTGAGGACCATGTAGATTGGTGTCTGAAGTGGTATTTTGAGGGAAGAACCACACAGATTGAGTGGACCTGTGTAGTCAGTGCACGCATTCGTCAGTAACCGTGCAGCTCAACTCAGAACTTAAGGAGCTCAACGATTCGACGAGCAATACCAAGGACAGAACATTTGTGTAGACCGCATAAACCACTCAAACTGCCAGACCATGATTAAAACGGAAACAATGACCCACATAGTCCTCACATTCACAATAATTAAAATAATATAAGACTTTAAACAGTAAATGTTCATGTCATGTCATAAATAGATATTTAGAAAGAAAAAAAATAACAAAAGTGTAAATCAGCAAAATAAAAAATAAACAACATTCACTGTCTAGACCTATTGGAGCAGCTCAATCCCAAGCGTTTTTGTTTGTTACTGACAAACAACACAACAATAATAATCATGACATGGTCTTTTCAATCGATTTTCATAATACTCATAACATAACGCACGGTTACTTTTTACTAAAGGAAAAAATAATGAAAGAACAATTATATGAAGGCAAAATGCAACACCTCGTATTAATTCTGAAATTTCAAATAAATCCCATATTACAAATGTCAACGCGAAGGCGTTACTGAAAACAAAGAAAGCCGACGCTGTACATAAACGACTCAAGTTTTCTTTTGCTTTTACTTTTTTTGTAACCACACGCCCGTTTGTAACTTTACAGGGAAACAGAGAAAACAAAAGTTTGACAAAAATGATGATGTTTGTAATCGCAGGCAAAATTATACACGTCATTAAAATACAAATGCCGACTATAGTAAGTAGTATATCTTCGTTATTATTCTCTTCTGCTATCTTTACAAAGCATAAAAAGAATCCACATATGACCAAAACTACCAGAGGCAGACCCCAAGCAAAGAGGAAGCTTTTAAGATATTTTCTTGTAATATCTTTATGAAAAACTTTTACAAGATCAACGTAAAACATATAACACATAACCACCAACCAGTTATTATACACTATCGCTAGAAACATAGTAAAAAACTTGTACAAAAATATGGATTCACCATTTGCGTGTCGGTTGCAATGAGTAATAATAAATGTTACAACGATTAGACGTAATATATTCACTAGCACTGCACTGACATACACGTAGTTGTTGAAATGACGAAACTTTCTGATGAGGCACCACGAAGTCACTCCGTATATGAACGTAGATAGACACAAGGTGTATAGAATTGAGTGTACGATCAAATAAACGTGAACGTTTTCCACGTAAGGATCACACGCTGTAGAGTTAAGTTTACTGGAGTCGACAACACCCATGGCAACTATCGAACGTGGTGCCAACACTCAGATATTGCAATAGTTTTCTATGATCCTACTCTTGAAGACAAAGATGTAAGCTTCAGACACAGGTGTGACTCCCAACACAGTCGGTGAAATAATAAAAGTTTCAGATCGAAAATTAGAATAGATAAATGTGACTAACCAGATTTCGGCCACTTCACTCGATTAATCGATTCCGTTCACCAGCATTATCAGCCGAATTCGTAATTGAGTTTGTGGTCAATAATAGCCTATGATAACGCAGGGAATGCTCTCCATTGCTTAATTAAAATTTGTTATTGCAAAAACTCTAACCAGCGATGTATGTGTGTGAAAACGATTAGAGTTAGTCAGATGTGTATGACAGATGTAAAGGGGGAAAATTCTGATGAAAAACATTATTTGCAAATCTTTCAAGAGATATCATTAACGAAATAAATTAGAAACTTGTACAACGTTTACGTCAAAAAAATAACCAATTAACAATGGTTTCACTTGAGTTTTAAGTATTTTCATAAAAAAAAAACACATAATCTAGTGAAGTCTCATACAGATGGTCTTTATGAGAATAATTATTTTAATTACAGCACCAAATATTTAGACAATAAGTATTATACAATGAACTGTTTATAATAAGAACCAACTACTACATAATATCCACTCGATCGATCAATCGATATTATCTACACCGCCGATATAGACCGTTCCAGGTCATCTGTTATTACCCAAAAAAATCGATCCGAGTTCGATCGTGTCCTATTACCGATTGATCAATCAAGTTTAATCGACGAGTTTTACAAGCTGATTTTTTCGATCAACCTCTACTATGATACCTCCAGGCGATAGACGTATATAAAGAAGGCAATCGTAAGGATGTAAGGTAAAATACCCGTAGAGTAATTAAAGATTGTCGACACTGTTAAACTTATGAATCTGGCTTACGATGATAGCAGTCTGTTTGACAAACAACATAAAAATAATCAAGACATGCTTTTCAATCGATTCTTGTAATACTCGTGCCATAATACCCGGTTACTCTTTGACAAAGGAATAAATAACGACAGAGTTACTACTTGCGAGCAAAATGAAACTGCTCGTACAATGTCTGAAGCTTTCCATGACCAAAAATTGAATGCGTATACCGTCAACACAAATATGTTGCTTAACACAAACATAGCAGTCGCTGTACATAAACGGCTCAACATTTGTTTTCTTCTTTCTTTTTTAGGAATAGTTGCACATGCGTTTTTAGCTTTACAAGGAAACAAAGTACACACAAGTTTGAAATACAGGATCAAATTGATAGTCGCAGGTAAAATATTACACGAGATCAAAACGCAAGCGTGGACAAAAACCGTTAGTATTATATTTTCATTATCTAATTCAGCTATCTGATATCTAATAAATATAAAAATCAATCCACAAATTATCAATACTATCAGAGGCAAGCCCCAAGCAAAGAGGAAACTTTTAAGGTATCTTCTCTTGATATTACTATCAAACACTTTTACAATATCAACGTAAAACATATAACACATCACTACCAACCAATAGTTATACACGGTAGTAAAAAACAAGAATAAAAAAAAGTAAAAAGTTATGAATCGACCGAGCACAGCAATATACATGCCATCGTTTATCAAAGTAAACGTTACAACGGCTAAACGTAATATATTCACAAGGGTTGCACTGAGATACACGTAATTGTTGAAACTACGGAACTTCCTAATGAGACACCATGATGCCACTCCGTATATGAACGTAGCCAGGGTCATACTACACTGAAAATAGTGTGCTATTGTAACGAAGATTTGTGTTGAGTCGTGATCATCACTTTCACGCACTGTAGTGGTCTCGAAACTGGTGTCAGCTGTATCGAAATTTCCCATTATTGTGATCTTGTATATTTAGTTTTGTAGTCTCGATGAGGCTAACTAGCTTAACTGTAGGCAATTTCAACATTAATTTTACTTTGTTTTGTTTAAAATGACCAAAATTTTGTATCTATTTAATGGTGCCCAAGATCCAGGCTGTGCCTAGTTTGGGACCAACGATACCTCTATATTATTGAATGTTGAAATGAACGATTTCACTTTTAATTTGTTAACAAAAATGACAGGCGTGACAAACACTGTCGTTAAAACATTTAAACTTTCTGATCCAACATTGCTTCAACAGCGACAGAATCAAACTGATGTGATTAAAGCAGATTATGGGTACTTGACTAATCATTTCTGTTTATCTTGCGATATCAGTACAGGACATATTATTGGACTAGTCAGTCAATAATGTTTGACATCATATTTTTTTATATTTAATTTTTTTTAAAAAACTTTGTGGGTCGATTATGGGAAAACTTCGTTCACGTTTGTCAAATACGTTTCGTAGATATCAACTCATCTAGGTTTGTAAAGGCTGAAAATTCTGATTACAACAAATGATTTATCTAACAAAATTGAATGTCTAAATCCAACGTGGCAATGCTTTTAGTATTTGGAAACGTTTTTACTTAAACATTTATGAATTGTGATTAGTGGGCTCTAATATCAATCATCCTGAGGTGATACACACCTACGAGATCGACGTTTATCAAGACGTCGATCTTGTGGGTGATACAGAATATCGATGTTACAATCAAACAAATGAAGTTCGCTGATGTTGTTTTAAATTGTTTGTTGTTGTTAGTGGAAAAAAGGACGCTGCAGTCATACGCTTGATATCGTCGACAAATTTACTGTCATACTCTTGTCATCGACAACAAAGTTAACAAAAATCACGATAAGATCCTATTCAAAGGATTTTTATAATATTCGTGCCATACTGCGCGGTTACTCTTTATTAATGGAATAAATGATGCAAGGAATAATTACGAATACGTTGCTCAGAACAAACAAGCCGTCGCTGTACATACAGTAATGTATGTACAGCGACGGCTTGTTTTTAAGCAACGTATTTTCTTTTTCTTTTTAAAGGAAACATAGAACCAATAAGTTTGATAAAAATTATCAAGTTCATAATGAAAGGCAAAACGTTAAATGTGATATCAGAACATAATATTCTGACAAACTTAAGAAATAAATATAATCATATAAATAGCTCTTTCATCTTCTTTATCTACCAAATCCATAAAGAATAAAATTAATTTACAAATGAGCACTGCTATCAGAGGCGCACCCCAGGCAAAGAGAGTAATAATGAGATACTTCCCCTAACTATCACTAGCAACACTTTTACAATATCAACGTAAAACATTAACACATCACCACCAACCAGTAGTTGAACACTGTCGACAAAAATAAATAGATAAAAACAATTAAGTCTCCGTATCGAAGGAAGATGGCAAAATACACGCATTTAATTAAAGGAAGCGACACAACAGTTAAACGTGTTAAATTCACTAGGATTACATTAAGAAATACGTAGTTGTTGAAATTGCAAAACTTATTAATGAGGCACCACGATGTCACTCCGTATATGAACGAAACCGTTACGGCGAGCTGAACATAGTGTCCAATCTCGTAATAATAGATATATCTGTCACTCACTGTATCACTCACTAAAGAAATAGGTTCCTTCTATGCGTTCGTTGTCAGCCATGACGAGCTTCAATTAAATTGTGCCGACACTCGATATTGTCATTGTTTTACAATTGAATAAAAAATGGAGGCGACGTATGAAAATGGGAATCCCAACACAGACACGAAGTAGGTTTCAAAACGAGCTTTGTTTTGTCAGGAACCGAAACAAACTAAAATGTAATGAAGCCAAATTGTCGACATTATGGATGATAATCGATTTTGTTTCAATTCACTTATCTTTGATAGTTCTTAAAGGTGCTATACCTATTCACACACACACACACACTACACAGTCACTAGAAGTCTTTTATGTTGCGGCATAACTAGGTACTTTGTTTCACCTCATTAATTTTTAGTGACAAAAATAGTTTTTTCACTCTTATTTTCACTTTTCACGTGCACCGAAAGTGAACATAACAGTGTCTAGGGTTAGACAAGTGACAATCGCTTTTTGAGCGTTTCGTATTTCTACAACGACTTTTAACAGAATTGTCATTAGAAGCTTCTCGGTAGCTTTTGTATTGGCATAAGCAATATATTGTGTTATTGGCATAACGATGATAATACACTGTGCCCTATGGTTACGTTTGTGTGAACTAATATATGCAGACCTTTGCACATATTTTCTATACAACACTTATCCTGTAACTTACAAATCTATGGTCATCCGACCCAACCAATCTGATTGGTTCGTGCCACGATCGCTTTGCGGCTTCTAATTTAATAGACCACGCGTGACAAGAAGCCCATGGGTACCCCATGGTGTAATCGCCGCCATGTCATAGTGAAATGTTAAAAATAACATCGAAGGAGTGGCTAGGGTGAAAATAGAATCGTTATGCCTACTTTGTAATACAAATTGAGTTCGCTCTGTGTGACTTACAATATATACACGTGTACTTAGAACATATACTTAGACACCTCTATTTAACACACCTCTCCTGCCAAATAAATATAATAAATAAAACAGTGGAAATTATAACTGTGCTTTTCATTGGTTCTCAAAACCCAACACTTAGTTCATATTTTGCCGAGCAAGTGTTTAAATAAGAGCGATAATACACCCACATGATCGACGTCGATCGGTGGAATATCGCAACGTCGATCATAGACCGTTTGCGATATTATACCAAATCGACATAATATCAAATTTATTAAAAATGATAAAATAATATACACTAGATAAACTTCTTATACTAAGGCCTGATTTTTCAAGTCAGATAATTTTTATCTGAGGAATAAATATTGCGGTTTCACAGCTTTTGTTTAGAAAATAATTATGTTAAACTATCGTATTTCATCATCATCTGCCTAGCCTTTTCCCAACTATGTTGGGGTCAGCTTCCAGTCTAACCGGATGCAACTGAATACCAGCATTTTACATGGAGCGACTGCCTATCTGACCTCCACAACCCAGTTATTGGATAATACGATACCTGACTTTCGGGCTACTGACGACCCGTAACGATTGTCAAAGATCGACGAATGACAGCCGGGATTCCAACGGCTTAACGTGCTTTCCGAGGCACGGAGGGGTCTTGGTATGTGAAGATGGTCACCCATCCACGGACCAACCGCGGCAAGCGTAGCTTAACCTGATCGATCGACCCGTGCGGCTGTTATTACTTAGCCATACATATTCTTCAGATAAAAGCTATCTGACTGTTGAAAAATCAGCCCTAAATTAACTGACAAACTATTAAAATAAAAATATAATATCCTATCCCAACTAAAAGTAGATTGTTTCAACGTGGCAATAATAGGGCTCGAAGCCCTATTATTACAGATTGATCGATGTCGTTGACATTTGGATAATTATGATGATTGATCGATAGACTAGCACAAGGTTATTGTCATTCGAATCGGATTGTTTTAAAAGACAAAATCATCGATTCTCGTGAGATGTATGTATGACGAGTTCGACGTTTATCTAACTATACGCATTGATGCCGTATCTATTGTGAATGCAGGCTTTACACAGGTGACTATCGCTGCACGATTTTAGCCACATGGCGAAAATTAACTGTGTAAATGGCAAATCGGCTAGACCGCAGGTGACTAAAATAGCAAGTTACAATGTAGAGTATGATTCAACCTTTGTCGTGCGGCGACAGATCGCATGCAGTGGGTGACTAAAATCGACCGAGAAAAATCTCAGTTGCAGGCGATCGCCCGCCGCGCCGTGCCGCATGAACGTCGACATTTTGATGCAAAATGAACTGTCCACCTGCGATTTTTATCGACCTGTGTAAATGGGGTGGCGGTTCGGTCTGTGAAGCGTTTGGTTAGCGACCAACCGAAAATCGACCTAGTAAATCCATTTTAATACAAAGAGAAAAGATTTTATTACGGAGAATTTATAAATACGAAATTAATAGGAACTATGCAATGGAATGGTGGCTTGACTAATCGAAATTCTAAACACTTCGAAAGTGCAGACAGCGAACATCGTTACAATGTAGAGTATGTTTCAACCTTTGTCGTGCGGCGACAGGTCGCATGCAGTGGGTGACTAAAATCGACCGAGAAAAATCTCAGTTGCAGGCGAACGCCCGCCGTGCCGCATGAACGTCGACATTTTGATGCAAAATGAACTGTCCACCTGCGATTTTTATCGACCTGTGTAAATGGGGTGGCGGTTCGGTCTGTGAAGCGTTTGGTTAGCGACCAACCGAAAATCGACCTAGTAAATCCATTTTAATACAAAGAGAAAAGATTTTATTACGGAGAATTTATAAATACGAAATTAATAGGAACTATGTAATGGAATGGTGGCTTGACTAATCGAAATTCTAAACACTTCGAAAGTGTAGACACCGAACATCATTCTTCACTTCTAAACGAATAACGTAAGCGACAATAATTTGTTTTAAAAACATGTCACCAAACAAATTGTTGAGGTTAAGTTGACAGCTGTCATTCATCATGGCGTTTTTGGCGGGAACACGGCAGCCAATCAGGGGCGCCGAGTGATCGCGTTCGGAAGCTACGGTTAAGGATGACATGTTGGGATGTTGGCTGAATGATTTTGTGGCTTTTTTTAAAAAAGAGAGGGGCTAAAATTGTGGTGATTAATTATTACAATTTGGAACGTGGTTGTTTTGCAGTGATTTTTTGGAATAAAGTTAGTCTCAAAAAACCTATTTTTACTACATTTTAGAACTCATGAGTTGTTATATCTACATCTAGCGTAGTTTGATCTACGCGCTTACTCCAAACTACCTTAAGAAAAACTGAATTCCTGTTTTTCATTGTTAAAAAAATAAAATAAAATTGTTTATTGTGTCTCAAAGTGAATGAAACAACCCCTTGTTGCGATTACTATTTGCGTCAACATTTTGTTTTTTATTTTCTTGCCATGGTGTACAAGTAGACAGACGTAAAGCTCCCCATCGTTTCTATCTCAACTATTTTAACTTTTAGAGACACATTCAACCCCAATGTCATTCCCAAAAATAGTTATTTTATACTCCTTGGAAACGACAAAAGCCTATTAGTATTTATTCGGGTTACTTTCATGTGAGCGCCACGGTAAGTAGATAAAAGCATCATGGCGGATGCCGGAAAATACACTGAAAATGTATTTTTAGAAATTTTCTTTTGAAGCTTTTAGCCATTTTTAGCAGTTGGATATTTTACAACTTTGTTTTTGAGCTCGTGTCTGGTGACTGCCTTTATGATTTAGTGATGGAAGAAAGAAAGAATAAAGTTTATTTGGACACAGTTCGTGAAACACAAAATACCAAATTAGCAAAATAAAAACATTGTTTCAAGAAACAATAGTGTGTGCCTCACGGCTGCGCCAAAAAGGTTCATTTCAGCAATAATGCCAGACAGATGCTGTCCGACGCTAGTTTTCTAATGAACCTTTAATAATGCTAATGGCAAATGGGACTAACCGGACGAGGGGTACCACTTCGCCATAATCAGTATCCGCCTAGATACACCTTCATTTACCTTATCGAGTAATACAGACGTGATGATTAAAATATTAACACCCGTTTTGTTACTAGGACTACCCATTCCGTTTAGCTTTTGAAAACAATTTTCTATACTTTGCAGTTGTGCATTAATAAAAACCCCGTAAAATTAAGCTTAGGAACAGACTTTCCTTGAATTAAAAAAAGTGCAAAACCTCTTCCGTTTACTCCAAAAACTGCCAACCCTATTATATGTACCCTATCACCAACTTAAACGTAGCGTTTTCAAAATCATTTCCGTTCTTATTTTAAGGATATAAGGTTCATAATCCGCCGTTTCTATTTATTTGATCAGTGATGTTGCTAAGCATTCTTTTGGTTTAATTATCGTTAATGACGATCACGTTGGGAGTTCCGTTTTTTTGTTCCGCATGTCAACGACGGCTATGATTAATGGAACTTAGTCCCAGTTCCACTCACAACCACTCGGTTTCGATCTAAATATGTTTGTTAGCAAGAATATGTCACTTTTTTGGGTTATTACAGAAAAAAGTAACGGATTTGTGGCGGGGTTCTTTCGTTGTGTCGGGTGAATTTAGAGTTCTTTTGTGTCAGATATGTTTGTCAAATAATGAGAATGAATAGTTATCTAATTTTTGCCTCTGGGAGTCTTAGGTCGTTTTTTGAATGATTTTACAATAATACTCAACCAATCTCATTGACTTCCCAAACATCATAATCCTACACAAATACTGGAAAACCCACGCAAATTATATACAAAAGCATTTTGGTCAAAATTTGAATCGTCGATCCTTATCACTGCACGTTTTCCTCAAAATATCTTGTTTCCACGACTGATTTTATCAATTACAATTATCAAGGCAACATTCAGTCACCAAATCTTTATTAATTATTTTTTCTGTTACCTTGATACATACTACACAATAACAGATATATCTACACAGACTACCACAAATATGATATCTAGTTAATAAAAATCATAAATCCAATCATCACCTGCCTAGCCTTTTCTCAACTATGCCGGGGTCAGCTTATTATGCAGTATTTTACATGGAGCGACTGCCTATATAACCTCCACAACCCAGTTACTGGGTATACGAAACCCTTTGGTAAGACTGGTTGTGAGACTTTCGGGCTTTTAACTACCCGTAACGACTGTCAAAGATCCACGAATGACAGCCGGGACCAACGCTTTCCAAGGGGTCTCGGTATGTAAAGATGTTCGCCCATCCACTGACCAACCACGGCAAACGTAGCTTAACCTGATCGATCGACCTGTGCGGCTGTTATTATTTAATGTCATAATAGGGTTCAAAAATCATAAATATACTCATTCTCATATAATGAAAGTGAGCACGACTAATACCCGGGTTACACATGGCTAGTTTTTTATGCTAAGATAACAATAGTGTGCTAGTTAATAGCTAGAAAGCTAGTCACTCTGGCCTCGTGTATACAAAACTATCCACATTGTTAGGCTAGTTAGAAAGATAGTAAGCTTATGTGATAGTTCAATAAGATGGGGTTCTATTTTTGAGCTAGTAGCGCCACGCACCACCGATTTTACTATCCTGACTTTTGTACTAGCCGCGTGTGACATAGCTAGTATCTAATTGAAGCACTTTACTCACTGCAATCATGCATCATCATCCACAGCTCAACTTCAGCCACTGCTGAGTACAGCCTCTCTTTTCATGTGCCATTCTCAACGCTCCTGTGCCAGCCTCATCCAGGTTGTACCCGTGGTAACAATATCGTCTACCCATCTCGCCGCCGGACGACCGACACTTCGCCTTCCAGTCTTTGGACGCTTCCCGGTCACTACTTTACTTGGCCTGCCATCACTGCGCCTGCCATAACTTGTCCAGGTATCTTGTCCAACTCCGTTTGAGTTCTATAACTCGTTTTCCGATATCGAAAACCTGCGTACGTCTTCGGATCTCGACGTTTGGAAATTGTTCTTTAAGCTTTATGCTAAGCATGGAACGCCCCATGGCTCTGTGCATATTACTTACCCTGTACACAGCGTCCTACATGAGCGTCCAGATCTCAGAACCGTACGTCATGGTAGGTAGAGCACACTGGTTATAAAGCTGCCTCTATCTCCTCCTCTATCTCTCTAGGAATTTTTAAGCCAGTAGCTTCACAATGCCTTTTTTGTTTCCGGGGTGGAAAGTCCTCATGGATGTCCGCCGCCCTGGAGCGGGTGGCGGGGTCTGTCAGACACTTACTGACTAAAAACCACCCCGGTGTACCATCTCACACCTACGCTGGGGGTCGTGGGGACGTACAAACCTTCCGCAACCCCCGCCACTGCGGGCCTCCTCGGGTCAGGGGGGGCGTCTAAGAGGAGCGAAGAAGCTTCAAAAAGTTTTGTGTAACCCATGGCGGATTTTTGATAATTCAGCCCCTAATGGGTTGAGTGGGGGATGAAGGTAGTATGGACGTTCGGCATTTTTGCCGATGGGAAATACAATCGGCACACGATTTCAATATTCATAAAATCGATACAAAATTAAAGCAGTAACTTGAAGTAGGTACCTACCCACCGACAAACGTGCGGTTGCTACAATAACAATGACAATGATAAAACAATAAAATTTTTACAGCGATCGTAAAATATAAAGCTGATGCGGTTCTCCAACTGTTTTGGAGATCTGGGGAAGTTTATTGCCAGGTATTTATGGAAGAGTTGTTATTGTGTTTGATTAATTATTTACTTTTGGAAGAAATTGGATTACTTCTTAACTGATATTATAAAGATGTTAAATTGTTTGTAATAGGCAATTTCCAGAGATTGCCTCTACTTACAGAAAGAAAGCACACTATAATTTTATGTTAAAACAAGTTTGCGGATGAAGTCGCATGCAGAAAAGAGTTCTTTATAAATTGATAAATCATTTTTGATATATATAAATTGATAAATTGAAAATCCAAGTTGGCGATGAACTTCATTCATGAGTGTTTTTAAAAGCTTATACTAGATGGCTCTGTATTAAAAACGCGTATGAAATTGAAACTTTCTTTCTCTGTTTCTTTTTATTATATACGAGTGTGTGTGCGTACGAGTATCGCGTAAGGAACGTCGTTTCTGACGGGGGTCCCCCGACCGCTCACCATTGTTTTGTGGGTAATGCTGTGTTGTTCACGGACTCTTTCTCATTCGTATGTTTTCAACAGTCACACTTACTATTTTTGATTAGCTGTAATTAATTTAGTAAGCCTACCAAGCATTGATTGAAATGGCCTATATTCTAGAATAATAATAATAATATTCCACACCTTTCACACAACGCCATCTAGTCCCAAACTAAGCAGAGCTTGTGCTATGAGTACTAGACAACTGATAAACATACATACATATATATTTCTAAATACATACATATTATAGATAAACTACACCCATACAAAGAACAAATGATCGTGCTCATCACACAAACATTTGTCCTAGGTGGGAATCGAACCCACGACCTTGCGCATAGCAGTCAGGGCCTCTGACCACTAGACCAACAGGCCTGTCAAGAATGTGCATCAAACGCATCAATTGTCCAGTATATCCTAAGATTCCCTACATCTATGGTTACTGAATTGACAGCCATAGTAAATCACATAACAGTAACTGAACTTGGTATAAAGTTCAGCACATATTCTACGCATAGCAGTTTCGTTACGGATGCCGTCGTTTCTATGGTTCAATTACGGTGGTAGAACATATTGGAATGGTAAAATTGTGTGATATCGTCTACTGATCGCATTCTATGCAATTACGGTAATTGCAATTGGACTAGGTACAATTAAATTCATGGAATACCTTTCATATATTTTTAGAGTTCCGTACCAAAATGGTAAAAAGGAACCCTTATGGTACGACTCAGTCTATCTGTCTGTCCGTTTGTCACAGCTAGATATCTCAAGAACTGCTAATGCTATCAACTTGAACTTGGAATAGTTTTACATGACGTTTGTCAAACTATTTTGCAAATAAGAAAGAAATAAAAACTTTTTTTTTTGCAACAGGGACTGACCCCCTGTCTTTCACAATATGTTTTTCTTTTTTTTAGGCCGCATAGTTTTCTACTTTTGGTGAGAAATTAAAAAAAAAAATGCCGTTCCTCCCCTCTTATCTCTGAGGTTTGTATAGAGAAAAATCTGAAATTATTATATGTGATAGTAGTTTATATAAAGACTACCAACTGGAAAAATAAAACGATGTCTCTAAATAACACACTTTTTCTGAAATGCCCAACAAAAATTACATTAGTTTCACTATCAGTCAAGAGACGGCGCTGGCCTAAAACTGCAATATTCTAAGCCGCAGTGTTAAAATTCTCAGACGAATATAGGCCTCGCCGATGAAAATTTAATATAATATAAAAGTACGGAACCCTCGGTGCGCGAGTCCGACTCGCTATTGACCTGTTTTTTAAAAACAGCAAAATTTAATTAAAACAGCACCTGAATTGCGTTGCATACTTTCAATCACAATCTGAAAGATTTTGAAGGTAATTGCTAATAGTTCATGTTTGAAAAATTCGTCCGCTACATTAATTGCGTTATTTACGTTGTCGAAGTTAAAAGCGCCTTGAATGTTGTGGAGTTACCAAAATTATAGATATTGGTATTGTAAGTAGGTTACGCAATTACCCCTCAGGTCTCCATTAGATTGACACACGACCTACGGGTTAGTTATGTAACACACAGTAGCAATAGTTTTCATTTTGACAGTTCAAAAACATTCATTGCGTTATTTACGTTGTTGAGCTGATAATTTTTCGAACTTAAAAAGCAATGGAATAGCAATATCCTTCAAAATTATTCAAAATGGGATTGAAAGTATGTTTCGCAATTAGGGTGCTGATTTAATCTCTGATCTCGATTACAATGAGCTGCAGGGTAATTGCGTAACACACTATCAGTAGCAATGGGTTTCATTTTGACAGTTCAACAACATTCATTGCGTTATTTACGTTGTTGAGCAGACACATTTTTCGAACATATGGAGCAATGGATTAGCAATATGCTTCAAAATTATTCAAATTGAGAGTAATAGTGTGTTACGCAATTAGGGTGCTGATATAGATTGCAAAGGAGGCCGCTAGGATATATGAGGAGGTTTTTGTCCTGTTGTAGATCTATCACGGCATGAGCTTTTACCCACAACTAAGCTTGTGGACGTGTGTTTGAATGGATGACCCTAAAAAAAAAACCTCAAATCGATAGAAATAGGTTTGACGGTTATTTTTTTTATCGTGTTTAAATCGTTATTGTTATCGTTTTAAATAATTCAAAAGTTCAGATCTTACATCGAATCAAGTCAGTACATACCACTTTCACTTCATTCAGTAATCGACACCAAAACTCAATCAACTGTACCCAAGGACAGTCCTACCCAACACACATTGCCCGACAAATCCAGACCCTTATAATAATATACTCAACTAATTAATAGTGTCCCCCCCACAAGGTAAACATAAGTCTCTGAAGGGGTAGGGGGAGGGGTGATACATTAATCATCCTCCGACGACGTTAGAGACATACTTGTTTACGAGCAAAGAGTGCCAAAGGATGGGCCGGTAATTTTGCCAAGAATTTTTGGAAGTTCGAAAGTTGGGACGCTTGAAATCGCTTTAGATAAAGGCTTTGTTAAATGTGGAGATGGAGTTTGATGGATCATTTAATTTTGTATCCGTTAAGTGCTGATAAAATTGCATCCACCAAATTCCACACTAAGCTAACCAGAGCTATACACTATCACAAATGTTTTCAAGCTTTTGTTAGCATAAGGACAGATACTCTTTACGCCAGATTCGCGTTAGGTCAGATTCGCTTAAAGACAGAAATACAGTAGGATAAAAAGTAATCTTATTCATGAATACGAAACATCAGAGAAAATAAAAAAAAAACCTTACGGACATCGTCACTAACCAAAATAAAATTCCCTGTAGGTACTAATTTTTAAACCAATTTTTTTTTTCTACCTATAAGAGTATTAACCAAATTCGCTAAATGCTATAAACATTCTAAAGTTGAAATTTGTCCTTGAAACGCATTGTTGACAATTTTTTCTATATTTTTGTTTTTAAGTCTAAAAGAAACTGAAATACAAGAAAGAAAATTAGACTACGAAATTCGAAATTAAATCTTTTTCCTTGACTAGAAAGACTTAAACCTAATTTTCTTTCTTGTATTTCAGTTTCATTTTTTAGCAACTGAAGAAAATAATATAAGGCTGGTTTGGTAAGGCACATTTAAATTCAACAATGTCCAATGAAAAATAGTTTTTTTAAATATTCTAAACATTCTTTCGTATGTTTGTTGACACTTGTTTGGTACCTAACAAACAGTAAATTAATGGCACAAAATTAACAAGCTCTCCTTCATTTGTTGTTGTATTAACATCAAAGATTGTTTCCAATCTTTGCCCAGTTAACACATCATTACAAACATTTATAAACTGCACTTTAATCAACGCCACTTTACTACACCTTCCCACTACTTAGTTAAACTAAGTTAAATTAAACTCTGACCTCTTAAAACATTATAATTGGCTTTAACAAATTAACTATGAATGACTTAACAGAACTAGGATAGGGGACAAGCTTGTTACAAGCTCGATATCGTCGCTGGATATGCTGAGTTTTGACTATAACTGAGATGTGTGCCTCTCACAAGTGGACCGATGACCTTGTGAAGGTCGCAGGACTCCGTTGGATGCGAGAAGCACAGAACCGGTCAAAGTGGTGGTGCTTGGGGGAGGCATATGTCCATCAGTGGACGTCTTTCGGCTGAAATGATGATGAAGTGTGCCCCTATTTAATATTTTAAGTGAAAATCACACTAATATTATAAAGGCGAAAGTTTGTGAGTGTGTGTATGTTTGTTACTTCTTCACGCTCAAATGGCTGGATCAATTATGATGAAATTTGGCACACAGATAGTTTATAACAAGGATTAACACATAATACTTTTTATCCCGATATTCTTACGGGATCGAGACTTATGCGGGTGAAACCGCAGGGCGCAGCTAGTGCGATATATTTGTGAAAAATGACTAATTTCTCACATTTCCATACCATGCTGTTTAAGAAAGAATGGAGAAAATGAATGGAAAAAAACCTTTTAGAATTGTCGGATTATAGCTTGTCACCTTTTGCCTGTCATTTTTATCAAACAGGCCGGCTTCTTACAGATTTGCACGAATTTATCGATCGTCCTTTGCACGCGTGGGTTCGAATCCCATCTTCGTCGTGAAATTGTTGTATCTCAAGTAAACGCTTAAATTAATTAATCAGTATTTATTTAATACAGAGTCATACATGATATAGTAATGTAAAATAGAGAGAGACAGAGAAAGAGAGAGAGCTAAGAAGGAGTGAGTAAGGTACTCCTAAGGATGTGTTGCAGATCTAACACTTACTATCGCCTGTTAACGATCGATAAATAAAGTTAAATCGAGAAAATTACATCACTTGTTGATTTATCCATCGAGAGAACCGACCTATTGGCGATCGACAAAAAGGATATGTCGCTCATATGTTGTTTTCACATTTACCTTCTCGAATTTGTTTCATAACACGATTCGATCGTTAAAAATCGAGCAAATCTGTAGGCACCTTTAATGACTCGAGCAAGGAATCTAGGACCGTCACGCCTACGATGTGCCCACGCGGGTTATCATGCAGTGTTTGTAATGGTTATAACCACTTATAACATTAGTGTAGCTCTTACGTGTGTGCACGATTCTATGCTAAATGTTATCATGTTCTAAGTTCTGCGTAAAATTCGACGTGTCGAATAGGTCAACTTATCTTTTGTCTTTTGGAGGATCTTATTAGATTGTCTGGATAGGCAATTTCTTAAACAAGCATCAGACATCGCAGCATCAGACTGCATGATACTAATTTAAGAGGTCTCGTCGCCAGAAGAACTACGAATATGAACAACGTTCACTATGTAACCAACAATAAGACCACGAAAAAAAAATCAGCTGTTTCCTACATTTTGGTCCAGTAGGTATTGAACTTTTGTATTAAACAGCTGATTTTGATTTCGCGATTTCAGAGTTAGTCCCATAGTGAAAGTTGTTCATAGTCGTGAGTAGAACACGCTGAAAAAATTTGGAGCCTGTAAAAAAAAAACATCCAGTATATATCAGCAAATTTTGCCACAAGCAAAATTAGTGTCACCCAAATATACGAATAAAGTTATTGCAAAAGCAATGACAAAGAATGACAATGCAATGACAGAGCAAAAGTTCTGTGCGTTCGTGCTAGGTCCAAGGCTCGCGTGGATATAACCTATTAAGTGCTGCACATCAATGTCAAGAAAAAGATTCTTTCAATAATATGTTCTACACCGTGCCTACATATATGGACATCTGTAATTTCAGAACCATCGCAGGCAAGGCTTGAAATACCGGTATTTTTGGGAACCGATACCATTGGCCTTGGTGTAATATTGATACCAGAGTAGTATCTATATTATATTTCTAATCAGTATCGATACTGTACCGGTGCCTAAACCGAAACCAGACAAATATTTCCATAAGTTATAGTGAGAAAACATATATAGTGAGTAAAAAGGATAGGCAATAGAAAAATAACTTCAAAGCTGCCAACCGTACGAGGTTCCTCGTACAAATATGGGATTTGTGGTACACGTCAGGTACCTGAATTTGGTACCGGCACTTGTTAGGTGGAGTACCGGTACCCGTCTGGAACCGGTACACAGGTAACGAAACGGCAAGAACCACTAAGTACCGATACAGAACCTGTACTTTTGGTACCGGTTCTAAGCTGTGATCGCGGATGCGAAGTCTCCCCAGGTATAAAACTGAAATGTCTGATGTACCTACCCAAGTTCCGTACTTCTACAATGTCAACAGAGTGGCCACTTTTCATCGCTCTCTAGTGCTATCACCGTTTATATTTTTCCTTTCAGTTTGAACAGCAAATAACTATCGGTGTTAAGTTAACCGGGTCAGTCGGGTTCAACTGGTTGATCCACAGTATATGGGTCGGTCGACCCCACCCGCTTCCCGCCGCCGCTCCCTCGTTTCCTACGTAAGACTGTGGTTACAATGACTAACTTTTTTATGTGTAGTCTGAAAGGTTTTCCTTGCTAGATTTAAAAAGGAAATGTATCGTTTTGCAGGTCATTGGAGTTAATGCTGACACACGCAGCGAGTTCACTCGCTGGCAAAGATATGAAAGATATCTTCTTTTTAGCGTATTGGTGGCAAAAATAACAAGAAGAAATATACTTAAATCGTTTTTAGGGTTCCGTAGTCAACAAGGAACCCTTATAGTTTCACCATGTCCGTCTGTCCGTCCGTCCGTCCGCAGCTTAGCTCAGAGACTCTTAGTACTAGAAAGCTATAATTTGGCATGGATATACATATTAATCACGCCGACAAAGTGTTAAAATAAAATCATGATTTTCTTTTTTTAGTTTACCTCCTGCACACGGAAAGTGGGGATATTTTTTTTTTCGTCTGTTCCATGTGGTATCGTTGGATAGCCCATTCAAAAATATTACGGGTCTGTGAAACCATTTTTCGATTCAGGGATCCGTTTGTGAATTTTTGTTAGTGTTAAAAGTCCCCCGTCAGCTGAATGGTTGTTTTTGGATATGTGAAAAATTCATGGTAGTTAGTAGTATATACAACGAAGTTAAAAGGAAAACTAGTACAGCTAAGTAGGCTTTACAAGTTTACGAGTAATAGTCGACCAACTTACATTTCAGTTACAATGTATGGGAGAATATAATTTTCAACTACAATGTTAAGTTAGTTCTTGGGATAAATTAATTCCAACTACGGAATCCTTCATTGTGCGTGGTCTGACACGCAGTTGGCCGGTTTTTAAATTTGTTTTGCCCAAAATTCAGCATCGCGGATACCGTTCGCTGACGCAGCCATTAGATCCTCACGTGTACAGATGACGATGGGAAGTGAGCCATTGTCTGTGAAGCGACGCCGCATACACACCGGAGGTCTGAGTCTTCCATGAACCCTTGTGGAGGTTGTCTTTGCTCCGACCTAGGTCGCAGCAAGGAGAACCTCTACAAGTGGTCCCTTGGTCTACTTAGAAAACCTTTAATAGACTTCGTCGTCTTTTTAAAGTTTTCCAAGTAGACCAAGGTAACTTGCCTATAGTATCTTAAATCTCTTTGGCGCCGGGGACTCGCTGGCGATTTTAAAATGTCCCGTCCACACAAGCATTTTGACATCACTAGAGACAAATCAGCTGTCAAAATCTGTGTGAAGACGTGAGATTTGTGCGAATAAGACATACGACAAGTATCAAGACATCGCAAACGATTCGATTGGTTGATTTTCGCCTAACCCGAGTCGTTTAACATTGCAAACGTGTCTTCTGTTGACATCAGTGTGAGAGAGCATAATGATGCAAGCAGTTTTTTTTTAATCTATGTCTACTCGTATATCTATATTCAATACCAACATAGATACATGTAAATAAATCAAATTGAAGTCTGTTTGTAATGTCAAAATAACAGCTACCTCTTATTATTTTTAAGACCTGTATAATTCTGCACTCATGTTTTACAAAATAAATATCTTGTATCTATTTAGAGCTTTTTACCAATTGCATATGAAAGTGCAATTGCAAAAAATTCAAATCCGACCGGTAGTTCCAGAGATTAGCGCGTCCAAACAAAAAAAAAAAAACCGGTCAAGATTGAGTCGGACTCACGCACCGAGGGTTCCATATCATTATTTTTTATTTTTATGAAAACGGGTGCTGTTTAGAGACATCGTTTTATTTTCCCTGTAATTTTTACATAAGCTTCTATCACATAAAATTATTTAATTTTTTTCTGTATGCAAACTTTGGAGATAAGGGGCGGTATTTCTTTTTTACATTTTTCATCAAAAGTCGAAAACTATGCGCCCTAAAAAAAAAAAGTTTGAGAATGTGCAATCAGCGCATTGGGCCCGCGTGGTGGATTACGGCCCACTTCCTCTGACAGAAAGAAGGCCTGTGTTAGCAGTGGGAACAGTTATAGGCAGATTATGCTGCAGCCCCTCGAACCATTCTGATCCGAAGCCGGCATAGGATGTCTTCCTCTCCCTTGTAGACATGTTAGCAGTCAACTGTATTTTGTAATTTCCCTTATTTTAGGCATTTATTTATAACCTTAAAACTTTAACATAATTATGCTTGATTGCATCGCAAAGTCGTGAAATCGTGAGTGTGCGTGGTCGGTGGTTGTCGCGTATCAATCCATTGTGGGTAGGGATATAAATTTTCCTGAGATATTAGAAACTAGCAGCGCCTCGCGGTTTCACCCGCCTAAGTTTCGATTCCGTGGGAATATAGGGATAAAAAGTATTCTACGTGTTAATCCTGGTTATAAAATGAAGAAATAGCGCAGGCAGGCGATATGATATGACGGGGTCGGGGGAACAAAAAAAAAAGTGTGAGCCGTCACGGGACGCCTGGCAGATGTGAAACATCGACATTATTTTGTAAAAGTAATATGCAGAAAAGAACAGATTGTGATAGGAACTAAATATGGCATAATGATAAAATAAAATATTACGATTTCTTTTTTTGTTTTTCGATAGTACTATAAAATGCATACGATGTGTTAAAAATCACACAGTCGATTGCGCATGGCGACGCGTCGTCACACGGTACACACTACTGCATATAGACTGTCTATATATATATATATACCATCATAGAGTGTGGCGACGCGTCGCCACCGCAATCGGTTTTATGTGCGGCTATAGGTGTTTCACATCTAAATTTTACGCAGACAAAGTCTTTGGCAGAAGCTAGTTATAAATAAAAGTAGCTTCTCGCGTCTGTCTGTGTGACCGCGTTGTTCTTCTAATCTTCGAAACGGATTTTGATGCGGAAGGTTTCTGTGTAGAATATCATTAAAGTTAAACTACCATCAAATAATCGGATAGATGTTTTGTCAAGTCGTAGTGCGAAGCCGGAGCGGATCGCTTGTTAATAAAAAATATTGGCACCAAGTCCCTTGTTCACAAACGAAACTAAATTACAGTTCAGTGCATCTTTTTCTATCTATTTCATTATGAAAAGGACAGAAGATAAATATTCATTTGTCCTGTCAAATTAAGATACTCCATAGAAAAGTTTAGACGTGATTAAAAAATTAACTACTAAATAAAATACGTCAATTTACGTCAGGCGCTGACTAATTTGACAGGACTAAACTAATATTTACCTTCTGTCCTTTTCATAATGAAACAGAAAGAAAAAGATGAACTGAAACTGAACTTAAATTTAGTTTAGTTTGTGAACAAGGGAATTGCTGCCATTATCAGCCTTGGCCTAGGCTAAAATTTGATTATCGGCTCTTTTGATGACGATTAATAGAGAAGTGTGTAAGAAGAAGACATGGTGCGCTGACCCCAAATAAATTGAGATAAGAGAATGATGATGACAATCCCGATTCTAAGTTGTATGTTATCACTCCTTCTCATAAAGAGGGATTCATCCCAGCAGTGGGAACATTACAACGTACCACCAGTACAACTAATAGGCTGACTGTGGTATTCTTTACACATACAGGTAAAACTTGACACCTGGCGTTTACAGTTATCCAAACAGGGAATAATATTTTCTTGATTAGCGTATTTTCCACATTTTTTGTGTGACTCAAACAATTTCTATAAATAAGCATATTTACATTCTAGGCGGTGCCTAGAATTTACACTTTTGGCTACTGCTTCAGATAAGTTTGTGGCGGCGGACCGCGGAAGATGGAACCGCCACTCCCCGCATGCGGGCGAAATAGAACGCTCAAAAAACTACTATTTATTTTTAAGGTACCCAAGTATAGATGCTTTTAAGTATAATATTGAGTTATAATCGTGTTTCAAGTAGTAAGACTTTGTTGATATACCCGGGTATAGTCCTAGTAGACTATCCTGGGACAGTTAACCCCGCTACCACCATTGCTGCCATGATCTCCAGCCCTAGCCTTTTCCCAACTATGTTGGGGTCGGCTTCCAGTCTAACCGGATGCAGCTGAATACCAGTATTTTACATGGAGCGACTGCCTATCTGACCTCCACAACCTAGTTACTGGGTAATACGATAGCCCTAGGTAAGACTGGTTGTCAGACTTTCGGGCATCTGACTACCCGTAACGACTGTCAAAGATTTACGAATGACAGCCGCAGCAACATTGCTGACTGTCTAATATTCAACCATCATCATCTGCCTAGTCTTTTCCCAAATTTGTTGGGGTCGGCTTCCAATCTAACCGGATGCATCTGGCCATCTGACCTGCACAATAACAGCTACTGGGTAATACGATACGGGTAAGACTGATTTTTAGGTTTTCGAGCTTCTTACTACTTATGACGACTGCGGCTGATAAATAGCCATTGCTAGAGCAATTCTCATGGCTTGAGAATGAGAACACCTTATTTTCGGCGATAATGGAATTTTTTAGAAATGGCAATGATACATCAATATTTTTACCCTTCTTTTCAAACAGATCTTTTTTTTATCCAGTACAAAGTATACGTGTCAATTTAACCAGCTACAATGAAAGTGCTTCCGACCGTCAGTGAACGCGCCTTAACGCATTATGGAACTAGGGCCACTCCCAGGCCAGCCCAAGCCCACGACACGCCATCAAACGACTTTTAATTATTTTCAGGGATCCATTATAATGGTCAACTGACTAGACTTGATAGTAATAGATAGACTAGAAAATGTAGATCGATATGGTTGGTGTTTTAAAGTTTTCGTACGTTATCTGGTAACTGCCGGTCGATTCTGTAAAAATCTCACCGTGATATCATAAGTGAAGTGAGCATTCAATCAACTCAGCCTATCGACGTCCACTGCTGGACATATGCCTCTCCCAGACTGCGCCACAACACCCTGTCCTCCGCCTTCCGCATCCAGTCTGTCCCAGCCACCTTCTTTAGGTCGTCCGTCCATCTAGCTGGGGGGCACTTAATAGTGTTAATCCTAGCATATGACCGCTCACTCCACGCTCACTTCACCCAAGATTTCACGGTGAGATGGTTACAGAATCGCACGGCTGGTAACCCGCGAATGGGTAAGTTCGTAAAGAAAGTCAGTACTCTGAACAATTTATGATTAGTTTGAATTTTGTTCATTCCTGAACTTTCACTTGCGCATCTTTCATTCACGCTCTGAATGATCGAAACATGGAATGAAATGGACGGATGAACGTTCATTCTTAGGTATTTTTTTATTCGAGTCTTCAGACAGACTTCAGAGATTCAGCGAGACAGCAATACGGACGAGTACTTCGACGTCTGTCTTTCTCTTTTTGTATATATTGAACACTATTTAAAAAGAGACTAAACACACCCATATCGACAGACTTTTCTGAGATATGAGCGTTATCAAAGGTTTTTATTAACTAAGTACACACAGCTACATTATGTGGTTGACAAGTTGAAAAGACTCGTGCGTTCAAATCCGTGCTAGGCCCAAGATGGATTTTATTATAATAAATGTATTGTTTTCATTAATAAATAAGTTTAAGTTAGTATTTATTCTTTAAAAGTCTATTTTAAATATTGTTTTAAAGTTTATTTTTAATTATTGCGTGTAACGACCAGCAATAATAGGGTTAATATTTACAAAGAGTTATTCAACGTCTAAATAGCTGGAGGTATCAAGACCGTTTGCCATGCAAAAGATTGGAGGTTTAAATCCTAGGCACGTAATGTGCTTTTAGTCATGCTTTATACTTTTTTTTTTTTTTATATAAAGTATTTTTCTATTTGGTTTTAGTAATATTTATGTAGAATTGAAAATCAAGAAATACAAAATACTTTAAAAAACTTCAATAATATTTATTATTGCTATTATTTAACCCTTTGAACGCCAAGCGCATATGCGTATGCTCTCTACGCTAAGCCATTTATTTACTATTAAATAGGTACCTACAAAATGCTAGTGATAAAATATTAAAATTAATCCTTTTACCCATTTTCTTTAATATCAGACTGATAATAAAGTAGCACATCTATTTGTCGCCTAAACTCGTCGTTGGCGTTTTAGCGCCCGATTACGTTTGTCGCTTGTAAGCGTCATTGGCGTTCAAAGGGTTAACAAACCGTTGATCTTGTTTTACTACCTACAAAGATTTATCACAAAGATTTTTCACGCTCCTAGTTGCCACGCAGGAGACGCCCTGGTCGTCGGGAGTCACTAGCCGATTTCCGAACACCGCAGGCGCGAGCTTGCGGACGGCGAGCAATGGGCAGCTCGCCTTCCGGTAAGGACTTGGCCGGGTCGATGGCGCGTTGTGTTCCACGCGCGCCTTAAAGAGATGTCAGCACTAATTGACAGGGTCGCGGGTTGTTCGAAAGAGTTACCGTGGCCCCTGGCACAGGCAACTGAAGGAACATGGGTGGGTTTTAGTAAGTAAAATTCTGACACGCCCTCCCGCTCCGTCCAGAGCGGGCGAAATGATTTGATACTTTCCCACCCGAAAATAAAGGGGGTTACCACATACTGACGCTGTGTTTACCATTGCTATTATGGCTGATTAGACAACGGAAACAGAATAGATTGGCACACTAAGTGCCGAACGTCAGACGTCGAAGGCTGAACTGCATAACTTTGTTTCGGATCCCGTTAACAGCCACTGTGTCCTGTTGTAACAAGTGTGTTGGTAGTCAATCTGCATCTTTCACATTTTTGAAGTGAAAACTTCTTTAGCGGCGTTGTACACTTTTTTTGTAACGGGTAAAAAATGTAAAACTCGCGTCAGGACACGTGACCCTGATCGAAAATTCGTAAGACTGATGGTGAGTACACAGCCGGCGGCGCGGCGTAGGCGAGGAAGTATCCCCCTCTCTTCCTACGGCGCGGCGAAAATGTATGCCTGCGCCTGTTGTTTAGTTTAGGTGGGGCAGGGTGCTTGCGCGAATGTTCGTGTGTGTTTATGTTACAGAAACAAACTTAACTTAAATGAATGAATTAATTAGAATTATTGTAGTTAGAATGTATTGATAGACTTGAAGGTACATCTCTCGACAATAAATCTGCAATTTGGGAACTACAGATAACTGGTGGAACATATGGCACACCTCCGGTGGACGTGAAAAAATTAAAAAATTAATAAAATAATGGTTCTGGTAATAATGATGGTGAAAAAGTCGTCGAAATTATGGATGGAAGTTGATTTTTCTGAGAGATAAACTTTTTAATGTAATATAAATTGTCATGTTTGTGCAAGATAGCGCAATAAATAAATATTGTATTCTACGACATAAATGATAGTACTTTTATACTGATAATTAAAGCAATTCGTGCAAAATGATTCCCTAACCATTCCAAAATATAAAAAATGCACAACGTTAATATTTAATTTTTCACTTCTGCCGGCACTCCCGGAGTGCAACCCGTCGTTTTTTTTTTTGTAATGGACAGCATTAGTCCTCCTGTCTCCTAAAATAAAGAATTTATAGTTTAAATCTAAAATGGTATTAAAATTTTCGGTCTAAATATATGTAGTGCAAAATGGACACATGTGAAACACGTATCCACGGATAGAATTACTTATTTTTAGCAATAACATAATAAATACATGCTTTCAATACGATATCTGCTTTATCATAGGCTTTTATTGTCTACTAGTGCCATTATTACTGATAAGACAAGCAAAACAACCGATTAGTACACTGTGCCGAAAATCTCGTCCGATCACATTAGTTGGTTTCTGTTCCCGTTAACAACGACTGTGTCCTATTTCAACTAGTTTGTTAGTAGTAACATCTGCATTTCTCAAATTTTTGTTTCCAAGTGTACAATGATAGGTAATGAATACTGTATCTGTGGATCGGCACAACGTTTGATGTGTATCTTGACTGGTAATGACATCAACGAACCTTGCTCTACAGTGAATGTTAGAAGCTGGCAGCCAGTAATTATTGCCTGTAATTTCGTCTTACACTATATTCTGTTCACAATGACTCTGGCTACGTTCATATATGGAATGACATCGTGGTGCCTCATCAGGCAGTTCCGCAATTTCAACAACTACGTGTATCTCAGTGCAACCCTTGTGAATATAATGCGTTTAATAATTTTGTCGATTATTTTTAAAGATTGTGACGTACTTTTATCGACCGTTCAATTTATATTGGTTTATTTCTATATGTTTATGTTCTTAACGACGGTGTACAACTATTGGTTAGTGGTAATGTGTTATGTGTTTTATGTGAAAATTGTAAAAGTTTTTCATGGAGATATAAAAAGGAAGTATCTTAAAAGCAATCTCTTTGCCTGGGGTTTGCCTTTTGTTTTATCGCTCATTTTTAAATTGATTTTACTCATTATTGAAGTATCAGTAGAAAGTGAACATTTACAATTCATACGCAAAATGTATATCTACGTTTTCATTATAGTCCTATGTAACGTTATACCTACTGTTGTAAATTTGATTATTTTTATAAAATATTTGTATTCTCTGTTTCTTTATAAAGAAACAAACGCAAGTGCGGTTTCTAAAAAAGAAGGGCGAAAAGAAAAATGGCGTCGTTTTTGTACAGTGACGACTATATTCTTTTTAAGCAACATACATTTATTACATATTGTTATTAGGGATATTTTGGATTTCTCTTTCTATGTACGTATTTTAACAACGCACATACAAGTACTACCTATCACGTTGTTTGTTCCTTTAGTTAAGAGTAACCGGGCAGTATGGCACGAATATTTTAAGAATCGATGGTCAAGGAGAATGTCCTAATTATTTTGTAATAGAATGCACTCTTCCTTCTGTTTGCGAACATAAAGAAAGAATACATTAAAATTTTCGGTCTCATATCTAGTGCAAGATGGACGTGAAACCTATCCACACACATCGGCAGATAGAATTATTTTTTGTAATAACATAATTAAGTCATGCTTTAAGTGCGATATCGGTTTTATCATGGACTTTTTTTGACTACCAGTGCCATTACCTGATTAGACAAGAGAAACAACAGATTAGTACACTAAATGCGGAAAATCTGGTCAAATCATATTAGTTCGTGTCTGTTGCTGTTGTAGTAATGTTCAATCTGAATTTTTTATTGCATTGACTGTACTAGTCACATGTGCATCCACCTGCATTATAGTTGTCAAGTGTGCTGTAATGGGAAATTTGTACCGTATCTCTATCTGTGCAGCAGCGCAACGTTTGATGGTCATCATGGCTGATAACGACACCGTCATCGTACCTTGCCCTGCAGAGAATATATGTAACCGGGTGCCATCAATTATTCCCTGTTATCAGTCCTCGCACTACACTCTGTTTGCCATGACCCTGGCTACCTTCATATACGGAGTCACATCGTGGTGCATCATCAGGAAGTTTCGCAATTTCAACAACTACGTGTATCTCAGTGCAACCCTTGTGAATATAATGCGTTTAGTAATTGTGTCGATTGTTTTAAAAGACTGCGACCAAATTATATCGATTGTTCAATTTATTAATATTTACTTTTATATTTTTATTTTTGTGTCGACAGTCTATAACTATTGGTTAGTAGTCATGTGTTACATGTTTTATGTTAAAATTGTAAAAGTGTTCCATGGAGATATTAAAAGAAAGTATCTTAAAAGTACTCTCTTTGCCTGTGGCCTGCCTTTTGTAATAGTGCTCATTTGTAGATTGATTTTATTCACTATCGAACTAATAGATGTTGAAGGTAATATAAAAACGATACGTATTGTTTTTATCTATGTATGCATTATATTTACATGTAATATTATTCCTATGATTTTAAACTTGATTATTTTTATAAAAATTTTGTATTCTTTATTTTTTTGTAAAGACACGAATGCGATTGCGCTTACTAAATACGAAAGAAGGAAAGAAAAATGGCGTCGTTTTTGTTTAGCGGCATCTATATTTTTTTTGAGCAATGTTTTTATTTTGACTTATGCTATATGGGATGTTTTACAACTTTCTGTTTTAATACGAGCCATTACAATTAATTTTCAAATATTAGTTTTAACATTATTTATTCCTTTATTAAAGAGTAACCGTGCATTATGGTACGAGTATTATAAGAATCGAATGAGAAAGAGTATGTCGTGATTATACAAAATTGTCAATAACGAAGTTAGCTGTCAATATATAGATATGTTTTTTTTTAATATATTTTTTTTTTTAAGCACGCAATCCAGTTAGTTTAGTTTTATATATGATAATGCTAATTGATATATACATACAATATTATTTTACAGCACTGGGTGACCTAAACCTGCATTTAAATCATGGTTTTCTGTACATAAATAGTCCATTATAGACAGAAAAGCGTGACTTAAGTGCGGGTTTAGGTGACACGAACTATAAAACTGTACCTATACCATACGTTTGACTTTAGTACTCTATTAAAGTGCATTAATAGAAACTTAAGTCACACTTATTGTAATGTATTATTAAATAAACAATATTATTTGAGACCACAGAATTGTTTTAATTTACCTGCATGTTTTCTCTAAGTCATCATCATCTGCCTAGCTTTTTCCCAACTATGTTGGGGTCGGCTTCCAGTCTAACCGGATGCAGCTAAATTCCAGTATTTTACATGGAGCGACTGCTTATCTGACCTCCACAACCCAGTTACTGGGTAATACGAAACCCCTGGGTAAGACTGGTTGTCAGACTTTCGGGCATCTGACGATCCGTAACGATTGTAAAAGATCCACGAATGACAGCCGGGACCAACGGCTTACCGTGAATTGAATGAAGGGAGGGTGGGGAGCGGCGCATGGCCAACGTATAGTCCTCGCGTGAATCATTCGCGGGCAGCGCGCGGTCCACTCGGGATCGGGACCCGCGCGTTGGCAATGCGCAGTCAACGCAAGCATGCGAGCAGCGAGTTGTCACCGAGTGGTCCACCCACCGTCCGCGCGTGGACGGCTTACGACCGAGGCGATCCGTTGACGCTACGGAGTTGATGTAGTGAGCGCATACCCATACAATTCCATATAAAGAATACTAGCCGCAGGAGGCGAGGCGGTGCGGAGTGGGTGCCGGGTGGCTCTAATGAGCTGTGACCTTAAAGTGCACATGGAAAGTAGTACCTCTTATAACCAACTACATAACAGAAATCGCATTTCTAGATTTTGAAAAAGTCCCGTGCATGGTCGAGATTTAAAGCAAACGGGTCATCATTATCAAAAAAGTTTACGATGGGGCCAATCCTGAAATAGCGAAAATAATGAGCTGTTCCCTACATTTTGTCGAGTTATGCGAACGTAATTAAACAGAGCAGTTGATTTCTTTTTGCGGGTTGGCTCGAATCTATTTTTTTTTTCATATTCAGAAAAAAAAAGTAGCCTGGTTTTTTCAAAAAGATGTCATAACGATAAGTAAAATGGCCCTTAACAGGTTTTCAGGTATTATTGCTTAAAACTTTCCGAATTTTTTAATGTTGAAATTCCCTCTTACAAAAAAGGCAGGTAGTGCGGTTTAATTTTAATCATTTCATATTGTGAATAAGGAGAGTCGTCACGTTTGGCCAATTTCATCTGGTACAGGTGGTTTTAAGTACAGTAACAAAATACATATTTATGCGACTATTTTGTTTATGAGCTCGTAATTGCCTAAACCATTTCCTAGGACGAGTAAAAGCCAGACAATATCTCTTTGAAAACCATTCTACGAAGTTGTAAAGTTTCAGGTTTTCAGTACTGCAGTAAAAGCTCGGTTTGTGTGGCCTTTCAGTTTTATCAGGGTAATAGTCTGCAGAAATACTTTTGTGTCTTATAACATACATACATCGCGCCTTTTCTCCACGAGTGCAGGCAGAAACTAGAGAATGCTACCTGCTACAATCCTTATACGTTCTGTCTTATTACTTTAATTTTCTGTTAAAAATTTTCTCAGCAACTTTGCAAATTATTGTACCTTCGTTACGTAAGAGGGTGAAAACATTAGTGTACCTAACCCACCGCTGGCGATTAAGGGGTGTGCTGAGTAGCCAGTGAATTTCAAAATTTCTTACGCGTTTGCAATTTGTTTTGTGTTGAACAAAATATGCTTCGCGAGCGTAACACGTATGTATTTCCAGAATTGTAATCGTTAAAATCATCATTGAGTATCTTCTAAATACAACCCTCCAAGTTCATATTGAATGACTATTTCATGAAATATCAATCAATGGGATTTATGAGCTTAGAGGACGAAATCTTCGCGACTGAAATTCAGGACGCCTGGACCATATTTAGAACGCCCTGGACCTCAGCGTGCTACAAACTTAGCAGTTAAGGTCGGGTCAGGGGTGTTAGGACAAACTGAAAAGTAATTACTTAAGATTTTTCTAAGCAAAATCAAATAATTTGAACACCTGTAAACTTCACAAGAAACGATGCAAGTTTCTTGCTTGTGGCATACGATAAAATTGATGACACAAATGACTGCAAATGCATCGTCTAAACATTGTTTAGACGATGCATCTTTTATTGTTGCAGCACAGTTTTATGGTATGCCACTGGCGATTTTATCGCACCGTGTGTATCAGCACCCTAATAGCGTTTTTTCAATCACAAGTCAAGGGTTTCGAAGCAAAGTCCTAATCCATTGCTTCACAGGTTTCAAAAAATTGTCTGGTCAACCACGATAATAGCGAAATGAATGTAGCTAAACTGTCAAAATGAAAGGCATTGCGATCGATGCACATTTTGTGTGTGTTACCTACGCAATTACCCCGCAGACCTTATAAATCCGAGCCATAGCAAAAATGATGAAGAAAACTAGTTAAGCAACCATCAAAATGTAACCAAACAAAAAAATAAAAGACTCACTTCTCTATACGTATTGATAGACTCAAATCATAATGTCAATTACATTGTCCACCCTGATTGGATAGATTAGGTTATGAAGGGCTCCCAAACGTCGGCTCGATTGTGATAAATGACCACCCCTAGGGAGGAGAGGGTGGAAGGGGGTAACACTTCTTTTTTAAACGAGATTATTTGTTGGTGTCCGTGGTAGGAAGGGAATTGTAATAATTTTTGGCTTTTTGAATTTGTGCTGATGATGAGCTAAGAAGCTCATGGCTAAATCTACACTAATATTATAAAGAGGAAAGATTTGATTGTTTGTTTGTATTGAATAGGCTCCGAAACTACTGAACCGAATTGAAAAATTGTTTTACCATTAGAAGCCGACATTATCCCTGATGAACATAGGCTACTTTTTACCGCGGGAAAATGCTTCATTCCTACGGGAAAACGGGTAATAGGATTTAAACGGCGGGAATTCCGAATTCTACGCAAACGAAGTTGCGGGCGGATGCTAGTAATTAATATAATTGTTTCGTTAGTTTGACTGCCAGTCTTACCAATGGGTATCATGTTACCCAGTAACTGGGTTGTGAAGGTAAGATAGACACTACTGGCTGACTGGGTTGGGAAGCTATGAATCTGACTTATACTCGTAATAATGATAAGTGGATTATGAAGATAGAGTTTTTGTGTACGGTTACAAAAATGGGAATTCGGTTCCAGTACTTATTAAAAAAGAAAAATAACAATAGAATGTGAAGTTTTAATTACCAACAAAGTTAAAATAATAATCAGTGATCTACTTTAGTGAAATGTATTCTAAGTTGATTTTTGAGTGATCATTTGTAACAAAAAGGTCCTAATAAGTTTTTGTTTGCATTGGAATTTGAACTTTGTTAAGTATAATATTCAGTTTGTTGTTCCATAACTTGAAAATTATCTCAAATTCGTAAATTATAGTGCCGGTTTCTCGCAAACGTGTTCACGTTTGCGAGAAACCGGCACAAAATTTTAGTTACAGTAGTTTTACTGCGATTGATTGAATGATTTATAAACAGCCAATCGCAGCAGTTACAGTGCACTTGCCAATTCGTCACATTCATTTTGATTATTA
The DNA here is from genome assembly GCA_949629135.1 of Eremobia ochroleuca. Classification (NCBI taxonomy): domain Eukaryota; kingdom Metazoa; phylum Arthropoda; class Insecta; order Lepidoptera; family Noctuidae; genus Eremobia; species Eremobia ochroleuca. Next base: position 2,981,485 of record OX451409.1, on the reverse strand, counting down.
ATTAATAATAACATATAAATAAATAAATACATTTTCGTTCGACAAACCAGCCCTTGATTAGCTAACTTAACTATACACATTAAATTAAAGATTTAAAATAAACAGACTTCAATACAGATAAGATCGGCTGTACCAAACGTGAAAATGTTACCATAATAAGCCTGCTCCAATTCCTCGTAATCTAAATTCACTGACCACTGCATATCGCCATATTCTTCCACGTTACATTAAATTAACTACGTGACCACCTGACTGTTACAATCACTTACCTCGTCAAGCTGTCAAATACTTAACAGGTCATAGATAAGGCAAAACTATCGGGTAGAACGATCAGATAATCTAGTCTCCATGGCGGTGGATCGATGGTGTCAGCCTGTGTATATTTGAGGAGCGTCGGAACAAAAACCGATATGTCTTAATTAAGACATTTTTTTTTTTCTGTTACATAATGTTTAATTATACACCCTCAGGAAAGAAATCAATTAAAAAACAGTTACATCCATCTTAAAAAAAATATCAAAATACTGTGGTCAAATCAAAACCGGCAAATAAATTTTTAAATTCAACATGTTCTTGTTGTTGGATTAAAAACCGATAATTCTTATTAAGTTTTACACAATTCAACAATGGTCGGTTCAAATTCAATTCAGTTCAATACCGAGATATCCATTTTGGTTTCGTCAAAAACCGATATATCCAGATGATCGCGTCAAAAACCGATATATCCATACTTGTCCGCCAAGTATCTTCCTAAATTAAGTATCTACCCTCCGTCAAGTTTCACACATCAATCGATGTCACTTTAACTGCAAATTGACAAGCTATAATTTTCCACTTTTGTAACATTAAAAAACTTACAAGCTTTTTTTTAATTTGTGAAAAATATGGTAAATTCGATATATCGGTTTTCGTTCCGACGCTCCTCATTTATGGTGTTAAGCTTTTTATTATGAGTTACTACTTCACTGGTCACAAATGCAGCTGCAGATCGAATCAAATCAAAATCATTTCGTACCCAGATCGGTCGATGCAAGGAAAACCTGTTCAGGTGGAGATTCATAGACGACTCTGCCTTGGAGTGTAAATGTGGTGCTGCTCCACAAACGAGGGGACACTTATTATCATGTCCTATGAGCTGCACGTTACAGGACCTGATGGACGCTGGTGATGGCGTCAAACACGGAGCCGAATTCTAGACCGAGTCCATTTAGATTGCCATCGATACGCCAAGAAGAAAATCATTTATTTGCATAAAATGTGGTAGATTATATAAGAGATGTTACATAACAAAATCAGTGCAAAGGCACAATTCGGCAGCATGCAAGTACAGTTCGGCTGTCGAGAGAATCCGTTCTTTTCTTGACATCTGCCAGTTTCATAAAAACGAATACGTGTTTTGCGAATTTGATCTTTATTAGCCTATGAAAATTAATTCTTTTGCAATAACTGATCCTGATTTCACTAGTCACAGTCAAAAACTAGACACTAACACGATAACTTCTGTTACAACTATAACGTCGAGTTTACAAGCAAAACCGCGAAAATAAGCGACTCCGCATTACGTGTAGTCTGCCACAGACAATCCAATATGGCACTTGTCATCTGTCACTTGCAGTCGACCCGTCATAGTAAGTGGACGTCTATCGTAACTGTATCTTACAAATAGAACATAATTTTGAACCCTAACTCAAGGAAATAGGGTATTACGTAAAAAGTATTACGTAATTAATATTTTGATGAATGAAATGGGAAAATTGTTTCGCAATCACTTTGGGGTAGGTAGTTGTTACATGTTTCTTGTAATTTAGTTGTGGTTTTGACCTAAGTATCAAGAGTTTTCTTGGTATGGTTTGAGTTTTTATTGTGAAATCAATTGGAAGGATTCTGTTATGTAATTATCAATGGTGGGCTTTTCGCATTTCAGGGCCATTGAGGGGTTTATTTATAAACGATGATTAAAGTTTAAAAAGTGGTTCAATTAATTCTGCTCGTTATTCTGATCAAACTATTTTCAGGTTTTGCGCATTTAACGTTACACGTTGTATACAGCATTATTTTTAGTATATTGTAAACCTCAATATAGTTTGTTCAGAATAAGTAACTGAATCGTTTCCTATAATTTTTGCACCATATTATATTTTGTCCCAAAAATATTTAAAAAAGGTTACAAGTTGGACACCGAACAACACTTAGTACATATCCGTAACCATATGCGCACAACACAGGTCACGGCCGGTCATAGCAGCACTAGGCGCGGGCGCACAGCGGGCTGGAGGGGCGGGCGCCGCGTGGTGTGAGTATATTTTTGTACGGACATCCAGGTAATATAAGAAGATTATGACTTTGTGATTTTTAATGACAGTTTTGAAATCTTGTACAGGCGCCAGCACATCAAGCTACTACAATCTGTCAGATTTCTTTAATAGATTTTCAACTTTATAACTAAAGCATAAGGTTCAAAGTTGATTGGGAAAATCTGACAGTTTCGGGTAGCTTTATGTGCTGGCGTCTGTACATAGATTATTTACATAAAAATACTAAACACGTGTTTCGGGTTTCGCATATACTAAAACTAATGTTGTATATTATATACAAGCATACAGGGTTATCCAAATTTAAGGGTGTGGTACAGACCATCAAACTGAACAACTTTATCAATCCAACATCGTAATCGCGAATAAAAATACAGCAGGCCCAAACGCTTAGGTTTAGGTTACGCTTAGGTTTTGAAGTTTTATATGGGACAGTTGATAAATTTTTCGCGATTACGATATTGGTCCCATCGAGAAAGTTGTTCAGTTTTAAAAGCCTGCTCCCTAATTGCGTAACACACTATTCCTTTCAATTTGAATCATTTTGAAGCATATTGCTAATCCATTGCTCCATATCTTCGAAAAATGTGTCTGCTCAACAACGTAAATAACGCAATGAATGTTGTTGAACTGTCAAAATGAAACCCATTGCTACTGATAGTGTGTTACGCAATTACCCTGCTGGACTATAAAAGATACTGTGACCTCTAAGTTTGTTTCGGCCTTTCTTCTCAGATAGGAAACGCTGACCTCATCTAGTTTTTAAAATATGATTCACGAGTTTTTACCCATCAATCATATTTTGTGCACAAACTCTTTTGTGTTTGTGCGTACCTACTTACAGAAATGCAATAATTTATCATTATATAGTTCTCACACTTTTTATTTATATTTAATTTTTATTTCCCTTCACAGTTTTGATTGGTTCTGACTTATTTGCCTGCATTTTAAACTTCTTGGTACACTGTACTACTCGTAGTATTGACACAGAAAGCTTCGTAATGAGGTAATCGGGTTACTAGGGTACCGGCAGTGTCCTATGCTATACGACCAAGTTGTAACTTCCTTTATGCAATGGATGTTACTTCTGTGCAAGGAACCGGATATTTCTATTCTGTGGCTTTTTTTAATTGTGATGGAATATAGAATGAATGGCTGCATTCTCTGAAAGGGTGAACGTAAGTAAGGTGTGTAGTTGTTTTAATAGGATAGTTAGAAAATACTCTGGAAGTGGGGCGACTAAAATGTTGGATGGGAAATGTTCATGTCCATTACTAGTCTTGTATTAAATAAAGGTTTCCCCAAAAGAAAATCCTGTGGGAGCAGAAGCCTAATTCCCTAATTAAAAACGTTCAAAATCTAGTCACAATGTCATCTCAGCGACAATCAATGTCACAAATGTAGGATGATTTTGACAGATTTGGACTGTGAACGTTCTTTAAAATATTATACAAGGATTGCCCTAGTTCTTCTTCTTCTCTTCAGTTTCCGCAGGTTCTCGTAAAAAGCAATCAAGAAATAATAAACTATGGCATCAAGTCCGCCTCTGTACAATTGTGTGCTTAAAGTATTAAATAAATATAAATTAAAATATTATCTTGGAAATTGAAAGCCGTTCACTTAAGCGAATCACTTGAGAACGGCTGGACTGATTTGTTTTTTTTTATGTTCTAATAAGGAAGGAAAGAAGAATTGGAAAATTCGGCAGAAAAATAAAGAGCTTTTTATATGGGATATTTGAACAGTACAAAGTCCATCGATTTAGCTAATACCATAATAAACACTTTGTTATCTACTGCAATTTGTGTGAATGTATGAGTAATGCTACTTATCGCAGCGGTTTAAGTAGCAATGGACAATCCGCACCCTAATTGCGTAAGGGCGCTTGGACACGGTAAGATAATACGCCGGGCCTACGCAAGAATTCGTGTCGTAACTAGAAAATAACTGTGTACACTGCTCGCAGCGGTGCACGAAAAAATCTTGTCTGCGCAAGACACGACGCGGCGAACGTTGTTGCGGAGAACGTTGTTTCGTGTGTAGAACAGACAACATTCTTGTCGTGTACACGAAGAATTTGTCTTGTCTCCCGCAGACACGGTAAATTTTCTTACCGTATACAAGCGCCGTAACTCTCAGTTTGAATCATTTTGAAGCATATTTCTAATCCATTGCTACATATTATGTTGGAAAAATGTGTCTGCTCAGCAACGTAAATAACGCAATGAATGTTGTTGAACTGTCAAAATGAAACCCATTGCTACTGATAGTGTGTTACGCGATTACCCTGCTGAAATGATTATTACCAAGTTTTTCTACCCAACCTAATCAAATAAGTCTCAATCACACCCCTTTTCAGTCGAATAAAGAAAGAAAGTTAACACGAATCTCGGAAGGTCAAAATTCAATTGGCAGGTCTACTAACGTCCGAGATAAGTTCACAAAGGCCCGACTTTGGCGCAGCCTAATAACTTGTACAACACTATAGCTATTGTGTTCCGTACACTGGCGTGTAAGGAAAGGGTCTACATTGTATTAAGTTTCACTTAATTTTCTGCCGGCCTATTCTGTGAAAATCTCATGGTGAAAATTGTGAAGTGAGCTTGAAGTGAGCTGTCAATCATTAGCATCAGCTCACTTCAAGGTTACTTCACCTACGTATTCACTGTGAGTATTTTTAACTACTCGGTTGTGCTAAGGATATGGTTTTCTGATCGTCATTTGTTTAGAGTTTTCTTTGCTGTTGATGGTTTCTAGTCGTCGACTATCCTAGCTCTGATAAATAAATAAATACCTGTCTTAACTAAAACACTTGTTATGTACAAAGACAGGTCATTATATCAATAATAATATTTTCATGCTATCTATACTATTCGTCAAGTAACTACTCCAATGCACCTTATGTAAAGGGAAATATTTAACTGAACATCTAAAAACTTTTTGCTCTTCAAATGACGCACATTTTTTTTTTAATATTTATAATATTAGAGAGTTCAATAATATTTTTAGAAGCGCAAAATGGGAATGATTCGAGGTTCGATTAAATAAATCAACAAAAAATATTATTACTACAGACTACATCTCAGACGATATCTTACTAACGATATCTTTAGATAATAATATAAATAATAATATAATATAAAAATTGGCCACCTGATTTTAATCAGGTGGCCAATTTTATAAACCTCCTGAATAAATTTCCTCCGAAAACTTTGTCGTGTCTGCATCGGAAGTTAGCAGTAGCAACTGGCCAAACTTTGTCCAACAATTTTCATCGAACATCGTCCAAGCCTCCGGCTGGCTAAACTAACGGGGTACTAAAAGGATTCATTTAGACAAAACTACACATTCCGTTTAATTAGGTTTATTTTATTGAAATTTGTGGGATTAGTAAGAAAAAAAGAAAGAACAAAAATTCATTGGGACTTGAAAGGAATATCACAAATTAAACTAAACACACCCATAATAGGAACATCAAATTTTAAATGAAATATCCTATCGATCGTAGCAGGTGGTGTTTTGTAGTTTCTGCCTACCCCCATAGAAATAAGGCGTGACTTTATGTATTTATGTATGTTTACTAAAGTGATTGAGTTGTTACTTGAAATACCGTTCGTTTTAACTTATTTATTATTCATAACATTATTATTTTAGAAATAATATATTTTTAATAAATAAAAAGTCAGATCTCAAAAAAAGCAACCCTTTCATTATTTCTATATTTTAAATTCATTTTAAATAGTAATTGGTTATATAGGTGGTCTTAATGCCACAAGGTATTCTATGATAGTTAACCCTTTCAACGATTTCGACGCTTTATTATCTATTATAGATGTTTCTGTCATCCGTCAGGCAGGATGACACCTCAATTTTTTTTTCAATTTTCTTGTACTTATTTTGAAAAATTCATCGAGTCTCAAAATTTCCAAGAATGTGCGCAATATGGAAAGAGTTATGGAGCTACGGAGAAGTGTCTTGACGCTGCATGATCGTGCGTGATCCATCGCCGCCCGTTCGATATCCACCACGGACAGGACTTTATATTAATCGTTATATTGTATTTTTTTGCTTCGTTGCTGTATTTGCTGGAAGGCGTTCCAGTTGGAGGATAAATAAATAAACCATGTATGTTAAAATCGTTTATTCAGATTGTTACAAACATTGGTTCTAGTTACAAAATGCAACCAAAAACATGATCACCTCATAGTGAAAATCCAGCCAGTACCTAGTTGCACGGATTAGCATATATAGCGGATTAGCAGAAGTGTGGTAGAAATAATCTTCCTAGAACGTTATTCCAACCTATTGCAGAACTTTGCTCTGGAATTTCAATTAGATACTGTGTTCAAACTGTTTTTCAACGAGGTTTTATTGAATAACGTTTTGAAACTCCTTCTAGAATACGTTCACAAAGCAATGTGTAATTTAGTAATCGGTTTGAGGAATTTTCTTGAGAGTAACAACTAGTTCCTTGATAGTCGTTTGACCGGAAATCTGAGTCATCATCATTTAGCCGAAAGACGCAACGCTGGATATAGATCGTCGAACGACGATCGACAAACATTACAACTTCGACTGGTTTTGTGCTTCTCCCATCCAACGGATTCTTGCAGCCTTCACCAGGTCATCGGTCTATCTTGTGCAATGCTACGTCTTCCAGATAATATCTAAGTTCTTTAAAGTTTTAAGAGACTCTAAGTACTGTACAAGGGACTAGACTTTCACTGACCATTTAAAAACATCTTAGAGACTAAACTTGCCCAGCAATAAAAGACCTTTGCAACTAACAATTATTGTGGATGTACTAGCCTAGTGTTAGTACAGACGCCAGCATATCAAGCTACTATAGTCTGTCAAATTTCTTTAATAAATTTTAAACTTTATCGCTATAGCATTAGGTTCACAGTTGATTGGGAAAATTTTAGAGTTTCGGATAGCTTGATGTGCTGGCGTCTGTACATCCATAATAATCGTTTAAGTAATATTAGATTTATTCACAAAGACACAACAATTAAAATTTACAAGCTAACACTAAACGATATAGGTATAAATTATATACAAGTATGTATTAAAAAATTAAAGAAAAAAGGCAGGAGCATTGACAAACAGTAGGCAAAAAAAAGGCAGGATCATTGGGCATCAAAAATTCGTCCGCATCGCTGTCAATGGGATAAGTGCCCAAAAGGCTGGCAGCATTACCACGTTGGATTCTTTGGGCTAAAAATAGGCCAGTGTTAAAGTTGTGTATCTAAGTACTAACAAATTGGATTTTATGATCTGAAAAATAAATAAATGAATGATGTCGATGTTGTTGTTGTCGCAGCCACATGCTGAGATAGGAGCCTTTTGGCCTCGTATACGACTTTCTTTTTTTGAACTCTATTCTCTTTTTTGGACTTCTTTTTTCTTTTTTTTTTTAAATATACTGTATTTGGTTTTTTTTTATTTTTGACTGTGTTTAGTTTATTTCGTGATCTTCCTGTACGATTCGCAAAAAATACTTTTTGTTTCTTTATCATTTTGTTTTTAGGCAAAGAAACCAAAAAACGCTTTGGTTTCTTTACCTAAAAACTAAAAGTCAAAAATGTTCTTGCCTCAACGTCCTCCTTATTCAGTCCTACAATGTATGGTAAAAGTAGAAAAACTCCCTTCCAAAGGCTACAGCTCGTTCATTGTTATTTGTAGCAGTTGTTACTAGTTGTCGCCCTCCTTAACGCTGATTGAGTTCTATTACAGCCATACTTTCAGTTATCTTTACGAATATGAGGGTATTCAGGTAGATTTATTTATTGTTGTGGATATTTTTGTCATGGGAAGGCATTTGAGTTATAAGGGGAATTATTATGTGCTGAATATTAAACTACGTGTCTTGAAAGATTGTGTTTGATGTATTTTTTATGTTGTGTATTTTTGTGGTGTACAATAAAGTATATACAAATAAATAAATAATCACCAAGCTTGGGAAATATATTTAACTACTACTGTTTGTCTCTGCATCACCCAAAGGTTGACTGGTAGAAAATGCCTATGGCGTTAAGTCCGCCTCTGTACATTAATGTGCTTGAAGTATTAAATAAATAAATTTGCTAGAAAAAAAAATCCAGCTAAATGAAAGGAAATATAGCTAAATCAATATATATATATACAACGTGTAACGTTAAATGCGCAAAACCTGAAAATAGTTTGATCAGAATAACGAGCACAATTAATTGAACCACTTTTTAATATAGGTCGCATTATTCAAAAATTTTTCATTAAAAACGTTGCCGTGTCTATTTATTAATAAGTCAAGCAAACCAAGGTCAGCGCGGCGCAGCGGCCCGGTGACAACTCCTCCCCCGATAAAGCGTCGTCGCAGACGCAAGAAACGATCAGAATGGCCAGTAAAACTAAAACAGCACATAAAACCTTTACAATTTTTTAAATGACTTATTTTCTCTCTGAAATATGTCAATTGAATTGAAAATCAGTTGGGGTGTCTGAGATTTTGCGCATTTAACGTTACACGTTGTATATAAAGTTTCTATAGGAGCAACGGTGGCCAAGTGGTAACGGCCTTGTCTTCGGTCGCAGGTCCGAACCCAAACAGGCGCTTTGCTTTGAATACATTTTTTCATCACCACTGCTCTCAAAACGGCTAAGGAATAGATCGCGAAGAAACCGACATTTCCTAAAGCCAAAATATTCGGAGGCACGTGACATCCATCAACACGCACTGGCCCGCGTGGTGGATTATGTCGCACTCCCTCTCACAGAGAAGAGGCTGTGTGACCTGTGCCCCAATAGTGGGAACATTATAGGCTGATTGTGTGTTGATAATCACCAAGCTTGGTAAACAATTGGCGACAGCAGTTCTAACTATGCTGTATACCCACTTTTCTATATTATATCCCAAAAGCTATCTTCTTAATTACTTTTTAAGCGAGCAAAGCCAGCTGGTTTAACCTGATATGCAGCATGCGAGAAATTCTTTTGAGAAATCAAGTCACGTCATAGCATTTAGCAAAAAACTCCCGACATTTTTATTCCCTTTGGTCTCTAGAATTGTGAATAAATGTTGGAATGCGCTAGTTATTTCATTTAATATTTAAGCTTGCTGCTTCACTTCATCTATTCAACGTGGAGTGGGGTTATGAAAAACATTGAAAATCCTCATAGGAACGAAGTTCACATGTTTTGTGTATTTTCGCTGAATAAGTACCTATTAAATCAAACCTATAATAATTACCATTTCGCACTCCTAAAAATAATATCGAACACTCAATGATTGCGTCTCTTTGTTACAACAAAAAATAATTCCTATTTTGGAGTCCCTAAAAATACATAATGGCCAAGTAACTGCGACCATCTTGAATATAGCGCTCGCCGACCGCTGCCCTGGTACAGCTCGCTTTGCTCGCTCGGCTCGCGCGTTTGGCCGGCCCAGCTTAGTTATTAATAAATTAGATACTTTATCGGAGTCATCCAAATTATACCTTATTTTATTTCAGTCCTTCTTCAACTGGATTAATGTCCAAAATGCGAATTGCTATTGTTTTCCATTTTGATTACTTACGTTGGTTTAAGATGGCATTGCCCCAACTACCAACCTCAATGTAAATAAGCAGTGGCATCCTCTCATATTCCAAAATCACCAATAGGTTTGCTAAGTTCGGCGTCGCTGGCCTTCCGTGAGGAACTGAGGTGGATCGAATAATCGATTTTTCCCACCCGTACGCAAAACACGTGTTTTAACGTGGACTTGCGGACACAAACCCGTCCTACCAATACCAACAGATTTGCTAAGCTTGGTGATTTTAGTAATACCTTCAAATACTATTATGATGAGGCAGTAAAAGCTTACGAGCTGATATAATCTACCAAAACTACCATCCACTAGAGCTTAGACTATTAATTTACACACATTTTCACATTTGTAATACCTTAAAAGGCAAATGAACTTGAACACCATCGTAGCGAACAATAAAACCTAGTCAGTGAACATTGCAATGATCCATTCCCTTCCATTTAGCTGACATTCACAGCTGCGTGGGAAGACATCGTAATGGACACACAATCCTGCATCATAGGATAATGTATTCGTAATTATAAATGGTATTCGCTTTTAAGAACTGGCAGTCATACTAGACATAGATTCTATTAATATTTTCTTTGAATAAAACATTTTGGTCCTTCCGCAAAGATATTTGTACCAAAAGACCAATATTTCTTCAAAAACTTTCTGCGTTCTTCATCAATAAGGTTATCGGGCCTAAGGGTGTTCTGCGTCTGTAAAACATCTAGATTTATTATCTTTCACTGTTTCGAAGTCTGCGCGATATAACCGGTGCTCATTCGAATTCGGTAACTTTCTTCATATTTTGTGCAGTAAATTCCAAATAATTATGATTTTTAGAACTGCCATGACCTATGCGTAATGTTCTTATTGGTTGAGCTTTGTTAGGCTTTACCTCTAAAAAATGCAGAAAAAAAAATTCTTTACCAGATCCAGAATAATCTAGCTTGCAGACAAGAAGCTTCTAAACAATGTCGGTGCTTTACAACATTGACGATAGAGTTGCAATACCAAGTCCACTCACTACACTCAGACAACTTCCCACTTTACACGCCAAAAAACTTCCATCAACACTTGAACTCATGAAAACAAAACAAAAAAAATGTACCAAAGCAAGAACGCACTTATTACACGCGCGTTTGACATAAGAAAGCGCGGGAAAGCGGCCATCTTAAATCGATACCCATTGTGAGCCATCTTCGTGTTCAATCGAGCGGGTAAAAAGTTTTACTACGTTATTACTGTTACAAGTTTTTTTACGAATTGCCGGAAGTTTTTTATCTTAACGTTGCGATTTAGGACGAAGATTTGGACTTTTAGGGTGCGATGATAAGACAAACATTCGAGGATTAGGTATGTGGAAAATGTTATGTTTTGTTGGTAGCGTTATTAATCAGATTCGAATTTATCTTTTGTTACTTTTGTTTGTAGAGCACTTTATTGATGACTAGGTACTCTCGACATTATCAGGTACCTAATGGGAAACCTCTTTGGGTATCTAGGTATTTATGACACACATTCTGTGATTACTTTAACTCACACGCTGACTTATTAATTGTTAAAATTATCAAAAAATCGTCTACTTTTACAATGTTTATGCACGATTAGCACGATAATTACCATATTTATCTGTCATGGCTTCATTTTTAATTCTTTCACCTATTGTGGTAGGTACAGTAATATTATTCTAGGTGCATCGACTTCACATATAATTAGATAAATAATGTATAATAAATTCTTTGAGTTTTGACTTTGAGTTTTAACTTATAGTACTCATACAAAACCAAAGTAAAGTATCGCTCGGCGTACCTACCTTGGTTAACTTCTAAAACACTTTCCTATCCTGGTACCTACTTATTACTAAATTTGTACATCCTATAAATGTTTTAATCTTCACCGTTTTACGAGCAGTGGTAATAAAACAATTATATAATAGTAAAAAAAACAATGCTCTTGGCAGGAAAGCATCGTAAGGAAACCGGCATGTCCTAGAACCAAAAATTCGAATTGTGACATTTACTAAACCGCACTGGGCACGCATGGTGGATTACGGCCCACTTCCTCTCACAGAGCGGAAGTCTCTGTCCCAGCAGTGAGAACATTATAGGCTATATACTTCAAAACCACGTAGTTGTCACTGTATACAACAATGAAAAGGGGGAAATTAGCAAACTTAATATGGCTTCCAGAAGTTATAATTAATTACTAACTACTTGTTTCCAATTGATGTTATTTCGACTTAAAAATATAAACGTCATGCTAATATAAATTAAGTTGATTTCAGAATGGCTAATACTATTGAAGAACTCATAAAAATGTTTGAAATTGTAGCGCAAACTGAACTTTATTTTTGATCATTAAGATTGTTTTTCCAAAAACATTTATTTGTCTACATGTTTGGAAAGTAAATCATGAATGCAGTTTACATAGCATACAAATAAAAGTTTAATTGCTAAAGTCTTCTTGATTCGATTCGACTATCGAAACACTGAGGCATAACAATTGAGTTGCCTCATTCATAGCTGGCGTATTCTAGAACGGTGCCCGGTCTGGATTTGAAATCGATACCAAACTAGATTTCAGTCAAGATTGCGTTGAAATCTAACAGTTTTGAGTTGAGATTCGTGACTATGCTCTAGGATCTAAAATACTGACCTTAGTCTACAAATCTTCTCGTCTTTCTTAAAGAAGAAGCTTTGTAACTCAAATGATACTTTTACCCATCTATCTAAACTAATATCATAAACAGGAAATATTGTTTCTTATGTATGTTTGTTTGTGTGTATGTTTGTTACGATTTCACGCTAAAACGGCTGAACGGATTTGGATGAAATTTGGCATATTAGTTGAATTAGGACATAGGATACTTTTTATGCCAATATTTCCATGGGATCGTGACTTATGCAGGTAAAACCGCGGGGTGCGGCTAGTTTAGTATGAGACTAAGCAGCTGACTGTTAGCATCGTCTACGACCGTGTCATCGTCTACGATCTACACAATGAACCATCCAAACATCTTACTGTTATAAACCAAAATCAAAAGTCATTTATTCAAACTAGGCTGAGATTCAACACTTTTTGAACGTTAGAATTACATACAAACAGCCGCCCTTCACCACTTCCTAGTACTTTATTTGGGAAGAAGAAGTGGCGCAATAAACTCCCCAGCATCACAGCTGCCTTTACGGTTACAAGAACTTGATTCGATACAAAAGTAAGTAGTTAATTTTACGAAACAGAAAACAGTAAATTAAATTATTTGCCATAATCACCACAATGGGCAAAACGATTAGTAATAACATTTTACTGTTAAAGGTACAGACGCCAGCACATCAAGCTACTACAATCTGTCAAAATTCTTTAATAGATTTTCAACTTAATCGTTAAAGCGTAAGTCGTTCAAAGTTGATTGAGAAAACTTGACACTTTTGGGTAGCTTGATGTGCTGGCATCTGTATCTACTGTTAGTAGACAGGAGAACTTTGCTGGTCCACTAAATCTGCTCTACTAAACCTCCGAGTCTCCTTTGTGAAAAATCAAGATCTAGGAGGAGTATTATTCACAGCATTCAATATTTTTTTTTTTATAATAGTGCTTATTATTAAATTTTATTCAATATACTGGATGCTTGCGCATAAACCAGTAATCAGAGCGATGATCCCAATTTTTCAACTAAGTAAAGATTAGGACCAGTATATCATTTTCGATTTTATGTCGTTACGTAAAAGTCAAACCTGAGTTACGAACGTCATGTGGCATTAAAATTATATTCCAATAAATCATGGCTGCTTTTTACGGGTCTCGGTTTTATGGTTCAAGTAATAAGCGATAACCGGGAATTTCTTAGAATGATAAAATCAGAAATGAAATTATCTAGAAAAGAACCCGTCTGCCTGCAAAGCAAGAGTGAACATCACATGAGTGGCATCTTATGGACACGCTCTTTCTAACATAGACCTCATCCATCGCATTCATCAGGCGTGATCGAGGTCAAAGCAGGCTCATTCTGCAATAAAAACGACTTTAAAAAAAAAAGTTGCTGACATAATCTTGCAGAGCAAGCAAGCTGAAGTCGCAGTGAGCTGGCCATGTTTGGACCTCGATGGAGCAGACGAGTCCTGGAAGATCGACGATCTTAAAAACTTGTCTTAGACAGATTTCATTATCAAGGCGGAGGATAGGGTGTCGTGACGCAGCCTGAGAGAGGCCTTTGTCCAGCAGTGGACTGCGATCGGCTGATTTGATTAGCAGTAGAGAAGTAAAGCCCAACTCACGAAAGAACCGTAACGTGGTGTCACTGTCGTGCGACGGTATTATAAATCTTGATTTAGTTATGACATTTTTCTCGACATCATATTACAGGCACTGGTTGGTAAAATGCACAATCTTAAATAGAGAAAGGTGTATGAGGTAAGAGTTTTTTTGTTATTTTTTCTTTTTTAGGATCTGTTTTGTTATTTTGATTGATTTGTTATTTTTATAGGATCGTAATTAATTATTTAATCTTAATTATTGCCATCCAAAGCAGTGTTTGCTTGCTGCAATAATAATTTACAAAGTCGTGGTTTTCATTATTTTGTTAAGATTCCCCTAAAATAAAAGATAAAAAATAAAAGAAGTTTACACAATTAATTTATAGATTTTTATTTGATAAGGAAAACCATATTTTTATCAACCATTTTTCATCTACCTACGTATTAACGTCGCTTCCTCTTGAAACTTGCACCTGTTTTAAAAATAATCCTGTCAATGACTTTCCGTGTGATATACGACAAACATCACAGTTCCAATTATATCTTTTTTTTTTCTACGGTTTCCGGAAATGTTGATTCTATGAAAGTCGTTACTCGTAATCCATGAAAAAGAGGAGTTAGATAATTCTTAGATTATGACTATTGTAATTTACATGTGTGTATTATGATGTGTGTATTATGATGTGTCCATAAGTTTCGTAAGTTTTAAAAGCGATGTTGTTATCTTTACAACTTTATCTTCTTTGCAAATTAATAAGATTGAAGTGTCTGTTTTTAATGTCAAAATAACAGTTTTTTTTACAAATTTTATAATATTATACGGTACTTAAAAAAAAAAACTTTTTTTTTGTTGTCTGTCTGTTTGGTCTGGCTAATCTCTGAAACCGTTGGACCGATTCTGATGGGACTTTCACTGGCAGATATCTGATGTTATAAGGAGTAGCTTAGGCTACTTTAATTTTAGGAAATGATTAGGTTCCTGCGCCTTGAAGTTAAAACCCATAAAATAAAATATGCTTTCGAAGGAAGTCGCGGGGAAGGTTAGTTATATAAATAAACATTTAGCTTAAGAATGTGTCCGAGTATGATTGTTTTTCAATTTATTTTGTTTAGTCAAGAGATGAGATTCAATACTATTGCTGAAAAATCTCGAATAATATTTTTCCTCCATTACTTTTTTTAAGGATTTAATCACACAGTCGTAACGCCGATTTCTATAATTACCTAATCATTATTGAGAACCTAACCATTATTGGTTAAAATTAAGATTCCTGCCGGTCGATTCTGTAAAAAATCTCACCGTGAAATCATAAATGAAGTGAGCTTGAAGTGAGCAGTATCAATAGTGTTAATCCCTAATGACAGCTCACTCCACGCTCACTTCACCCAAGTTTTCACGGTGAGATGGTTACCGAATCGGACGGCTGTATCTTTAACAATAATGAAGTAGACTTCATAGCTTCTTTGCATATTAGACCCTCCCATAATTATGGACTATCTATCATAATTATGTAAAATTAACTTAGGAATCTATTTATATTCCTTTCTGGAAACAAAGACGGCTATCACTGGTAAGCAAAACGACTCGTTTTTGTGGCTTATTAGACGATTCGCACGAATTTACTCGCCCGAAACGGCCGAATTGTGTCTTTTAATAAATGATATTATTTTTTCTATAGGCGACTTGCACGAATTGGCACTTTTCGAATTTTAAATTAAAAAAAAAGGACACTAGCACGTGACACATAAGGGATAAGAGTAAAATATTATAAATCGTGTTCTTTTTTCTTAAGTTCACTGCAAGCCGTTTTTGTTTACAGGAACCGAGCATTAGCAGTCAACCAAGGACATCCTTGATAAAAATCTACGGACAAAGCATGAATAAAGAGCACTGCAGTGCCAATCAAGCTAAGCATTTCCTGAGACACAATTTCGACAGTCTCATGGTTCACAAAACATTCCAAGATTTCTTCATACGTCTTTTCATTCATCTCATACAATTTGGTAGCAATCCAAGATTGAAGTTTATGAGTCCATCGACTCAAAGGATAGCCGAATACATTTTTTAAAACGTTTCCCAGATATTTAATGAAAACTGTTTGCAGAATGGAATCTAGGTTTACTTATTCTGCATTGAAACGGTATTTAGAAATGCTTATGAAGTGGTGTGATCTCAGAGGTATTTCGTTTCGACATCAAATTAACATTAAACTAGCTACATTAAGAATTTTCATAACTCCGTTAACCCTTAAATGCATAATGTTGCCATATGGCAACAAAGTACGTCATTTAATTTTTTTAAGAATGTGATAGCTGTGAGTTTCTGAACGCACCTCTTTTTGTCAAAACAATATATTTGCTCTATGAATATTAATATTATTATATAATTATATATTTTTTTTTTATTCTTTTCTATAGATAAATACCTATACAATAGCATTTTTTTGCAATGCGATATAATAAATCATGCATTTAAGGGTTAACAATAAAAGTGGTAATAGCCCAGCGGCTACTTGGACTTGCGAGCAACAGGTCGTGAGTTCGTTCCTCATCTTATTCATTATTGCCGCGAACCCATTCCTAGTAAAAGCAATTTTAACTCAGCTTGGAGGCGATAACAAGAATTCTGGTAATTATGGAATACACCCGTACCGCAAAGCTACAGGTTTTAAAGATATACAGATAAAGTTCTCAGTCTGGTCCCGCCCTTTCAGACAGTCAGAATGTCATCACATACAACATCAAACTCAAACTCAAAGCATTTATTTCAAGTAAATCAATTACAGGCACTTTTGAATTGTCAAGGGATCGGTCAGTCAGAAAGATGAAGCTAGTTGCCTAGTTGCACACACACATAATCATCTTATGCTGGGGCACAGGCCTCCTCTCGGTCAGAGGCGGCGTAAGGCGTGGGCGACGTGGGCCATCGCCTACGGCCTCGCGCTCCTAGGGGCCTCGCTCCTCGAAGGCAGGACGACCAAATTTTTTGTCGCGTTTAAGCTCACGAAAAATATTATTCGTCATATAACAATAACCCTTACACTTACCAAATTCTTTTTTATTTCGGCTAGCACCATTTGCGTTAACTACGAGTATTATGGGGAACCACCATCGGGCTAGTGCCAGTAGTTTCTAAAAATTTGTATGGAACCCCTGCACCAACCACCCGCTTTTTTGCTCTTGCTAAGAAACAGACTTAATAAGACTTATTTTGTAAGTACGAAAATTCAGTTTATAAATTCGTACCCATTAATATTAAGTAAATAATTAGCTGATTTTATACAGCGTGTAACGGAAGGGGGGTATCAACCCTGAAGGAGGTGAATGTGCTCATGAAACTCAACAACTTTCCCCAAAGAACATAGGTCGAAATATGAAAAAAAAATTTGGCCCTCCCTTACAAAACTGACTACCAGCTGATTGATTTACTATGGGAGGGCCAAATTTTTTTTTCATATTTCGACCTATGTTCTTTGGGGAAAGTTGTTGAGTTTCATGAGCACATTCACCTCCTTCAGGGTTGATACCCCCTTTCCGTTACACGCTGTATATGTTATCCCTATTTGTTTAATTAAATTGCTTATGGATATGTGATCCTAAAGATGTAAAACTTGCATCTTTTATACATATTTATTTTTTGTTTGTATTATCCAATGTCCACGCTCATTTCTGTTTTTAGATTTTTTTGCATACCGTGCCAACCTCTAATTAAAACATCACTAAAACTTTAAACACTTTCATTGTTTCCTACCTATAATAATTTATGTATAGTCTTTGTGTAGCTTTTTGATTGTCCATAATAAATAAAAATTATTAGTTTCTAATAATAAAATTGTTGTTCAAATCCATTTTTTTGTGTTACCAGAGGGCCTCGCAAAATGTATGTTGCCCACATGAAATTTAGGTCTTGCCCCGCTACTGCTCTCGGTGAGACGACGTGGGTCATAATCCATCACGTGGGCACAGTGCGATCTGGTAGATGTGACATGTCTTCGGATTTTCGGTTCTAGGACATGCCTTTGAATTTTTGATTCCTCACCATGATGACGCCATTTAGACTTTATACCTCGTAAATTCAGTAAAGCATTTCACCTTTCATGTACGATGCCTTAGTGAAAAATTTCATAACCTCCAAAGGTAAAGTGGACAGGCATCTTCTGAATACGCTCGTTCCATCGTAGACCTCATCCATAGCTTTCCACCAGGCAACATCGAAGTCAAGAGCAGCGGGGTAGTTGCGTAACACACCAACAGTAGCAATGGCTTTCATTCTGACAGTTCAAAAACATTCATTGCGTTATTTACGCTGTTGAGCTTACAAAATGTTCGCACATGTGAAGCAATGGATTAGCAATATCCTTTGAAATTATTAAGATTGTGATTGATTGTGCGTTAATCAATTAGAGTGCAGGCCCGACTATTTCTGGTACCCTAAACACAAGTTAAATCTTACTCTGGGTGCCAGAGTTCAACTAAAACAATCTTTATCTTAGTTGTAACGCAGCATAATGTTTAGATAAGTGTTTTTGTACAACTGAAGGTAATAAAAACCTCTTTTTTTATTTTTTTTATTTACTAGTAAAATAACACTCTGCTGTTTTAATGCTTGCACTGACTGGACAGGTCCATTCAAACCTGTGTGGTACTTTTCTCAAGCTCAATCTACATGGTCTTCACATGATCTGACCAAGATTTTGTCTGGGCTTTAAAAGAGACTGTGACCTCTGAGTTTGTTTCGGTCTTTCTTCTCAGAGTAGTTAGATAGGAAACGCCGAACTCATCTAGCTTTTTTTTTTTTGCAAGTCGACGTGGAATAGTGAAAATGATAAACCATCTCGTTTCATTCCTTTTTTTGGACAGTTGTGTGTAATAAATACTTAGGCCAATTATATTTCTGATCCTCTCAAGAATATAAACTCAAACTCACACATATTACATCTACAGCATGTCATTACAATTTCCAGTAAAATGTGTGAAGGATTTCCTTCAGAAGCGGCGCAAACACCGGACGGTAAGGAAGGAACTAGAACAGTTGATCGTAGCCAGGATAATGAGGAAACCGACGACCCACGTCCGTTAGCTTAAATCTCGCTGGGGTTAAGTGAACTGGTGATATCCCAAATACAACGAAAATTACATTGGTAGCATAGCTATAAATTCCTTCAAATGAAACTATTATAAAAGGTCAATACTCCACGAATATGTATTTGAAATATTCCTCTACGGCTATTATTCTAGCCTAGAACATTCAACAGATAGAATGGCAATGCTGGTCATAAAAGTAGGAGACATGTCGTCTTCTCAAACTAAAAACAACCAATTACAGGCACTTTTGAATGTCAAGGGATCGGTCAGTCAGAAAGATGAAGATAGTTAGCCATTCCAAAGCGTGGTACGCGTACCTATGGAGAAGAATGGACAAGGAACTCCACGGACATTCTTTTAAATCATAAAAAAATTACAAAATATTGACAGTAATCTGCTTGAGTTTATAAGATTCACTTAGAAAAGCTATTCTCTGTAAACGTGCAGTTTTTCATTAATTTTTCGTATATCATAAATATTGCTTACACAAATAATAATAATAATAATAATAATAATAATAACGTTTATTGTGTCCAAAAGTTATACACAAACAATTTTGGGTTTGGAGTCTTCATTTAAGCAAGTAATGCCTGTATTAGAAGACTCCGCTCCTTCACAACAGTAGGTACTTACTTAAAACACAATAAAAAACAGTAAATGGGTGTAGTAAAACAAAATATAATTATGTGAGCGTGTGTGTGAGTGTGCATGAGTGTGCATGAGTTGTGGAGTGTAAATGAGTGTGATGGATGTGTGGTTACACAAATTAAGTCTCACTGCTGGGCAAATGCTTCCAAGTCTTTCCAGCAACTCTTTTCCTGCACCACCTCGAGTCGATATTCGAGTTGCTGGGAGTGGATTGTATTGTTTTGGTTTTTTAATGTATATGTGTCCGTGCCTCGGAAAGCACGTTAAGCCGTTGGTCCCGGCCCGGCTGTCATTCGTAGATCTTTGACAGTCGTTACGGGTAGTCAGAAGCCCGAAAGTCTTACAACCAGTCTTACTTAGGGGTATCGCATCACCCAGTAACTAGGTTATGGAAGTCAGTAGGGCAGTCGCTCCATGTAAAATACTGGTATTCAGCTGCATCCGGTTAGATTGGAACCAACATAGTTGGGAAAAGGCTAGGCAGATGAAGATGAACGTAAAATTGGTGTATTCCCAAACACATAAGCATTGAGGAACTGCTACTTACCCCAGCAGCACTAAAAACCATAAAATACTAACCCACCTTAATCCAAAATTTCACAATTACCAAAAATCTCTAATCTCCCGTCAAAGTATCGTAACGTGGCATCAACAAACGTTGCTGACGTTTATTCAAATGTTCTGCGAACCGTCCTCGTCCCGCATAATAATATATTCAATTAACTGAATAATACATCAAATGTATTCATTCATTATTAATGCCTTAATACTTGGCGATTATTGCCTTTACTGTTTGTTTTTGGCAGTTACAGATTAGATTAATGTTATAGACTGGTAAACTAATGGTAACAAAGTTTTAATGTTTATTCAGCTACCTCTTTATCCCGCTATGTTTTAGCATACTGGCGTACCCTGCACTCTAATTGCGTAACACATACTATCAACTAGAATCTGAATCATTTTGAATTTCTAATCCATTGCTAAATAATAACAGCCGCACAGGTCGATCGATCAGGTTAAGCTACGCTTGCCGCGGTTGGTCTGTGGATGTGTAACCATCTTTACATAACGAGACCCCTCCGTGCTTCGGAAAGCACGTTAAGCCATTGGTCCCGGCTGTCATTTGTAGATCTTTGACAGCCGTTACGGGTAGTCAGAAGCCCAAAAGTCTGACAACCAGACTTACCTAGAGATATCGTATTACCCAGTAACTGGGTTGTGGAGGTTAGATAGGCAGTCGCTCCATGTAAAATACTGGTATTCAGCTGCATCCGACCCCAACATAGTTGGGAAAAGTCTAGGCAGATGATGATGATGCTTCATGTGTTCGAAAAAATTGTCTGCTCAACGACGTAAATAACGCAATAGATGTTGTTGGACTGTCGAAATGAAAGTCATTGCTACTGTTAGAACCACTCTCAATAATCACTCACTAAAGGAAATTAGTAACACATTTTTCTGTATTTAGAAGGCTTCAACTTAATATTTCACCACTTTTTCCGAACAATTATTGTTTCAATAAATTGTAGTCGTTATTAAATTGCAATTGAATAGTCATAGACAAAAAAATAGTATCTGATGGAAATGTAAACAAATGGCTCAGAAAAAGTACATATGGCTGCCAATGTGTAGCGGTACTAACAAATTGAGTGCTTGCATTTGATTATTTGTACTTTACGTGAAATCCTAAGTTTAAATCAATTTAAAAAGTTTTGCATTTGACAATAATTGAGGTTCATTTTATAACCTCAGTTGTTGTTGTAGTAGCAGTACAAATAGCCTCGGGTACTTTTTCTGACCCATTTGTTTACATTTCCATCAGATACGTTTAAAGCAGACTCATCATCTGCCTAGCCTTTTCCCAACTATGTTGGGGTCGGCTTCCAGTGTAACCGGATGCAGCTGAATACCAGTATTTTACATGGAGCGACTGCCTATCTGACCTCCACAACCCAGTTACTGGGTAATACGATACCCCTAGGTAAGACTGGTTGTCAGACTTTCGGGCTTCTGACTACCCGTAACGACTGTCAACGATCTACGAATGACAGCCGGGACCAACGGCTTAACGTGCTTTCCGAGGCACGGCGGGGTCTCGGTATGTAAAGAAGGTCACCCATCCACAGACCAACTGCGGCAAGCGTAGCTTAACCTGATCGATCGACCTGTGCGGCTGTTATTATTTAGTCACGGCCTGTTTAAAATAGACTGTACCTACACCTCACCATCATTCTCATATAATTTCTTACCACAATTTATTTGGGGTCAGTGCAACATTTCTTCCATACTTTTCTATGAGTTGTAATCTCGGTAGTCACTCCCTTTCAAGCCATAAATACATAAGCCTTTAAATAAAAAACAATTAACAGTCATGTTGCCTTCTTCCTCTCTCCTAAGTTTATCCTGACTTACGGAGAAAGAAGCCTGGTTCCCACTGTCTTAAATCACCAACACAGAGTAGACAAGCATAGTCCTTACTCGCCCGCTTTTAGCCTTAGCTCTGCAATGAGACGATAACAAACTGCTATAATTGCTACCTAAACAAAGAAACCAATGACGTAACAATCAATTGAGGGGACAACTGATTGAAATGGCTTACATATCTTACTATGATAGATATCGGTACCAACCTGTTGTCTGCGATCGTTAATATTGTACGTCAGAGCTCTATCTGACCTCGGGAAAAGCTGACGCATCTCTACCGTAGAGCTTGTTTCAAGCCACTTGTGAAAATGTGATAATTTCTTACTATATTTTATTTCGATACTAGCAGTGCCCCGCGGTTTCACCCGCATAAGTTACGATGCCATGACCCAACTGATAGGTACCTACACGTCCTAATAATTATTTGCTTATAGGTAATACCTAAGCAAATAATGATGGAATAAAAATAGAGGTAGTAAAAAAAAATGATTGAATTAATTTTAATAATTGAATTACATATAGGTACTCTATTTGTTTAGGTAATTTATGTAAACAAAAAACCACGTGACTTAGTTAACCGACTAAATGTAATACCAGTCACTTCAGTTGTTTTGCTATGTTACAGTTGTACTTTTCAATTTAGCAAAGTTATTAGCGAATTATAATGTTGCTAAATTGAAGAGTACAACTGTGACGTAGCATGACAACTGAATAGACTGGTATTACGTTTAGTCGGTTAACGACGTCACGTGGTTATTTTTAGTTTGCCTTTATTAAATTACCTAAACAAATGGAGTATGATATGTTCGTTCGGTTCGTTAGGTAATCCTCATTTTACTGATCTCAAAAAGAATATTATAATAGCTAAAAGTTTTACCTAATGGCTAAGCTTAGTAATCTATATTTTATTAATAATATTATTATCTTACGGAAAATCCGATGGATTTAACGTGAAGAGCCTTTGTAGATTATGTTTCTTATAATATTCTTCTATATAATATGATTTCCTGGAAGATACTTTAATAATATTGTGTCCTGTACCAATCCGATTCGAAGAATTAAGAAAATTATAATATTTAATATATCGCTAAAATAGTCATTTTTGTTACTAGAAGTAAACAGAAATAATCACTAAACCTAGCGCTCTAAGCCACAAATGCTAATATACGTATATACTGTAGATTCCACTTCTCAACTGGCCAAAAATTCCATTTACATATTTTGTAAGAGCTTAAAAGGTACGGAAATGTATTTCAGTAACCTTGAACACTTGGAAAAGTCAGTTGAAAGTAATGTATCGAAAGTGGATTAAGGTTTCGAAAATACTACTGATTCTACGAATTCAGTTTGTATATAAGAACGAAAAGCCATAACACAGCAACCATATTAATAGCAGACACCAGACGTTATGGATTTATTCATCTGCATCTTCAAGATCAAGACTGCTGTCTATGAGATAAAAAAAAAAATATATATTATCTACAGCTACTCTTTTCAGACACGTCATTCAATCTACCGAGATCGTAGGAGTCACAGCTCATAAATTAATAGACAAGAAATAGAAAGACCCCAAGTGAAACGAAACACAAACCAATTCTAAAATCAAATCACAAGAAACATTTTCAAAAACAAAACCTCAACGCAACCTGCACGCGAAGCCCTTATTCATGACGTGTCAGTCCTATACAAACTTGCGTAGCAAAAGCCATTTCTAACGCCGGAAGGAAAGATAAGACAATTCTAATCGATTCGCGGAAAACTTAACAGAGCTGGTAACGTGATACTACGCAATAAACCCATAAAGCTTCGTAGCATTCCATAGCACTCCTGAAAATTGATTACATAGGTAGTGCATTTTTCCAGTGGCGGAAGCAAGGCGCGGTCGCGGGGGGGAGGGGCGCGGCTGGGGACGCGGGGCAACATGGCGCCGGCATTACGTCACTTTCACAGTCGTACGTTTGGAAATTAGATCAGTATACTGCAAGCCGCCCTCCGCGCGGTCGTATAGACACGCACCCATTTTTTTATCTCGAAAACGCGTTTGGACGTATACCGTTTAGTGCCTTTTTAGTTATGTGAACGACTTTTTTGTTTTTTTTTTTTTTTTTTCATTGCACTTTTGCGGAAGGAACCGGGATCGGAACGTAAGTTTTTTCTCTTGTAGTACAGTGATCGATTAAAAGCTCTCAAGCTTTTTGCGGCTGACAAGCGGGAAGTTTTCGTTTAGGATTTTTTATGCGAGCATCGAATTACGCCGATATTGAGTATGAGTTTTTTTTTTTTTAGTTAATGTAAATGATATGGTTGTATCTGGAGCAATAGCTGTCACATTGGCGCTGGCTTGAGATTTATAGTGTTGCACTTTTTATTATAACATCTAAGTTTTTTTTAATAAGTTATGGTACGAAAGAAATTTTATTGCGC
This sequence comes from Eremobia ochroleuca, assembly GCA_949629135.1. NCBI lineage: Eukaryota > Metazoa > Arthropoda > Insecta > Lepidoptera > Noctuidae > Eremobia > Eremobia ochroleuca. The sequence continues at coordinate 2,956,784 of OX451409.1, read as the reverse complement.
TTTGTGCTTGCGGTTGCGTGAATTTAATGGTGGTTTTATTTGCGGTGTGGGAATCTAGATAGTTGATTTGTTCGAATGAAGTCACACATTTGGAGTTTGAATTTATTGTTTTACTAGAATTTCGTAATGAATATTTAACGTTGGTCATATTTAAACTTTTTAAATTAAAACCTGTGTACTCATTAAAGGTTTTAATTATCATTTGAGATGTTCCATAAATTAGAAAAAAAACTTTTATAGAATAGACAGTGCCAATTTTACGCAGCGTAATTTTTTATAAAGAAAAATTGTTCGCGCATCCTTTTCTTTTTCCTGCGGAAGAAAAACATTCTTATGACTGACTCTGAATGGGGTGGTCGCATTCTAAAAATTGCGGCAAATTACTTCTGCCGCGGGGACCATTTGTCATAGCAGGAAGAATGTCTCTGTACACTTTTATTTTGTAGCGATTTCATTTGACAGATACTACGATTTCATCGCCATTGTTACATTTCTTTCGTTGAAAGAAAATCCATTATTCGGGCCTCTTGTATTGTAAAGCCACGTCGTATGAGATAAGCTGACGGATTTATTTTTAATCTTCTTATGAACTATGATATAGGGTTTTCATTTTGGTCTTTTTGTTCCCTGTTCTTTTAGTTGGACTACAATTGCCTGGTATAAGGTTCAAGGCATGGGAATATTCTTTACGTAGATAAAGAAAAATTGGACTCCAATAAAAAAAGCTTTTAATATATTCGGAAAATATTTATCTTTCGTCCCTTCCCGAGATATCTTTAAAATAAAATAATTGGTAATAAAACAATTAAATTACCTAGTAAATTCATTCTCCGAAAAATTATAAAATATCTCACAAACCTCCAACATCAAATTACTCCATTCCCCACATATTTAACGACCCAAACTTTTCACACGCGAACTCGAAAATACCCCAAATTCCGAAATTAAATTTCAAACTTCCAAATTGAAATCGAATTTCAAGTTTCAACCGTCATTTATCATCAACGTTCACGTCTGGAACGCATTTTGAATTGAATAAAGAACAACAGAAGAGCGGTCGGCGAGGTCATAAACGTCCAGTTTGCGCTGAGCCTCGCCGTGTGCTGTACTTGTCTGACGTTTGATTGTTAGTGGGAGGTGGGGTGGGTCAAGATAGGCTGGTGGTTTGTACAACGTTGGTCATTGTGGGTGTTCAAGCGACCTACATAGTTTAATTATTGCTGGGATGCGACCAGCAGGCGCCGTAGAGGCCTCCAAGTGGGCGAGAGGTACTATCGAGCAGACACGGACGTACGTTTAATTGTAATTATCTTGGAAGGCTGTTGATCCTTGCGGAAATTTTATCAACCCAAACTTAAATTACACCAAACATAACCAAACTTAAATTTTAATTTCACATTTATTATTTATTAATATTTCTAAAATATATCCCTAATATTTCTAAAATATATCCCAATAGATTTCGATATCGATTTCGAGAACGCCAGCAATATTTTAAAGGCCTGCCAATCTGGCCAATCAAATATCCAGGACTATATGACTTCGAATTGAGATTGACCTTAAAAACAACTCAAGCAGTAAATGAAAACTAATTTAAAAATAAAATAAAATAAAGGGCCCCTTCATCATGCAAGTAAATACAACCCAGAACTTAATTATAAATGAAGGCGGAAAATTCATTTGTATTAAATCTTAAATGTTTAACATTTTTACTCAGCGAAGAGCAAAGTATAAAGCTGAGCCCAAAATTAAATAAGTGAACAATATTTCGGAATCTTCCATTTTTGTGTTGACTTGAAAAAAAGCTGCAATCGCCCAAGAGACAGGAAGAGAACAAAATGTTATATAAAAAGCGGTTTTAATTAAATTACATATATAGAAAAAGCTATTGCTGATATTGCTTTAGAAACAAACCATGAGTTTTGTATGATTTAAAGAAAACATCTGGAGACAATCTTTATTATATTACCTACAATAATGTTGATCACATAAATTGTCAACCAGAGTTTGTTAAAACTCCACGTACCGTTTGTGTTTCTTTATGCGTTCACTACGGCTATTCTTTCTCAGTTCTCATTAAACCTTAAATCACTCTTTACATTTAGATAACTTAAATATTTGCACTGGCTATTATCTAAACCTCTTTGTAATCTCCGCTTATCTTCATTCGTGAAAGGATTGGACTAGAGTTTTCATTACTTGCGTATTCTGAATATCTTTCATTTATTCGTGACGTAGGTACCTTTTTCGAAAACTGCAATATTATATCTTTTTGAATCTTAAAACTGTTTATAGAAGTTCAACTTCTGAAATTATCTTTCCAGTTTGACCTACATAATTCTCGAGCTTTTCGGTCAAGGTCAAATTCTTAAGCCTCTCCACAATTTTATTGTTTTGTTTTTAAAAGACCAATTTCCTTCTCAAAATTAAGTTTTTCATTTGTATTGTTGGTTATTAAAATTTCTTCCCTATCTTTTTTATTTTTCTTAAAATTATCTTTTAAGATTTTAGCAGAAAATTTACCTATTTTATTTATTTGGGAAAATAAACGGTTACAATATTGCATAAAATATGAGCTACAGAGTGAGTAAATAAAAAACCCACGACATTTTCCACACATTACAAAGAAAAGTTATAAAACCCTATAGACACCTTTGCCCTATATTACCTATAGTCACCAGTCGAACCCTAGCGAAGGAACAGGAGGTAGGTAATCAATCGTGAGCTCGTGTGGTGAATGGCACTCGATCTGTCCATGTCGATATAGTTAATGTTCTGAGTAACAGGTGGCTCCATCTATTGGTATTCCATTTAAGTAGAGGACCCTATTTTTTCGACTCGAGGTGCCAGGATGAATTTGATAGCTTTGATAGGGTTGAATAAGATGACTTTTTGATTGAAGACATTGTTTTTTTACGAAGAATAGTTAGATTTTTTTTTTTTTTTGATCAGCTTTAAAGGTGTCACAGTAGTATGCTTTCTGTTTCTGTAGGTAAATGATAAATGATTATCTTTTTGTAAGGTCAATCATATTTTAAAATCTAGATGAGGTCGGCGTTTCATATCTGACTAGTCTGAGAAAAAAGACCGAAAAAAACTCAAGAGGTCAGTCTCTTTTAAAGTCCAGACATAATCTTGGCCAGATTACACGAAGACCATGTAGATCGATGTCTGAGATGGTCATTTGAGGAAAGAACCACACAGATGTTAAAGTAATTAACTATGAAACACTTTGCAACCCAAGACCACACTATCCATCTCAAAGTAGGGACAGTAAATTAGTAGGCACATAGCTTAAGTAAACCACATAAATATATTTAGGATACAGTGTACCTTTCCTTTGCTGGGGATAGTACATTAAGCTCCTGGGTCTACTGATATCAACAAACTATGCAAGGATATAGTAAATATATTGTGGACCTTGAAAATTAATTTTATCGGACCAAGGACGATTATAATGACTAATGGTGGTTGGTGGATATAGATATATATAAATTAAATTATAATTGAATGATAATCTACTGACTTATGACCTATTAACCGATAGACAATCAATGAGGTAATGAAGTTAGAAACGCCATATTTTTAGACAATGATCTAATAAATAATCAAGACTACTAAGACTAAATGCATATAGAGTCCAATGTTATGATGCTATACATAGTGGAAAATAAGCTATTAATCTAAAAGAGCTATCCCATGAGAGTCGTAAACGAAGATTAAAGGAATTAACATCAAGAGGATGGCCACTAACTATCCTAAAGATATGTTTAATGGCAATTCCAACTAAGAGAGCATGGTTTTACAATATACTTAAATATAATTACTATGTTTTAGTCGATTTAAAGCTGTACATAGTAATAAAATTGATGAAAATTATATTGACAGTGATAATCCTTTAAACCATGGTACAGGAGATATCAACCTTCAGCAGTACACGTCACACAAACGAGGCAATACAAAAACAAAAGATACCAATGCAGGAACTATTATCACTAATACCGACAACAAAGAAAATGTTCTGAACACAAAACAGGAAAAACAAAAAACAACCAAAACTGTATTCTTTATTCGAGCCGTACAAGTGGGTCAGTAATTAGCATTAGACGCCATTTTAGGTGTCCACAAAGGTGGGGCGAAGTAGGTTAACCATAAAACGCCATGACTAAACGAAGATTTATAAGCCGCAGTCTATATTCTGAGACAAAAGCAATTTTGTTCAAGGTTTACTCGAAAAAGTTTCAATATTACTTTTGGTTTTGTGTTTGAGTTAGTTTAATAGAACAGTGACAATTTATTTGGATTGTCAGCCAGTTTCTTATTGATTTATGGGGTGGATTAAATTTCAGATTGGGTGAAGTTTGGGTGAAGCTACTTGTTTAGTTACGTCACTTTGTTTTACTATTTTAATGTCATGCTAAAATGTCGCAGTGCAGGGTGTTATATATGGCTCTCTTTTTAGAAAAAAAAACAACACACCATGGTGGCTGTGTTCATAATGCTTATAGGATAGCATAGAACACTTTTATTCCAGACAAAGTCCATAGGGTTAGTCACAATTTTAATAAACATTTAGTGTTAGCAAGTACTGACTGATATCCTGACTCCTTTGATTTCAGTTAGTGTTGTCTTTGGTCATCTAGGAACACATGACATTGTTACAGAAGCTATTTATTATCACCATCCTATACTTGATATATACTAACTAAAAATCCAAAAATGCAATCGCCTACCGGGCAAGCTAGTCAGCTGTTATATCCATGACCTTAGTGACCTCAGTCAATACATTTTGGTTTTATAGTCATTTTATTTTATTTAGATGGCTATCCCGCATCTGCCGCAGTGCATGTTTCGTTTTCAGTAATGGGATGGGTTAAATTCGAAAGAGGGTTGAAATTTTTGCACCTTGCCGAGCCATGTGGCTTTGTGATGCCACCTTTTATAAAATAAATGGAGTTATTCACATCTGGTAGGGTATATTGCGAATATTAGTGGGAGTTATTTTTGAGGAACGCTTAGCATGTTGTTTTATAAATAATTACTTTTAGAATTTTGTGATTGGCTGCAACTATGTTAGTCGGGGATTGTTGGATAAAGCACTTAGACAGCATTTTTTAAAATTTCCCTTACATGATTTTGATAGCTGACCTCATATTTTGTTAGTAGGTATATATTTTAAAGATATTTCGAAGCGTTTTTAAATATAAATATTTTTTTCACAGGCCATCATTTTCAAAACTTATAAGAACACATAAACCAGAAAAATAAACTATTTTAAAACTACCACCATAAAAAATATTACCACACACAATTACCAAACGCTTGTGCAACCGTCTGTACTTGCGCGGGCGCAGGCGTGAGTCAGCGCGCGCGTGTCCTGTTTATCTTGCACATCTGCTGCGATCGCCGGGTTCCGTACAGCTACGAGTCGTACATATTGATACGGATAGTCGATTGACGAGCCGTTTTATATCGATGTTTGGAGAAATAATTGACGTGGGTTGTATGAAAATATTTGAACTTTACTGTCAGCATATTGTAAACAAGCAGTTATTAGACGTGCGTAACCATCGTCATAATTGGCATTTTGAAAGTTAGACATTTCCAAATTTGTATTGAATCAACTTCCAAACGCTTCTGGCACCAATTTGTGTTACTTCAATCTCTTAATTCGAAACTGTCTTGTTTGATTTCTGTGCACAAAACTTATTTTTCTTGATTATTTCCCGTTGAAACTTCGAGTGTATTGAACTTTAACTATTGAATTAGTCGCAGTTATCAAACGAATATCTGACACATTCCTCTCACATACGTAGCTCTAAGTCCAAAGTTTGACAAGTCTCGTGATATTTTATGCCTTATCGGGTCGCAAATGTCTAATCATCAAATATGCCCTTTATATTAAAGGAAAGTAGAGTTTTAGACCTCTGGACTCATGATAGTAGTTGAGACGAATAATCAAGAATGGACTGTAAGACAATAATATAAGACATAGGTGATCATACTAAGTCGATGAAAATAGAGAAGAATTGACCTTGGAAATCAATATAGATAAAGAAGTTTAATAATTTGATGAAACTGTTGCTGATGGAGAAGTAAACGAAAAACAGCCGGTCGATTCTGTAAAAATCTCACCGTGAAATCATAAGTGAAGTGAGCAGTGTCAATAGTGTTAATCCCTAATGACAGCTCACTCCACGCTCACTTCACCCAAGTTTTCACGGTGAGATGGTTACAGAATCACACGGCAGGTATAGAAGTAACGTATAATTAGCAAAACAAATGCAATGACGTATAAATATGAAGTCACGAATTTGAAATCTAATGGATAATTCAGTGAAATAATTGTCATGACATGTATAGCAATAATTGAGCAAGATGATAATTTATAGTATAGCGATTGTCGATTTAATTGGTAACGATTGTAATTGACCAATCGATTTGCTATGGAACGATGAGATTCCGTGTGATAGTAATGTGTAATTATGGGTTACTGTTAGACGATTAGTCAAATGTATAACCTTTTAAATATTGCCGAATAGCTACAGCATTTGTTTCGCTAGTTAACCAAATTATAAAAGAATTTTGTAGAATTCAAAATGGCTGCCGAAAAGCGACATCTACTATAAATGTACATTACCAATACTATCTACTAATTGGAGAATAGGTAGGTTTACTCTTTGATGTATTTCTTAATAGTTAAACCTACTTACGTAATGACAGAGAGCAATAAGTAATATGCAAAATCGAGAGGATTTAGATTAAAGAAGTTGGTTTTATTTCGTTTTGAATTCGTTAAAATATCATCATCATCGATAATATCAAAAAGAATATATCTTCCAAATTGATCTTATCAGTTGGTTTGTTACTTTCTAAAGAAACTTCTAAATAGCTTATATAAACACAACTGCCAATAATATCTGTTACAATAGTCAAATCACTTTCAAGTTTGACATTTACGGTTTGTATTCAAAATCTGACACTACGATTTCTGACGATCATATCATGTATTATGCGATCAAAAAACTTTCTATCTCGACCATTTTTAACCAGAGCGAGTGGCCCTTAACTATTGACTATTACCCTTAACATCACAACAAAAACTCTTTGTTATCGTTAGAACAATTTTGTTTTGAGTCAAAACATTTTTTTAGTAGTATGATTTGAGACAGCCTTGATAAACTGACAAGTTGGTTGCGAATGTAAGCACTATGAAATGAAATGAATTAATTATTTATTCTATAAATAGAATATCGGAATCACTATTACACGTCATATTATAAAACAAAAAGTAAGCTAGATGAGGTCGGCGTTTCCTATCTGATTACTCTGAGAAGAATGCCGAAACAAACTCATAGATCACAGTCTCTGTTAAAATCCAGACAGTCCGGGCATAATCTTGGGCAGATCATGTGAAGATCATGTCTTTTGAGCAAAGTATTATACAGATTAGAGTGAATCAGTCCAGTTAGTGCAAGCATTTGTCAGTAATCGTGTAGATCAACTCAGAACTTGAGGACCTCTCTGTCTTTGTTTTCACAGAACGCTAGTCTGACATTCTTGACTCAAGTTTGCGCACAGCCTTACGTAGACATCCAGACTATATCAGTAATATTTGCCTAACATCTACAATCCTCTCTTGTACATACTTCTTCATCGGCTTCCCCTTATCCTAATTTATTTGGGGTCGGTGCAGCACTTCTTGTTCTTTCTAACATCTCTGAGTCGTCATCAAAAAATTCACTTCCTTTCCAACCATATCATCTTCTACACATACCAACCATCTTGTTTTCCCTCTCTTTCAGACAAATAATCCAAAAAAATCAACTTAACAAGCCTGAAACAACTACAACTAATGACACATCGTTCTAATCATGCACTTATGCGGGCTCGCTCAATAAAGGGGGTGTTGGTGGCGGCTGGCGGGGGGCAGGGGGCGGCCTTATCACTCAGCTGATAATCACAGGCCCCTAAACCAGACACTTCATCTGTTGACGCAAGCGTAGGGTGGCGTTGTGTTCAGACACTCTTGATTAGAAAAATGGTGGTGATTGTATGGCTTTTGATCTGTGGGTGGTTGGCAATCGGTGGTAATTGTCACTTGGCTTTGGATGACGATTCAATGTTTACTTTTTAGTCATGTTCCATTTTGTTTTTATACAGGGTAACATCGACGTGCAACCTATTATTGATTCAGTACATGATTCTGAACTCCCGTCCGTGGAAATTTTAAGTCGGCAAGTCCTCTCTTTTTGGGATACTTTTGCACTGCACTGGGACAACATTGGTTAAAAATAGTTATTTAAAACATTGGTTATTTTATATAATACCTATTCATTTTTCAACAGAAAATGGAACTTTTTCTATACTTTTAGCCATCAGATAAAAATGAGAACCGGGGGGGCGTGGCCAAATAATAACAGCCACACATGTCATGTTAAGCTGCGCTTTCCGCGGTTGGTATGTGGATGGCTGCCCATCTTTACATACCGAGACCCCTCTGTGCCTCCGAAAGCACGTTAAGCCGTTGGTCCCGGCTGTCATTCGTGGGTCTTTCACAGTCGTTACGGGTAGTCAGAAGCCTGAAAGTCTGACAACCAGTCTTACCAAAGGGTATCGTATTACCAAGTAACTGAGTTGTGGAGGTCAGATAGGGAGTCGCTCCATGTAAAATACTGGTATTCAGCTGTATTTGGTTAGACTGGAAGCAACCCCAACGTAGTTGGGAAAAGGCTAGGCAGATGATAATGATAAAAACCAGAAGCGCTAACTAAAATCCAATAAATTTCAGTTAACAAAATAAAAGCGAAAATGCTTTGTCCATCACCCTTCAAAAGCAATGGTGACAATAAAGGCTATAATTGTATACCATCGCCCGTAAGATGCGAGTGATTGTTAATACATAAAAGTAGCATGTAATATGTATTTATAGTGATGTTGTATTGATTTATTGCAAGCCTTGACATAAACTTACAGCAGTGCGATTCTGTAACCATCTCACCGTGAAAACTTAGGTGAAGTTAGCGCGGAGTAAGCTGAAAGTGCCATCTCGCCAGATACTAGGGATTGACCAAGAATTCATTTATTTATTTAAACTTTTCGCACTAAAGGTACAAAGGCGGACTTAATGCCTTAGGCATTCTCTACCAGTCAACCAAGGGTGGTGAAGAGATTAGATGGCATGTGCTTTCGTTGACACGACGATAATAAAAATAAAAAAACTAGACAAATACATAAATAGGTTATAAACACGTACATATGATTTACTATAATATACAACGTGTAAAGTTAAATGTGCAAAACCTCAGACACCCCAACTGATTTTTAATTCAATGGACCTATTTCAGAGAGAAAATAAGTCATTAAAAAAATTGTAAAGGTTTTATGTGCTGTTTTAGTTTTACTGGCCATTCTGATCGTTTCTTGCGTCTGCGACGACGCTTTATCGAGGGAGGAGTCGTCACCGGGTCGCTGCGCCGCACTGACATTGGGTTGCTTGACCTATTAATGAATAGACACGGCAACGTTTTTAATGAAGATTTTTTGAAAAATGTGACCTATATTAAAAAGTGGTTCAATTAATTCTGCTCGTTATTCTGATCAAACTATTTTCAGGTTTTGCGCATTTAACGTTACACGTTGTATATTTATAATATATATAAATATTTTTCAACTGTAAGTATCACCGTTCATGAGATACAGCCTGGTGACAGCGGGACGGATGGACGGACGGACGGATGGGCGGACGGACAGCGGAGTCTTAGTAATAGGGTCCCGTTTTACCGTTTGGGTACGGAAGACTAAAACCCACCTCGAACCAGCCCTCGCGGTTCGCGTCCAGGTCATCTTGCCACCCATTGTATAGAGATTTTTTCCAGCGGAAAAAGAGTTCCTGAAAGGATTTGGGTAGGCTTTTGCCCAACTGAGGGACAGTATACGCTGAACAAAAAAAAAAATTCTATAGCCGTGAAGCATGATTCCTTTAAGCTTCCATCGTACTCAAATTAATTGGATATCTTTCAGACAAACTTGTAGAATATTATGTGAATGGTAAAAACTTATTTAATATGTAAATTGATCGGATTTTTTCAGTCAACATTTAAAGCTCTCCAAAATGCCTGTTTATATATTTCTTCTCATTTGACATTCACAAGCATTGACTGAAAAAAAAAAATACCTAAGTCGGATAGGCCGAGTATTTTTTTGTTGTGTATTTTACAATAAAGCAGGTATATATAAATAAAAGGCAAAAAAAATAAATAACATTTCAAACGAATACATTCTCAGAGCATAGTAACAACCAGTAACCATATTTACACCCATAACACAAGTTTAATCTTAGCTTGGGTGCCAGAGGTTTAAACTCAGTGGTATTCTTACAATTTTTAGGTTTATACAACGTGTAACTTTAAATGCGCAAAACCTCAGACACCCCAACTGATTTTTAATTCAATTGACCTATTTCAGAGAGAAAATAAGTCATTAAAAAAATGTAAAGGTTTTATGTGCTGTTTTAGTTTTACTGGCCATTCTGATCGTTTCTTGCGTCTGCGACGACGCTTTACCGAGGGAGGAGTCGTCACCGGGCCGCTGCGCCGCGCTGACATTGGCTTGCTTGACCTATTAATTAATAGACACCGCAACGTTTTTAATGAAGATTTTTTGAAAAATGTGACCTATTTTAAAAAGTGGTTCAATTAATTCTGCTCATTATTCTGATCAAACTATTTTCAGGTTTTGCGCATTTAACGTTACACGTTGTATAGTCTGTTCTACATAGTGCTATTCTGCTAAATTTTAAACTTGGAAATACAGCATTATTATTATACTGTTCTTACATAATTAAATTAATTGTTGGTTGGGTCCCATACCAACAAATTGATTAAGAGGCGAGTCAAGACCATCGATAATGCACGGGGTTATCGGTTATGTAAAAATAATAGGCAGGTTCACTTCCTGGAGGTAATTAGGTAGGTACGTTATTAACCTACTTTTAATGTAAGAATAATTTTATAGTGGTGATAGGCTTGGTACAGACGCCAGCACATCAATCTACCCGAAACTGTCAATTTTTCTCAATCAACTTTGAACCTCATGCTATAGCGATAAAGTTGAAAATCTGTTAAAGAAAGGAGATGTTTGATTTTGGGCTACCAATATGTACACTACATAGATAAATAGGATAAAAATAGGGGAATTTTATAAAAATAATGACAAATTAATTTGAAGAAGGGTACAGGCGTACAAAAATGATCATTTGAAAAGTTTTTTAATAAGTTAACCCTATTTTTAGGGCAGCCATGACAGTTGTGTTTGACATGGCGTTTAACGACTTTGATAGTTTTAAGAAGTGACGTCTGTGAGTCTGTGGAGTCTTTCTTTGCTGTAGGATTGAATTGGACGTGTTTTGGAGTTTTCAGTGATTGTTTTTTTTGCGACCCAGTTTACTGGTGTGAATAGGTGATATAGAAGATGTGCTGCCGCAGTCTAGTAGAATTCTTGTATTCATACTTTATCGAAACCGAAACCCAAGATTTTCGAAATTCGTGTTGCTTTTTTATAACGTGATACACGTCAATCAAATGTCATTGTCAAAATGACATTTTTCGCATAGGTACCGGTACGATCTGATCCACCATGTTTAATTTTATGTTGTGTTGCTCTCCTTGACAAAGTTAATTTGAATGGTACATTGAAATGAAGTGAAATTAAATAAAATTAACAATAAAAAGCGGTTACAGTATTATACAGCAATATTTACATATGGTGTACATAGTGCTAGCCCAGGCTCCATACATTTCTGGAACATCTCCTTTGACAGATTGTAGTAGCTTGATGGGCTGGCGTCTGTACTTTGTTAGAAATCTACCCATTTGTCAAATTTCACCCAAATCTGTTCAGCCGTTTTAGCGTGCTAGCGTCACAAAGAAACGCACAAGGAAGCTAATATTTTCTGTTTATTATTAGAATTTTAGGTTAAATGACACTTGGCAATACTGTAGCTTCCCATTAGTGAAAGATTTCTCGAAATCGGTTCGAGTTCAAGATTATTAAGTTTATATGGAATTTGTTAGTTAAGTAAAAATTACCATTTTAACAAGATTTCGAAAAATGTGCTACGGTATCAAATATGCAATCTTTACAAATCTTGTATTGCCACCACAAGCTGTTAATACATGTGTTATCGGTTTGTTATGCTTTCCACCAAATTTCTGGGCCGATGCTGAGAAATATTCTCCCATTCCTCTACCAGTGCTTCTTTCAGTTCACGAAGCGTGATTGGAAGGGAATTTCGCTGGCGTACACGTCGTCCCAGTTCTTCCCAGGCATACTCGATGGGGTTCAAGTATGGGCTGCGTGCTGGCCACTGCATGCGTGTGATACCGTTCTTCGAGGTAGACAAACACTATTCGAGCTGTATGGGGACGAGCGTTAATCTCACCGTGAGAAGTTAGGTGAAGTGAGCTGTCCTTCCATCTGATGCTAGGGATTGACACTAACGACAGCTAACTTTAACCTCTGGAGCCCCAGCGGCACAAAAACGTGCCAGTAAACACCGACCGATTTAAAACTGTATTTGTAGTAAAGATAAGTCTTAAAACCGCCCGCTGTATATCTAAAAGAGCCCGCTCGCGGTGCTTGACCGGTTAAGCTCACTTCACCCCAGTTATCACGGTGAGATTTTTACAGAATAGCACAAGCATTTTTTCGCATCCAACCAGTAGTTCCAGAAGTTAGCGCGTTCAAACAAACAAATAAGGAAACTTTTTGGCTGTATTATTAGTATTAATATAGATTACATAAAGAAAATAATTACGTATCCTTTTTATCGCAGAACAATGTAGGAAAATGGCCCCTAAAGAGTAAACGATTTAATTTCAGCATGAAACCAGTTAGATACATAATTAGGTGTCGGAGCCCCGGGCCTTTAGATAAGTTTGTTTGATTATGATATGGGGACAAAAACCAACATATTTTCATTAAGATAGCGAGGTGAGTGTCTGTATTGTGTGGGTTGGTGGGAGTTAGTAGTGAAATGGTTAATTGTTAGTATTTTATGCAGAAAAAGGGGGGCTCCTGGCTAAGTAATAACAGTCGCATGGGTCTTTGCGCTTGCCGAGGTCGTTTGTAGATCTTTGGCAGTTGTTATGGGTAGTCGGAAGACAGAATGTCTGACCACCAGTCTTACCAAGGGGTATCGTGTTATTCAACCCAACTGGGTGGTGGATGTCAGATAGGCAGTCGCCCTATGTAAAATATTGGTCCAACAAAGAGGTGAAAAAGCTAAGCAGATGATGATGATCGAAGTTTTGTTATGTTAAAATAAACCTTATAAAAAAAAATGTATGTTTATGTAGGTATCACTTTTACACCGTCTTTTCTCACCAGGAAATCACAAGCCCAAAAGCTTACGTTTTCCTTAATTCCTTGAATAATGTACAAATGAATCACAGAACTAAATTCGGTGAAATGCTAAATATATTCCGGACGAGAATACATTTTTGTCAAGTAAAAATAGTTTCTGAAAGTTTCACCGAAATACCGCGAGCGATCCCACTTCCATCCTTTTATTGTTATTTTTAGTTGACTCACTAAGTATTTATAAGACTGTTTTAGACGACGATTATGAAATATTAATGAAAAACACGGAAAAATAACTTTAATTTCTGAAGCCGGTCTTAGGTTGGGCCTTGTCGTTGTTGCCACCTACTTCCGAAATAAAGGTAAAACGCCAAATTAAAAAAAAAAAAATGCATCCAGTTTCTGTAATAATGTCCTTACATTCTTCTTCCAGTGACGATATTTATTTACATATTATATTTAGATACATAATACAAGGTGTAACGTAAATAACGCACAACCTCTTAAGGGGTCATTGTACTTATAATTATGAACAACTTTTACTATGGGACCAAACCGGAAATCACGAAAAAAAAATCAGCTGTTCCCTACATTTATGTTTGCATAACTCGTCAAAATGTAGGGAACAGCTTATTTTTTTTCGCGATTTTCGGTTTGTTCCCATAGTAAAAGTTGTTCATAATGATGAGTACAATGATCCCTTAAGAGGTTGTGCGTTATTTAAGTTACACCTTGTATATCTGGTGATTCATGGGTGGTCAACCAAGACACTACCGATTATTGCCCAATAGGTGAAAGAATACTGATACTCGTATATCTAAGCACCAAAGCATGAGCTATATCGGAAAACGATTATGATTACGATTGTTTTACGCAATAAGGGTACAAGCTTTGGTGCTTTTCGAAGTATGAAGAGGTCTCTTCGTGTAGTCAATAGTGAAGAGCTGTCAAAGCTCGATCGATCAATCTAAGCGGTTGTTAGCTCCTGTTTTTCTATCCGTAGCTGAGGATCGCAATCTTCTCAATTATCTGTTTAAGAAGAGTCCTCTGCCATAACATAGGCAAGTAACAAACGGACCATTCATTCAAATATTTCACGACCACTACATATTACAACAAGCTGCAGTACCATTAGTAAATAATTGTAATTAAATACACAAGATGAGTGTCACGAGCACTGTGTACACATACATACAAACATACATGCATGGGTCGTTCAGAATAATGAAGTTTTCATTCATGATGTTCCTAGTTACATAATGTTAATGTGCGTTGCGAGATTTTCCCACGACTGGGTAGTATAGCTTATGACCAAGTTGCGAGATCGGCGTAGGCATAAACCACCCACATTGGACAGTAAAGGCAATGGTAGTTCTATATGAGATACTGTGAACTGTGATACTCGAAAGATATGGTACCCTGGTATTAATATGATGCATCGTGATTTAGTGGCCCAGTAGATACGGCCGCCCCTTACAAGTTGTTCATTTATTTATTTATTTCTAGGAGAACCAACAGCTATAATAAATGTGTAACAATTGTATATGAAGCATAGAGCCAATTACAGGTTCTCGCGGGTAAAAACAGAAAAAGTAGTAGAAATCTTAGGATCACTAACAAGCACGATAGAAAAGAATATACATACATTGTAAGGTACAATAAGCACCATGCACTTTTAAAAAAGTCAGCATTCAGCCGAGTGCGTACAGAATAGGTTTTGGTGGTAAATGGGTCAAATGAGAACTCCTTACAAAGATTATTAAAGTCCTTACCCGCTCGCACTATGTATGAGTTTTGTCTGTACTGAACTTAGAACAGGAATAAGGAATAGAGATAGGTGGATTAAATCTAACTGATCTAAGACATGTGATATCTACCCACCCGCACTGGGATCGCATGGTGGATTGCTAGAAAAGTCTAGGTGAGATCGGTAGTGAGATCGGAAGTCTAGATGATGATCGGTGATTGATCAGTCTGCTGTACAGCTTTACCTACTATATTTCCGAGATAACCATCATGGCGTAACATAGCTATGATTGGTCAAATATCTTCAATAAAAGAATGATCAGCAGCACTAATTCTGTCATTAATTTGAAACCTTTTCTATTGGAACATGTACTAGACTCCACCTTGATTAATAAAAAAGTTCATTTACTAAACTGCTGACGCATTGGCTTTCAAATAGGCTAAATAAATAACACTGAACGACACTGTGGTAAAAGCCCCGCCTTCCTTCCTGTCTGGCTAACACCGGCGTGAACTAGATTAAACTAGATTTATCCAGATTTCGGATAAGAACGTGCCACGTAGAGTAATCAGCGCGATTTTTCAGTGTTAGGCGAAATTAAAAAGGAGTAAAATGGGGTTAAATGGATTTAGGTCTCAAGTAACCTTGCCCAGTAACTGGGTTGTGGAGGTAAAATAGGCAGTCGCTCCATGTAAAATACTGGTATTCAGTTGCAGAAAAGGCGAGGCAGATTTATTGATTTTGACATTAAGTATATTTGAGTCTTGTTTTCCTGGATTAATTTGGTTGAATGAACATTTTGAACTGGATTCAGTTAACCTTAAGTTAGTTGAACGTGAATAAAAGACATCTATAGACATTTATGCAGACACACACACGATGCATAGACTGTGTGAATGATATATGGTTAGAAAAGGAGTGACTACCCAGATGACGCCTAATAGAGAAGTATGGAAGAAAAAGACATGTTGCGCCGACCGCAAATACATTGGGATAAGGGCAGAAGAATCATTATGATGATGCATACATACACACTCAACACTACAGAGGGGCACGTGTCAAAAAAATAACAGCCGCACGGGTCGATCAATCAGGTTAAGCTACACTTGCCGCGGTCGGTCCGTGGATGGATGACCAGCTTTACATACCGAGACCCGTGCCTCAGAAAGCACGTAAACCCCCTGGGGCCAGGCTGTCATTCTTTTATTTTTGACAGTCGTTATTGGTCGCCAGAAGCCCGAAAGTCTGACAGCCAGTCTTACCAAGGTGTATCGTGTTACCCAGTGATAGGCAGTAAATCCATGTAAAATTCTGGTATTCAGCTGCATCTGGTTAGACTGGAAGCTGACCCCAACATAGTTGGGAAAAGGCGAGGCAGATTGATTGATTTTGACATTAAGTACATTTGAGTCTTGTTTTCCTGGATTAGTTTGTTTGATTGAACATTTTGAACTGGATTCAGTTAACTGTAAGTGTAAATCTGAATGAACGCTAAGCAAAGTTCGTTCAGACTAATTAACTTTTTTGTTTTTGCTCTGCTCCTAGGGGTTCCAGCGTAATGTTGAGCAGCCTATAGCCTCCCTCAAGAATTGGGCTCTGACATTTAAAAATATTTTTTCGATCGGACTGGTAGTTTCAGAGATTAGCGCGTTCAAACAAACTCTTCTGCTTTAGCATATCTCGGCACCCTGTGGTTCCATATCTCGGCACCTTTGGAAGGCGTACGAAAGCTCAAAGCCAAATTGCAGAGGCCCCTTAGACAATTTTTAGTGTTGAGGGTTGATTATTTATTAGCATAAATTTATAATATACATTATAGCAAAGAAATCTCGGATGTTTTGTCAAGTCGTAAAAACCAAGAAGCAGGGGCGGGTCGATAGTAGGAATTATACAATGTTTAAATTTTGAATTATTTATTTGATACTAATGATTATATTTTTAATTGTTACAGATTGTTCCATTAAAGCAGAAAGCGGTTTAATGTTGTAAGTATCTTCTACATTAATTGTGTTATTAATAGGATCATTATAAATGGATAGAAATTAAACCAAACTTTAACGGACCGTCTTACTTATTTCAGAAACGATATTCTGGGATTTATCTTAATAATTCCAAGATCGTTAGACAGGATATTATATCTATCTCTTTGATACTGATCTACCTACAGTAAAAAATCTGATAAGTACTTTTATAATTTCTAACGTGGCAATATGACCGTGGACGTCTACGTCTTCGTCCATAAAATATAATTATGGAAATACGTGCACGTTATAACGTTTTCGTAGGTGCAAGTTTAAAAGCGTCTTCATCTATTTCCATAAATTTTACTGCCCTGTGTTATTGTGATACCGTGACGTGGTCGAACACGTCCACGATAATATCGTCACTTTAGAAATTATAAAAGCGCATATTGTTTTCGATCGCACCAAACTAAAATTCCTAGTTTGGAAGACTTCATTGGACTTTTGACAAGGTGGAGACGACAATAAATTAAACTGCGTATATCTAATTACGTTTCCAATCTGCATAGGAAAATTCAATCAAAATATATATATATTTTGATTTAACTATTTGGTAAAGCAAATAGTTTGATCTTTAGTCAAAGATTGTCAAAACCCATCGTCGGCCCATCACTACTATTTAGTTTATTTGAAAAAATCATCATTTTTTATATCGATACTAGAATTTATTTGATGGTTTCCAAATGATCATATTATTATGCATCAGTATTACCAGTGTTTTCATTTATTATCGTATTGTCATCTGCAGATTGTTTATTTGATGTTGCGAATTTCATGTTTAGGTGGTGCATTGACAGTCAGTTAATCAGTTAGTCAGTCACGAAACTGTTCTATGATTGTATGAAATATTTCAAATATGCTGGCACCAGGAGCTTTATCATAATTCATAAGCCGTCAATATACCGGATCTGGCTCCACGACTTCTCGATCAGCATCAGCTAACCTTAAGGTAATTGTCTCTCTTAGCCCCAGCTCTGCTATACTTTCTAATTTATTACATTCGTGAAATATCCCGCTCTAGTGTTTCAACCTTAGCGTATCAATATCGGAAAGACAACCTTTAGAGCGCTGATTTAGTTGGTAGTTGGTGTGTTAAGCAATTTGTTGTCACGAAGCGTTAACTAAAATTTATAGCCTCACTTACGAATACTTGTTTTGTAACAAAATCAAAAGTCATATTTTATTCATACTAGGCCCTCAGAACTTTTGAACGTCAAAATTACATGAGAAAGTCCCCCAAACCTTCACCTCTCACGGTCAAATTATGGACAAAGGACTCTTCCAATCCGCAGAACGCTGTTCTTGGTCTACGTTATCCATCCTTAGGGTTCATATGGAACGTAATTATTTTTAAATCATTGCCAAACTCGTTAGATTATCATCACTCTCCTGCCCTTCCATGCCATCCCAATTTACTTGGGGTCGGTGTAATATGTCTTTTTCTTCCACACTTATCTATTAGTCGTCATCTCGGTAGACACGTTACATATTAACACATGGATGAAAATAATCTTCAAACAAATTCAAAGCTTGATAACGCTACATGTATATATTTTGTATGCTGACTTTTTTTCTACGTAACTTAGGTACACAAAGACCATAAAGTAAACCAACAGTCAAAAATAATAATGAAATTCACCAATTCTTGAAATACTTGTAAATTCAAACGCATGTAGCGTCTGCACCATATCATATCCTAGCAGAACAAATCTATTGTTCAAACCAGGGCGTTCGATACGCCAGTTCATTTTCTTTGTCTATTTCATAGTTCTAACATTTTCCTCTTTACCTTGTTATATATCCTCTTCTACCTCCTCCAAGGCCTCACGTATCCCTGTATGATGTCGCAACGATACATCCTCTTACTCTTAATCCTACTAATCCTGCTGATAAATCTAGCAGGTATTTACGAAGTCACATCACGTGCCCTGTTTGTCCTCCTTATCATGTTCAAACATTATGTCTCTGTAAAATTTTGTGGAGCATTAAACTGAAGAGTTACGATCTTTTGGAGTTGAATGTCCTTTTTGATGTGATTCTTGATTATCGTCTGTGCGTGTGTGAATTTGGTTTGTGAAGAATCGGGCCTATTAGAGTTTGTGCTGGATGCAAGATGATAATGTAAGATTGCTTTCGAAAACTTTGTCTGCGGCAAAATGTGATTCACAAAAGTAACAAACCACTTATTCCGAAAACGACAGAATAGATAGATGTTCCTAAAAAAAATGTTAACAACAACAAGAGGTCGTTCAAATATTTACTTAACTACCTCAAAAGAAGCAGTGTCAAAAACTCATTTTCAACCCCTAAAATAAATAAATGTCTCGTACAAATCCACAGGAAAAGCTCTATCAACCGAATAGCCTCCAAGAATTAGTCCGTTCCCAATTAAATATCATTACGACATCAGCATGGTAGCTTCCTTGTCAAGAAAAGGCCTACTGTTCAGTGCAAAATTAAATTTTCATTTTAAAACAACTTCTATAAATTCTTAATAGTACAGCCATAAGGCCTACATTTAAATTTGTAATGACTATTTCGACCGTAAAAGAATTTCGGTGCTTAGATGTAGGCCACGCAGGGACCGATTTTGGTTGGTCTCTAAAACTTCTTTGTGTAGCCTCAATTTTGATGCGTGTACGTGCACGCAGAACGGTGGGGCGGGTCATGTTAGATTGGACATCTACTGATTTATTTTTTCTTTGTTTGCTGAGGACAATGTTGACATGTCTTTTTTTTTAATTTCGGTCTGGTGTTAGGATAATTTCTGTCTGGCCAGTGACTTATGGCTTTTGTTATGCTACGGACCAACACGTGTTGCCTGACATGTAATGAATGTGTTTTTTTGTTTCATATGTTTCACTATTCATTAGTTTTGAGCGTGATTTTGTAAGTTCCTGTCGTCATCTTGTGGAATTTAAGATGGCTACATAGATTTTATTAAATGGCAGTACCAGTTGATTGTGGTAGGCATTAATTATCTATGATTCATGATGTGAGTTATGACAAGAATTGTTTTGTCTAGAAACTATTAACAATTTTTCGGTTTCACGCTTCAGAATGAGTAATGTACCAAGTATCAGTTAGTTTAATGGAATGAATTATAGCTTACAATTTTCTATCACAATTAAATAATGCCTGTGAACATTTTCTACTTTTTTATTAGTTATTGATGTCCCACTGCTGGGAAAAGGCCTCCCTGCTCTCTTTCCAGTTCTGGACAGAGATAAATCATAAACATTTATCATTTATCATTTATCTCTGTCCAGAGCTGCCAAGGGCCAATCTTTATTTAAGGAGTCCAGCTCTTAATGAACAAATTGCTATACCAATTATCATTATAATTACGTAAAAAACATTATTGCTTTTCAGTAATGTGTTACCAGAAAAAATCTGACGTATTTATGTAACGCTACAAACTAAAAATCCATTAGTTTCTCACAAAGAAACCTTAAGAAACTACAAGCACTCAATAAAATTCCTGCATTAAATATTTTTCTCATTCCTTTAATTTCCTACGACGAACACGTTTCACTTCGCACAGGTGGAAATGAGAAATTCCATTTGTTTTATCTTAACGAAATCTGTATTATTCGGATCAGCGGAACGCGAGTAAAATTTTTATTCGAATAAAATGGAATAAATAATTATATTTTGCGGTTGGTTCAATTTGGCCGCTTTCACCATAAGTTAGTGATTTTTTTTTTATTATTCTGTACAGGAGTTACGTAAATAAAGATATGCTTATGACAGATTGGTTTGAAAAGGAACGCAGTAAGATGTGGTCGCTATGGAAGACTTTTGGAAAGATCTGTGGCGTTTTGCGTAGCTGCAGAACAACAATAATGCCTGTGTGTAAAATTGCATGTTTTAAAAAAGAAACAGCGCTTGAGTAAAATAAAAGAAAAAACAAAGAAAAAGAAAAGAAAGAGAGAATAAAGACTATTCTATTCTATTCTATTCTTGAGAGTAGGGACCTATTTGGAACCTTACACTCAGACAAGTAAAAAAATGTAAATAATTAACAATAAATGAGAGCAATGATTTCTAGTGTATAAAATGCTACGCCATCATGAGTCAGCATTATTGATGATTTAACAGCTGTTCTAAGATTGGTTAAATGTAAGATTGTTTAAATGCAGAACTAACTTTTTTAATAGAGCTTTCTAGATCCTACTGGTTTTAATACGAAATACAAACATGATTTTTAGGATGATATTTATGAGGGATCACATCAGTAAGATATTATGCTTCAAGTTTTTAGCTTTATTGGTCAGGATGGTCAGTAGCCGTCTTACCAAGGATTAAGGTGTTACCCAGTAACTGGGTGGTGGTCAGATAGGCAGTCGCTCTATGTAAAATACTGGCATTCAGTTGCATCCGGCTGGAAGCTGACCTTCGGGTCGGCTAGTTGGGAAAAGGCTTGGCAGATTGATTGATTGGTCATGATGGTCAAAAATAATATGACAAGTCGACAGGAGCTGATTTGACGAGATTGTTTGGATTTATACTGTATGCTTTTTTTAACAGGCTCCAAATTTTTACAGGGTGTTCTAGTCATGAATATGAACAACTTTCACTATGCCTATGAACAACTTTAACTCTGAAATTACGAAAACAAAATCAGCTGTTTAGTACCAAAGTTCAATACCTACTTGACTAAAATGTATGAAACAGCAGACTTTTTTTTCATGATCTGTGAGTTGGTCCCAGAGGGGCCCGTGGCTAAATAATAACAGCCGCACAGGTCGATCGATCAGGTTAAGCTACGCTTGCCGCGGTTGGTCTGTGGATGGGTGACCATCTTTACATACCGAGACCCCTCCGTGCCTCGGATAGCACGTTAAGCCGTTGGTCCCGGCTGTCATTCGTAGATCTTTGACAGTCGTTACGGGTAGTCAGAAGCCCGAAAGTCTGACAACCAGTCTTACCTAGGGGTATCGTATTACCCAGTAACTGGGTTGTGTAGGTCAGATAGGCAGTCGCTCCATGTAAAATACTGGTATTCAGTTGCATCCGGTTAGACTGGAAGCCGACCCCAACATAGTTGGGAAAAGGCTAGGCAGATGATGATGAGAGTTGGTCCCATAGTGAAAGTTGATCCCATAATGAAAGGGTACTGATCATTATGAACAACCTTTACAATGGGACCAAACCTGAAATAGCAAGAAAAAAATCAGCTGTTCCCTACATTTATGTTCGCATAACTCGTCAAAATGTGGAGAACAGCTGATTTTTTTCCTATTGATTTTCCTGTGTTTTTCACATTTCAATGTCTTAGAATGGACGTTACTGCTGATAGTGGTAATAATCTAGTTCAATATTATACGTCTCGTCCTCTGCAACATAGATAGGACGCAAAATATGTGTACGATATACCTCGTACACCTCTGTTCACTACGAGGAATACACGCATGATACTATTTTATAATATGAGTGTCTACGTGATTCATATTATACACAACGCATATACTCATCCATCGGCCTCATACTTCATTTGAACCTCTACATCTACATATATAATGTTCATTTTGTACCTTTAAAGACTCCATTCACGACAAACAGCCCATTCTTCAACTCTTCTTCAATCTGCTTACACTCCAAAAACGTTAACACCGCCTTTATTCCTTACACATAAAGTCTACATTCAAATACTTGATAACTTCACGAGCAGCAAACCTAATTTTGTTACGACGTAAATCGATTTGCGATCGGAAAATTGTTAAATAAATCGTATGTGTTCGAGATAAGGTTGAGTTTCGAATATGTTTGAGTTCATGGGGTGCATAATGGGTTATTGAAAGGACACGTGCAGCTCGGCCCAGATGCGTTGAGATACATATGCAAATACCCTTTGTTGTATACATCATTGCGTCACCATAACGGTATATGATTAAAGCCCCGAGTTTATAATTTGGTACCAAACTTGGAGCTATTTCCATGACTTTCGGGCTATTTTGAGTAGAATGGGTGGAAGGGCGGATGAATTTGTTATTTCACGCTGGTATCATACTAATGAGTTTAACATTAAAATTTGGCTTGCGTTTCTTGATTACCTATATCTAGAATGGTGTTCGATAATTTCTAGACGCCGC
The DNA here is from genome assembly GCA_949629135.1 of Eremobia ochroleuca. Taxonomy (NCBI): domain Eukaryota; kingdom Metazoa; phylum Arthropoda; class Insecta; order Lepidoptera; family Noctuidae; genus Eremobia; species Eremobia ochroleuca. The sequence continues at coordinate 2,933,559 of OX451409.1, read as the reverse complement.
ACTCACAGATGTCAACTAAGCATACATCAGTTAATGAACGTTTAACTAAATGCCAGCATACATAACAATCTTGTGTTGGTAATAATAACGAGAATTTGTGTAGCTTTTGACATCTATTTATTTCGACCTTGTGCCCAGAAACAAAAAAACGTTTAAGGGTGAATTTCACCAAACATTTACATCTAGAATAAGTCTTATCCTCAGATTAAAAAAAAAAATGACCTCAATTTTATTCCACGGATAAAAGATATCTAATTTGTAAAATCAGCCCTAAGTAGGAAAAAAAATGCTCGACCCAAGAATTGAACCCTCGACCTCACTTCAGTAAACCAATAACTCTATCCAAAAGAAAAAGCATTGATTTTATGCTTTACCACTCCACAAACAAACTCATAACAAATTCTTCCGTCTGACTACATTTTTTGAAGCACTTCAAACGCTCACTTTTAACTTTAAAATAAACATTTATGTTACAAAACTGAAACAATGAAACATTTGGTGCGAAACACTTCACAATTGTAACATTCGTTACAGAAATGTTGCCATTTATTTTTGGATCTACTCCTCCGTTTAAATGGTTTTAAAATACGTGGAATGGAAACTGGTTGAAGCCATGTGTTTTAACAATTAAAATATGAGTAAAAGACGTAATATTTTGGGACTAAGTAACAGAGTCTATTTATAGTCCATGGATATGAAATAACAGGAGGGGCTCGTGACTAAATGACAACAGCCGCATAGGTCGATCGAAGGTTACGCTACGCTTGCCGAGGTCGGTCCGTGGACGGGTGACCATCCATTACATTTCCGTGCCTCGCAAACCACGTTAAGCCGTTGGTCCTGGCTGTCATTCGTAGATGAAGCCCAAAAGTCTAACAACCAGTCTTACCAAGGGGTATAGTGTTTCCCAATAATTGGCAAATAGGTAGTCGTTTCATGTAAAATACTGATATTTAACTGCTTCTGGTTAGACTTGAAGCCGACCCCAACATAGTTGAGAAAAGGCTAGGCAGAAGACGTGGATATGGAATGAAATTGTTTATTCTGTAAATAGGATATCACTTTTACACGTCATACTATAAAAAAAAACAAAAATAAATAAGCTAGATGAAGGCAGCGTTTCGCATCTGACTACTCTGAGAAAAAAGGCCGAAACAAACTCAGTGGTCACAGTCTCTTTAAAAGTCCAGTCATAATATTGGTCAGTTCATGTGAAGGCCATGTAGATGGATGTCTGAAATGGTATTTTGTGGAAAGTAACCACACAGATTTGAGTGGGCCTGTCCAGTCAGTGCAAGCTTTGTCAGTAACCGCGTAGCTCGACTCAGAACTTTAGGAACTCGACGAACAATACTAAAGACTAGCAGACAGTACTGTAGAATCTACAGTGTAGACAACTTACTAATAGAAAAATTAAAAGGTTAATAACTGGGGTCGCGGTAGAATAGAATTATGGACTCGCCTTGTTAGCACATTCTTTAGACGATAACAAGCAAGAATCAAGTATAATTTAGTTTCTCATAGAGACAGCATCATTGGAACTTATGCGATCTTATTACAAAACATTATTAGAACTTTAGACTCAGATTTAAAACATCGTGGATTTTTTGAACTACGAACTTTATTCCGAAAAAGTTATAGATCTAAATACAAAAAAATATTTAAAATCTGAGTCTGAGTTGTCATGATGGATGAGGTCTATGATGGAACGAGCGCGCCCAGGCACTGGAACTCCCACACATCGACGAAACACAGCAGGCTGCTTGACTCCGGTGGGAAGGTAGTCGCAAACCAGGCGGCCGTTAACCGATGTTAAAGGCCGCCTGGTTTGCGACCACCTTATTTAATTCTTCCCTTGTCTGCCCGGTGGTAGGCAAGGGAAGAATTGGCCAGTTAAATAAGGTGTTGGGTGTGACTGTACAGGATGCGCCGAGCGCTCAGTTCAGTTGAATAACTGACGGAAAAAATTGCGCTACACAAGGAGGCTTCTTCATGCATCCCAAACAAACTGCGTCAGTTGGAATAGGGTTCGAAACACGAAAACTCGCTACAGACCTCTTTAGAACTTATTTTATATATTGTAGATGGATGAAGTCCTAATTTGCGTACAAAGAAGAAAAGAGTACAATTTCAATCTGAAGTCTGTGTTTCCTGATAGCTACAAACCTGGGTCTTCAATTCAAGAGTTAATGGCTTAACTTCTATGCAAGCATGCTCCATCGTAGAGCAGTTGTGGTCTAGTGGTAACTACCGCGACTTACGAGTTCTAGGTCGTGGGTTTGAACCCAGACAGGCGCTTTTCTTTGTGTAGATTGTTTCATGACCACTGTTCTCAAAACGGTGAAGAGAAACATTGTGAGGAAATCGGCATGTTGAACCAAAAATTCGAAGACATGGTGACATCTACGAACCCGCACTGGGCCCGCGTGGTGGATTACGGCTGACTCCCTCTCACTGGGTGTGCCTGCATCCCAACAGTGGAAACATTATGGGCTGATTATGTATGCTCCATGGTTGACCACATCATTGCTTGTTGACAGGCGTCAGGCAGTAAATTTCTCATTTTTTTTTTTTCATACATTCCCACTTGATTAAACAGCACCTGTCTCTATTATGAGGCAATTTTGTCATACTTTGACAAATATGTCGCATTGAAACTTTGTCAGTCAGTAAATAGTGTGAGATAACGGTTAAATACGAGCCCATTCGAAAGTAAAAAGTGAAGCAATCTCACCCCTATCCCTCCATTGAACTAGGATCAAGTGGTGGCCAGTAAAAACACCGACCCATCACACGCCCGAATCCCCAAAGGACGGTAAACTGTCTTAGAAAGTTAGATCCGCAACGAACTTAATCCGAAAATACGAGGAGTATAGGGAAAAAGAAAGAACTGTATTTGTAAAGGGATATAACATGCGTGTATGTCTTGGTCTCAAGAGGATTGAGAAGAGAAGTATTGAGGTAACACCCATAAATTGATGCCGGTCGATATTCGATAGAATTCTAGCATTTCAGAACCTAAAGAAGGTGATTGGGACAGACTGGTGGCAGAAGGCGGAGGACAGGGTGTTGTGGCACAGCCTGGGAGAGACCTATGTCCAGCAGTGGACTGCGATTGATTGATAGAAAAAAAATGATCGAAATGTCCACTGCAAACCACGGAACTTTTTAAAATCGAAATTATTTACGGTCAAACGGAATCACCAAGCTTGACAGACAGCTAAGTTGTGGCGGCTTAGTAACCGCGATTTGCTGAGTTGCATTCTTGACGAAATATGGGAGCACGGGCGATCGGCTCACCAGTTGCTTCAGCAGGATATTACTGCAGCTACCCATCTTCTACGAGTAATGCCTTAGTTTTTATTTTAGACACCTATGGTTTAATTGCTTTTGTTTCTCTTTTCCACCATTTTAAGGGCACTCTTTTATCCAGAATAGTATGCATATTCAGTCTACAATGATCTGAATGCCGGGACACAGGTCTCCTCTCTGTGAGAGGAAGTGAGGCCATAAACCACCAAGCGGGCTCAGTGCGGGTTGTTGGATTTGACATGTCTTCAAATTTTTGGTTTTAAGACACTTCGATTTCCTCATGATGTTTTCCTTTACCGTTTTGAGATCAGTGGTACCATGAAATTAAATACAGAGATAAAGCAGTGGTGTCGGCTCCGACTTACGAGTTGTAAGTCGTGAGTTCGAACTAATGCAGGCACTTTACTTTGTGTATTTTTTTTACTTTGTTTTTTAATCCGGTCAGCAACTCAACCAATGAACTGAACATTACGCAAAATAAAGAAGAAAAATAAAAGCCTTGAAAGAAAATTTTGGCTCAATAGAAGATAATCCAAGAATTAATAACGACTAGAGGATTACCTTAACAATTTGCTTTCGAAGCTCTTTGCTACGTAATTATTTTATACGCTATATAAATATGGAAGAACATTTTTTACCTGGTTTCTTTATACAACCTGTAACGTTAAATGCGCAAAACCTCAGACACCCCAACTGATTTTTAATTCAATTGACCTATTTCAGAGAGAAAATAAGTCATTAAGAAAATTGTAAAGGTTTTATGTGCTGTTTTAATTTCACTGGCCATTCTGATCGTTTCTTGCGTCTGCGACGACGCTTTATCGAGGAAGGAGTCGTCACCGGGCCGCTGCGCCGTGCTGACCTTGGCTTGCTTGACCTATTAATTAATAGACACGGCAACGCTTTTAATGAAGATTTTTTGAAAAATATGACCTACTTATATTAAAAAGTAGTTCAATTAATTCTGCTCGTTATTCTGATCAAACTATTTTCAAGTTTTGCGCATTTAACGTTACACGTTGTATATGAGATAAAAGAAAACTTGTAAGTGGGACGATTTCAAGGTATAGTGGTATTGATCTATTTGTTAAAGTACCTATGCTTTGCACTACATAGCATCACGCTTTTTTCCCTTGGAAGAAGAGATACGAGCAGTCCTTTTCTTTTTTTTCCAGTTCATTATAATTATGTTCGAAAAATTTGTCTGCTCAGCAACGTAAATAACGCAATGAATGTTGTTGAACTGTCAAAATGAAAGTCATTGTTAGGTACTATTAGTGCGTTACGCTTTGCCCGACCCGGGAATCGAACCCAGGACCCCAAGTTCAGCAGTCGCGCTTGCGACCACGAGACCAACGGGGCAGTTACTACCGGCGAAGTACAGTAACCCGCGATTCAGAGGCCACAAAACCAATCTAAGCTGGCCTCACGATCTATTGAAACTCCGTACTACGTTAGACCTACTCCAGATCAAAGTGATACCACTGACTTCATAATCAGTCTATAATGTTCCCTTGCTGGGACACAGGCCTCCTCTCGGGGAGAGAGAGAGTGGGCTGTAATCTACAACTAGGACCTGGGTCCTAGTTGTTTCCTCACGATGTTTTCCTTCAACCGTTTTGAGAGCAATTGACAGGATTGAACCTACGACCTTACTGTACATTTTAATGTACCCTCCTTTTTAACACCTCTTTCTACCCTCATACAGTTCTTTTTTTACTTTTTATATCCATTTATCAATTCAGAACGTACTCCTATATACGTACTCACGTATGCCATTTGAAAGGTTTCTTTTCTTTACACGTGCAACATTTGAATATCAATGTAAGACACGTGTCAAGTTTTTTTATGTGTAAAAGGTCCTTAAACTCCTCAGTACTGTTGTACTGGTTTTAAAAAGAATTGATGTAGGGTAGAGTCTGGTGACCTCGTTAAGGAAACTGTCGTTATGGTATTTGGACTTACCTATGTACTGTTAATAGATGAGAGTTACTGTTTAATGCAAAGGATTTTATTGAGCAGCCGTGCGATTCTGTAACCATCTCACCGTGAAAACTTGGGTGAAGTGAGTCGTCAATAGTGTCAATCCCTAGCATCAGCATGACTCACAGCTCACTCTAAGCTCACTTCACCTTAGTTATCACGGTGAGATTTTTCCAGAATCCACCGGAAGGTATGCAGTAGAATGAATTCAAAAAAAGAATTTCTTTTTAGGGTTTCGTACCCAAAGTGTGCTAACGGGACCCTTTTACTAAGCCTCCACTGTCTGTCCGCCCGTCTGTCTGCCAGCGGGCTGCATCTCATGCACCGTAATAGGTATACAGTTACAATTTTCAGTGTGTATTTCTATTGCAGCTATAACAACAATAATAAAAATAAAATACAGTTAAAAAGTTAAAATACGGGTTATAAAGTTATATTTTAAAAGGAAAATACTTTTCGTGTGCGTGTTTTTTTTTTTTACTGCCGGCTTATTATGTAAGATTTGGACGAAATAGTCAGTGATATTATGATATTAGATTTACTGAAAGTGCTAAGGTTGATAAATTGAATGCTAATAATGTAGGTAGTCTTTGCCGCTATAGGTTGTAAAGAAAGAATTTTCATTCAATAAAAAATGAATGAATTTATCCCAAGAACAAACTTAACATTGTAGGTAGTTGAAAATCATGTTCTCCCTTACATTGCTAGTGCAAATTTAAGTTGGTCCACTAGTACTCGTAAACTTGTAAAGCCTATTTAGCTATGATAATTTTTCTTTTAACTTCGTTATACAACGTGTAACGTTAAATGCGCAAAACCTCAGACACCCCAACTGATTTTTAATTCAATTGACGTTAACGTTTTATGTGCTGTTTTAGTTTTACTGGCCATTCTGATCGTTTCTTGCGTCTGCGACGACGCTTTACCGAAGGAGGAGTCGTCACCGGGCCGCTGCGCCGCGCTGACATTGGGTTGCTTGACCTATTAATAAATAGACACGGCAACGTTTTTAATGAAGATTTTTTGAAAAATGTGACCTATATTAAAAAGTGGTTCAATTAATTCTGCTCGTTATTCTGATCAACCTATTTTCAGGTTTTGCGCATTTAACGTTACACGTTGTATATATTACGAGTACTACCGTGAATTTTTTCACATATCCAAAAACAATCAAAATGGCTTAACTTGACTCTTGTAAGCTTGACTCGTAACAAAAAATTAGCACTTTAAAGCTTAATATTTCACAAACGGAAACCTGAATCGAAAAATGGTTGTGACAGACCCGTTATATTTTTGAATGGCCTATCCAACGATTCCCCACACCATGGGATAGACGAGAAAAAAAAAATCATCCCCACTTTACGTGTACAGGAGGTACCATATTTTTTTTTTACATTATTTCATTTTAACACTGTCGGCCTGATTAATAATATGTATATCCATGCCAAATTATAGCTTTTTAGTACTTAGACTCTCTGAGCTAAGCTGCGGACGGACAGGCGGACATGGCGAAACTATAAGGGCGCTTGTACACGGTAAGAAAATACGCCGGGCCTACGCAAGAATTCGTGTCGTAACTAGATATTAACTGTGTACACTGCTCGCAGCGGTGCACGAAAAAAATCTTGTCTGCGCAAGACACGACGCGGCGAACGTTTTTGCGGAAAACGTTGTTTCGTGTGTAGAACAGACAAAATTCTTGTCGTGTACACGAAGAATTTGTCTTGTCTGCCGCAGACACGGTAAATTTTCTTACCGTATACAAGCGCCGTAAGGGTTCCTTGTTGACTACGGAATCCTAAAAATGGGATAGAGTAACTTCTTTTAACACTTTTAAAATATTGCCTCTGAGACCCCAACTTACCCCATTTCGCAAAATGAATAAATCAAAAGTATACATTCATTTCATGCGTAGCAATATGACAAAGGCTTATTGCAACGTAATATTACAGATTAGGCCCCGTAGAGAACCTTTTGGAGCCACGAAACGGACGGACATTGACTTTGCCAAATTATTTTGTAAGAAAATGCAAACAAAACGAAAAAAAAAGATAACTGAAAAATAATTCATATGCCAGTTGATTCTTTGACATGGTCTCATTCATACCCTAGCCTATTGACACCTAAAGTAAATAAATACATATTTAGGACCCAAAGACGTGTTTATTCATTTTCCTCAAATTGCTCATTTCCTGGCCACATAGTACGGGTTTATAATATCCATCCCATCCTATCTTGTGGGGATTAGTTATAATATAAAATTTGCATAGATCTACATTATAAAACGGTTTATAATAAATTTGTATATGTTTTAAATTAAAGATTATATCGCCCTGTGCCGTCGCCAGAGGTTTTGAAGTATTTTTTCATATCGCTGATTGAAAAAGTTAAGTATGGCGTTTCGTAAAAAGTTCTTTTGTGGAAGTACCTACTACCATTTGCGCTTTTTTTAAGTCGCGAATTACTGTGTTCGGTTTTGATGGGAATTATTGCTGATGATGTTATACTCTTAGTTCCATAAAATCTAATAACTTCTCCTTTCGACGGCCTAACGAGGTGTTGGAGTTGGTAGATGTTGCAACTGTCCTACTCCACCTCCATTGGGTACACAAAAAAAAAAAAAAACAAAAGGCTGATTTTACCAACACCAGATCTTATTCCGAGGAATAATTTTGAATTTTTGTAGGCGTCAATTTAAAAAATTGAAAGGCGATATCTAAGGTGATATCTACCAACCCGCACTGGGCCCACGTGGTAGATTTCGGCCCACTCCCTCTCACTGGCAGGAGGCCTGTGTCCCGGCAGTGGAACATTATAGGCTGATTATTTTAATTTTATTCCACGGATAAAAGATAGATAACTGTGTACCAAAGACATTTAAATCCTAGCTGAGTGACGTTGCTAAAATCAACTCTAAGAAAGATATTTAATATATCGATAGATTTGTTGAGGGGCCCGTGGCTTAATAATAAAAGCCGCACAGGTCGATCGATCAGGTTAAGCTACGCTTGCCGCGGTTGGGGGCCCGTGGCTTAATAATAAAAGCCGCACAGGTCGATCGATCAGGTTAAGCTACGCTTGCCGCGGTTGGTCTGTGGATGGGTGACCATCTTTACATACTGAGACCCCTCCGTGCTTCGGAAAGCACGTTAAGCCGTTGGTCCCGGCTGTCATTCGTAGATCTTTGACAGTCGTTACGGGTAGTCAGAAGCCCGAAAGTCTGACAACCAATCTTACCTAGGGGTATCGTATTACCCAGTAACTGGGTCGTGGAGGTCATATAGGCAGTCGCTCCTTGTAAAATACTGGTATTCAGCTGCATCCGGTTAGACTGGAAGCCGACCCCAACATAGTTGGGAAATGGCTAGGCAGATGATGATAGTCACAGCGCAACAGCGCCAACCTATCACATCCAAGAAATAAATAACGACTACAGTTTCCTTACTGCTTACTGATAAGACGATCTAGTATTAATTCAGTCGGTCCTCTGAATCAAACCCTTCATTAGTGAGCCTTATCGTTAGTTGCTCCTACATGCACGCCCCTTCACTTTCTGTAGAACATCTTGATAAGGAATCATTATGCACCAAATATTTCGTAACTTGTAGGAGTTTTTTAGCTTTAGTCTTAATTAATATAAATAAATAGTTGAAGAGGCATGGTGGAACTACAATAGGGATGATGACTAATATTAGAAATGTTCGAACAGATAATGTAATTTCACAGAATGTTTATTACAACGAGATACAATAATTGAAAAAAAAAATATAATGGCAAAATCAATGGAAATTGGGAGAAGCTACAGTTAAGTCGTTTTAGCGTGAAAGCGTAACAAACAAACATACAAAAAAAAAATCATATCTTTTCTCTTTATAATATTAAGTTTAGAATCATAAATTTGACAAAGATTATGTCTGGAATTTAAAAGAGCCTTTCTTCTCAGAGTAGTCTGATAAGAAACGCCGACTTCATCACACAAACCTACTTACAGGAAAGAAATCATTTATCATGAATTATCATTTAGGAAAATCATTCCAAATATATCCACATTCGAAATAGGATATATTTTGAATGCTTATTAGATGATGCTAATTTTAAAATAAATACTAGTAAAGTAGCCAGTATAATATTATATTGCCCTAAGCGGTGATTGGGTTGCCAGCCCGATAAACTGCTATAATCAAAATAATTGCTGCTACCACAGGCACGGAGCAAACACGTGTGAAATATAGCAACATTAACTTATTGGGATAAAATGAATCCATTAGCGTAATGAATCGTAATGATATGGAGATACTTTAGATCATTTTTGTATCTGTATGTTTTAAATGTTTATCTTTTAGTAAAAGCAAAAATCTGTTCAGGTAGAGATTTATAGACGACTCCGCCTTGGAGTGTAAATGTGGTGCTATTCCACAAACGATGGGACACATAATATGATGTCCTACGTGTGCTGCCAGCTGTACGTTGCAGGAGTTCCTGTATAATTCGGCGCCATCACCAGCGTCCATTCCTTGATGGACGCTAGTGATGGCGCCAAACACGTAGCCGAATTCTGGGCCGAGTCCATCACCAACACGCTAAGAACAAGAAGTAAAAGCGTGAAGCACATCATCCATTCTGGGATTTCTTTTTTTTTTTGGTGGCCGTCAATTTTAATAACATATTTTTAAAGTACACATATAACTCATTATTATTTTGCTAACGCGTTAAAATTGCTTTATTTTGGATTCGGAGATATATTTATATACATTTGAAGGCGGATCGAATGATAGTATCGTTGTATATCTTTGTTCTCAAATTCATTACAGCGTTGTCGCCATACAAATAAATGTTTCTACTACTGCGACCATTCAAATAAAATGTAATTCATTACTGGCCGCCGACTTTTTATTTTTTATCCCAAGTCGCCGAACAAAATCGGTGATCTCCTTTATTTCTAAGATAAAACTTTTAAGCTGGATAACAGTCATTGAAGTCTACACTACTAGCCTTATGATTTAAATTCAAATAATTTATTTTCTCTTCACAAACAATAGCATCTAAATAATTTAGACAAGCATAAAAAAAAAAACAATGTGACACTAGTTTGTGAGAGACTGATGTCTGCACTAGGAATACCTGTCTAGCAGATTCCACAACACGGTATGTAAACAATTAGTTATGTGGAAATTTTAAGGGATAGGGCATAACATGAAAATCACTGATAAACTCACAGATTAAAACAATGAAACAAAAAGAGAAGTAAGGAGAAAAAGGGTGATCTATTATGTGTAAGGAAATTAGCAGGATGGACTATTTTGGATGAGTTAGTAGTTCCTCAGTTGCTTTATAATCTAAGTTATGCAGCCATTCAATTAGAGCACTCTCTCTTACAAGCCTTTATTGTTACATGATACATCGTGGTAAAGCGATTTATTTTGTTATATAAATGAGAACCTAAGAAAGTATAACCTTTTTGAGAGAAGCTCTTTACAACAATACATAGAACATAATACTGATTATTGTGTGATCATTGGCAAGTTTATAACCAGTGTATTGGCCTTATGATTACCCTGAAGATTACCTAAAAAGGGGAGTATTAAACTTGGGAATTACGGATTCAAATTCCAAACAAAATCTATTAACGTTAAAGATTCCCAATAATAAAAATAAATAAATAAATTTGGAAAAAAAAATGAGTCGAGTGGACTTGAACTTTAAATTCATTTTTCTCGAAAAAGAAAGTGAAGTGCGTCTGACCATTTTATCCGGTTATTGACGGGAGGCAACTCTACAACATAGATAAAAATCAGCGGAATCCGTGATTCCCAAGTTTGATACTCCCCTTTTAAGTAGAATTATCACAGTGTTTCAGAAGACTATACATGATTTTTCTGCTTAGTGGAGGGATAAGTATTATTTTATTGTTTAGGGGCTGATTTACCTAATAGCTAGTTTACATGTTAGCAAAATCAGTCTACAATGTTTCCACTATTGGGAGTCAGGCCGCTTCTATTCGAGGGTCACTGGGCTGTAACCACACGGGCCTAGGGCCGGTTGATAGATGTCACATGTCTTCGAATGTTTCTTCACAATGTTTTTCTTAACCGTTTTGAGAGCAGTGGTGATGAAAAAACCTATAAATGAGGAAGAAATATTGCGGTTTGACAGCTTTTGTATGGAAAATATTGTAAAGACTGTCTTTCGTATTTATTTATTCTTCAGATAAGAGTTTTTTTGCTTATTAAAAAATCAGCCGTTAGCGTTATTTAATGATATTGATTTAATGATAATGATAAATGATAAATGATAAATGATTTATTTTCTGTAAGTAGGTTTGTACAAACACTTTTACATGTCAATCACATTTTTTTTTTTAAACTAGATGAGGTCGGCGTTTCCTATCTGACTACTCTGAGAAGAAAGGCCGAAACAAACTCAGAGGTCACAGTCTCTTTTAAAGTCCAGACATAATCTTGGTCAGATCATGTGAAGACCATGTAGATTGGTGTCTGAAATGGTCTTTTGAGTAAAGAACCACACAGATTGAGAGGACCTGTCCAGTCAGTGCACGCATTTGTCAAAAATCGTGCAGCTCAACTCAGAACTTGAGGAGCCTTACGATTCGACGAACAATACCAATGAAAGGACATTTGGGTAGGCCGCATAAATTACTCAAACTGCCAGGTCATGATTAAAACTAACTAAGAAGGAAAACAGAAAAAAGAAATGACCCACATAGTCTTCACACTCACAATAATAATAATAAAAATAAGATACTTTACAAAGTAAATATCCATGTCATTGTTTATATAATATTCATCAATGTCAATGTGTATATAAAAATCCGGAAATAATCTTTGATCTTTGAGGACTATGTAGATTGGTGTCTGAAGTGGTCTTTTGAGGAAAGAACCACACAGATTGAGTGGACCTGTGCAGTCGGTGCACGCATTCGTCAGTAACCGTGCAGCTCAACTCAGAACTTAAGGAGCTCAACGATTCGACGAGTAATACCAAGGACAGGACATTTGTGTAGACCGCATAAACCACTCAAAGTGCCAGACCATGATTAAAACGGAAACAATGACCCACATAGTCCTCACATTCACAATAATTAAAATAATATAAGACTTTAAACAGTAAATGTTCATGTCATTCTGTATATAAATTGATATTTAGAAAGAGAAAAAAAAAAAAGTGTAAATCAGCAAAAAATTAAAAATAAACAACATTCACTGTCTAGACCTATTGGAGCAGCTCAATCCCAAGCTTTTTTGTCCTCAATATAGTCTTTTACAGTATAATAGGCTTTCTGGCATAGTTTTAGCTTTATAAAAGATTTGAATTTATTAATGCTTAGTTCTTGAATGTGGCTAGGAAGTTTATTATAAAAACGTATACATTGGCATCTAAACGAGCCACCTATTTTCTTGAGCCTTGTTTAGGAACAACAAATTTGTGTTTGTTCCTAGTATTTATGTTATGGATATCACTGTATTTTTTAAACAGATTAATATTTTTATGTGCATACAAAAGATTATCATAAATGTACTGAGAAGGCACAGTCATTATATTAATCTCTTTAAACTTGTCTCTGAGGGAGTGTCTGGGACTTAATTTATAAATGGAACGAATTGCCCTTTTTTGTAAAATAAAAATTGTCTGAATATCGGCGGCATTTCCCCACAACAGAATACCGTATGACATCACACTATGAAAATAACTAAAGTAAACTAAACGGGCTGTCTCTAAATCAGTTAAATCACGAATTTTCCTGACGGCGTATGCTGCAGAGCTAAGCTTTTTTGACAATTTATCTATATGGGGGCCCCATTGAAGCTTGGCATCCAAAGTTATGCCTAAGAATACAGTGGAATTTTCGGGTTTTAACTCTTCACCCTTTATGAGAACACGAGTTTCTACTTGTCTAACATTTGGTATCGTAAACTTAATACATTTCGTTTTTTTTTCGTTAAGAAGTAGATTATTAACATTAAACCAGCTAACTACTTTTGCGAGGGCACTATTTATACTGTCAGTAACCAGCTGTTGACGTTTGAGTTTAAATAAAAGTGAAGTGTCATCTGCAAACAACACTATATCATGTTCGTCCTTTATGAGGTAAGGCAAGTCATTGATATAAATAGTAAATAAAAATGGTCCAAGTATTGAGCCCTGTGGGACTCCCATTCTTACTACAGATCCGGGTGACCTTTTCCCGTTAACATCAACTCTCTGAATCCTATCACTTAAGTAAGAAGTGAGAAGATCCAGAGAGGCGTTCCGGATTCCGTAGTGGTGAAGTTTCCTGATTAAGGTTTCATGAAGAACACAATCGAATGCCTTGGACAAATCACAAAAGATGCCCAAAGCATCGCATTTGTCCTCCCATGCACTATAAATATGTCCTAAAAGTTCAACTCCGGCATCGGTAGTTGAACGACCCCTTGTAAAACCGAACTGTTTATTATTCAGTAATTTATTGTTATTGAAAAATCTTTGCAATTGATTTAAAATAAGTTTTTCATAAATTTTACTAAAGGTGGGTAGTACGGAAATAGGTCTATAACACAAGGGAACGAAGGTTTGACAACCAGAACAGTAATCATATATTTTTGTTGCACTAGCTTCATCTTTCACCCATCAAGTCATCAAAGTGGTGTGACAGGTCTCATATAAGTTTTATTCAAAGTTTCATATTTCGCTAGCATTAGCCTCCTGTACACAAATCCTCACAATATATTATTCACAATATTTCGAGTTAACAAGTTTTTTTTTTTCTATCATTACATAAAGTTAAGTTAGTTAAGTTAAGACGTTTTGTACATAAAAATATGGCTAGTCATCAAAGAAGATCTTGTAAAAATCCACCAAATAAATTTTACTACGTGTGCGGATGTTATGTAGTTAAAAATCTAGAAAAAAATACGGAAGAGATAAAAGCAGCTTACTGCTCCTATTTTGGATTTACGATTGGAGATATTGAGAAGTCGTGGACACCTCAAATGTGTTGCATTTCTTGTTACATGGGACTTTTGAAGTGGATGAAAGGTAAACAAAAGAAAATGCCTTTTGCAGTTCCTATGCTGTGGCGAGAGCCTTCGAATCATGTAAATGATTGCTATTTTTGCACGGTAAATGTCTCCGGATACTCGAAGAAGGATAAACATAAAATAAAATATAATAATAATAATAATAATTTATAATATCCAAACTTGTCATCAGCATCGCGACCTAAAAACTATCCTGTACTATTGAAGACAAAAGTGCATGGAGAGCCTAAGGTCGACTTTTGACTGTGAGGTTTTGCATTACGTTTCATTACTTTTCCAGAGACGACTAGATGGCGCTGTTCAAACATGAAAATAACACTGCAAAGCTTAATACATTATTATGCAGAGGCACATAATAAGGTTTTTAATACCTAAAATAATTACTAAGAAATAATAATATATTTATATTCAAATAAACATAAATTATTTTATTTTCTTATTTCCGAGTACTTAATACAGCGCCATCTAAACCAAACCAAACCAAATAAGTCAATTGGCATATTAGTTAATTCGACTACAGATGGCGTAGATCATAAATAATAGAAATCCCTACATTCACAAAGTAGCTCTCATTTTCGCGTAGTTTAATAATTAGATCGGTAGCTCACGTAGTTAAGCATGACGGAATAACAAAGCTCGTTCCACAGGGCACCGGTTCGAAACCCAGCTCTCAATAGACTTTTTTATATTATAATTATTATATAATATAATTTATATTCTATTTTTTATATTTTTAAACGTTTTTTTTATTTTATTTTTTGTTATAAATAATATAAAAATATGAGGTATAAGATGAATAAAGGTATAATATACAAATATACTACTATATATAACATTATATAAATATATATATATAAATTAATTTCATAATTGGTGGTAAGTATTAGTATTATTAGTAAGAAACATTTATGTAAGAAGATTTAGATATATTTTTTTTACAGATTAAGATTTACTAAGTTTAATTCTCGTAAAGGATAAGAAATGAAACTATTTTAGTGATATTATAGTTTAAGACATTTAATTCTCAAAGAAGAATACAATTTATTTATTTCTTTCTTTCTTATACAGTGTATAACCTAACCTAACAGTTTTACACCCAATTGACAATTATTTAATTCACTTGTTATGAGAAATACAAGTAAAATTTATAACTGAATAACTCTATTACAAAATGGAAGACATTAACAAAGTAAAACTGTATAATAGATATTATAAGTATTCTAAATCAAAACTGTGTTGTGCTATTCTTCTATTATTATTTTTATTTACATAATGTTATAATACCTTTATATATGCAACCTTACTTCTGTGAATAAATATTTTACCTACTCATAAATTATAAAAATATTAGTTTAGCATAATTATGGTTAGTGGTATTGACTATAATGATTTGTGCATTATGTTATGACTAAGGTCCATAGCTTAAGTATTCGTTCCAGAACGAGGAAGAAATTGAAGCTAAACCTAAAAGCAATAACAATTGTAAGACCGGGTTATACCTGTCATTTTGGGACCAAGTTGTTTATAATAATAAATAAATAATTTATTATATTGGAAAGGAATCTATATTTATATTGTTTTTATTTTAATTTCTTATATTATATAAGAAATCAAAATCATTAGTGTAATAACATTTTGTTGTTATAAAGTAGTGAATAAATTTATCCCACTTACACTAAATTTGATCACTGTAATTTATCAAATAAATTATAGCTACCCCGGTCTTTGTTATTACTCAATCCAATAGTCAACACTTTATATTCTTTTTTTAATATTTCGTGTATCCGCCATTTTGATCGATTACAGCTTGCAACCGCGAACCCATGGAGTTTATTAATTTTTCACATAAATTTTCACCTCATATAGAATCCCATACCTGCATGCAGTGAGTACTCAGTGCTTCCTTAGTCCTTTCGTTCCTATTGTCCCACCTTTGAACCATAACGCCCCATACATTTTCAATGGGGTTTAAATCTAGCGATCTCGCAGGCCAAGGAATAATCCGTATGTCCGATTGCTGGCTAAACCACTCTTGCACAATTATGGAACGGTGTATAGAACAATTATCCTGCACGAACATTATCACTGGCATGTCTTCTACAGGAAAAACATTCCGCACGGTGGGCAACATGACGTCATTCAGCACATCTATGTAGTTTACACTGTTTGCACGACTGGGTATTACAGTAAGTTCTCCTGGTCCTGCAGCACTCATCCATCCCCAAATGTTCACTGTTATACGACCGGATTCAGACTTAGGCACAACGTGATCACTATCATAACGCGTATTATTCCTACGCCACAACCTAACTCGCCCGTGCTGGCTAGACTTGAAAGTCTTTTCATCACTGAAGATGACGTTGCTGCAGTCGAAATTTCTGTATTTCAAAGCGAACTCCAATCGTGCTCTTTTATTAGCTTCGGTTAGCAATGGCTTAATAGCATGTCGACGATAATGCAGACCTTCACTATGAAGAGCACGATACACCGTCCGCAAAGATGTATCAAACAACTCTGAGTAATGTCTTGTTGGTGTAAAGCCATTTTCCTCATAACCATGCACCATAAGTTGACGCTGGTCTGAGTCAATATGGCGTCTTCTGCCAGATCTACTACGGTGTTCCAACGAACCCTCTTCTTGAAACCGCTTTATCCATAAAGTGACAGTCTTTACCTATAAGGGAAATATATTATTTATTATTTTCGTGTATCGATAACCATGGATGATAAAATAAATAACGAACAGTGATTTTAAAACATTACTTACGTTTAAGCCAGTTTCTCTCGAAATTTCAGAATAATTTAAGCCTTGATTATGCAATGCTATTTGGGCCCTCGTAGCCATAACAATATTTGAACGCGAACTCATGATAAAAATAAATATTAAAAACTTGTTAAACGCAATCGTAATCGTAACTGAACTCACTCAAAGATAGTAAAGAACGTTATGATTGAACAAAAAGATTTGATTTTTATACAGTCAATATTAAACTACCCTCAATTCTTTTGAGATTTATGATATGGGTTAAAGTCGCTAAACAACTTCAATATAACAAAGAGTAGGATAATTTCAACTCATTGCGTAATGACGCAATGGTCCAGTGGCTAATGGTATCGGTAAATTTTATGCCACCGAGTTCAAATCCCAGTTATTACGTGATTTGCTTTATAAGGTTTGTAATGTCGTAGGAGAATTTGTGTAAAAATTAAGTAATATTGTAACAAGCAAAAAACAAGATAATGTTCTTTAACGAGAGATGTATATTTTCCAATCCAACTACTATACTAGCGCCATCTATGTCATCCAAGACATATTATTAAGGCGATGAAACCCTGTACAAACGATTTTGGTTTGGAATTCTCCATGCACTTCTGTCTTCGTTAGTACCAAGTGCACCATCCACTTCAATTAGCACAGACGAAACTTTTACAGAAATGTCTTGTTGCAGTCATAAAAGGCTTTCTAGGCAATAAAAAATCAGAAAACTATCAACTTTTAGTACATGAATTGCTTCAGTCGTACCAAAACAGAATGCAGATGCAGGATGCAGAATGTCTCTCAAAATCCATTTCCTACACTCTCATTTAGACTTTTTTCCTGATAATCTTGGCGCAGTGAGTGATGAACAAGGAGAAAGGTTTCATCAGGATGTACGAACAATAGAAATAAGATATCAAGGACGATGGGATCCAGCTATGATGGCAGATTTTTGTTGGTTCCTCAAAAAAGAAGATTCAACATCACACAAAAGGCAAAAGAAGAGTCATTAACCAAATAAAACCTGTATCTTCAAGCTTCAAATACTCTATAATAGTGGACAATTTGAAATTAATGCCATTATGTTAAAATTCGTTATGCTTTTAATTTATATAAATTGTTTGAACGATTTTTTTATGTTATTTTCTCATTTTTCCAAGTATTGCCGTATCTATAAATTTAGACCTGTTACAATAAATTCACTTTCAGTTTCTACTTATGTCAGGCAATTGTAATCTGAAACAAGTATAATTTTGACAGTTGTATAAAAAAGTTTGAAACTTGTTCCCTTGTGTAATTAGTAGGGTCTGATGTACTACCCGATTTAAACAACGGTATTATTTTACTGTGTTTCATAAGATCAGGAAACTCACCACATTCAATACAATTATTAAATATAACAGCTAAAGTAGGTGCTACAATGTTTATAATTGTCTTAGCAACATCCACAGAATTACCCCATAGATCTGCAGTCTTTTTTACATTTAACATGTGAAAAGTTTTAATTATATCTGTACAAGTGACAAATTCGAAGTGAAATTCCGAATCACAAACTGGAACGTTTTCCTTAAGTAAAGACTCTGCAGCAGTGGGTGATGAGCTTAGAGATTTAGTGGTTGACACGGGAATCTCTGCAAAGAAATTTTCAAAGTCCACGGCAACCTGGGAATCTGATCTAATTACATTGTCATCAATAGCAAGGCTGTAGTCACTACTTCGGTTGCATGACCTTCCTGTTTCGCTATTAATGACATTCCAAGTCATTTTAATAATGTTATTACTATTTTTAATTTTTGAACTCAAATAACGTAACTTGGCCATACTACAGACGATTTTAAATATTTTAGAATAATTTTTAACATATAAATTAAATTCAGCAGTGTTTATACAAATTCGTTCATCATATAATTCATAAAGTCTTTTTCTACTTTTATGTATACCAATGGTGGCCCAGTCACTGAAGGAAGCGTTACTATTGACTGATAATGTCTTTGGAATGAATGTTTTATCAAATTGTGTGCAATACATATTAAAAAAATCATTATATTGTTTGTTAGGGTCATCATTAGTCAACAAAAGTGGTAATTTACTTAAGAGTTTAGTTTTAAATGTTTCTAAGCGTTTAGTTGTTTTTGGGTTGACAGTGATATCTTTTTTAATAACTTTTTTGTTTTGATTTGTAATAGTGATCAGCTGGCCGCAATGATCTGAGTCTATTAAATTAATCATTTCTTTGTGGTTTGGTATAATATCTGTATAAATGTTATCTAGGCATGTGGCACTAGTAGGAGTTATTCTAGTGGGCTCCAAAAATAGGTTAGCAAGATTGTATGACTGAAACAAACTTATGATTTTAGTACTTAACCCAGAATTTTCTAACAAATTAACATTGAAATCACCACAAGTGATGATGGACTTGTTTGTATTACAGATTTTGTGCAACACTTCATCCATAACCTTTTCAAAACAATCATACAATCCTGAAGGAGGTCTGTATACACTTAATATAATGAACTGCTCCAATTCTATACAGGCTATTTCAATTGTCCGCTCAACAGAGAGGCTCACAATGTCCTTTCGGTCCTTAAATTTAAGCTGGTTATGTACTAAAATTAATGAGCCACCATGTATAGCATTTACTCTGCTGAATGAACTACCAACCTGGTGATTACTAAAATTGAACATGAACTGGTGGCTTTTAAGCCAATGTTCTGTCATACAAAGAATATCTACATTGTAACAATTCAGGAATAATTCTACTTCTAATTAACACCATGATAAATAATTATATATACCTACTACTCGCACATCATAACAAATAAATACCCGATCCCTATAATTTACGGACCGTTATTGGTCAAAATTAAAACTCTTGTATCTTTACCAATAATGAAACAAAGACCACCACTATCATACCACCATAGACCCATACCATACGTACCATACGTTACCATAGTAGACCCTCCTATATGGATGTAGCTATGACAGGTAAAATTGCGCAAAACCTCAGACACCCCAACTGATTTTTAATTCAATTGACCTATTTTAGAGAGAAAATGAGTCATTAACAAAATTGTAAAGGATTTATGAGCTGTTTTAGTTTTACTGGCCATTCTGATCGTTTCTTGCGTCTGCGACGACGCTTTATCGAGGGAGGAGTCGTCACCGGGCCGCTGCGCCGCGCTGACATTGGGTTTCTTGACCTATTAATAAATAGACACGGCAAAGTTTTTAATGAAGATTTTTTGAAAAATGTGACCTATATTAAAAAGTGGTTCAATTAATTCTGCTCGTTATTCTGACCAACCTATTTTCAGGTTTTGCGCATTTAACGTTACACGTTATATATGCTCAGTTTGGCAATAAAAAATGCTGCCTTTGGTAAGCAAAACGATTCTTTTTTGTTTATAGGATTAGTCAACGGCAAGCAACATCAGATGTAAGACACAGCTGATGTTGCTTGCCCAGAACTTGAAAGACTGTAACCTCAACCAGGTTTTACGGCATCCACAATAGAATAAATTATTGAGTATTGAAGAAGCTTGGTACACGTAGAGAAAATTCTTAGAAAAATTACTGTAAAGTGAGTGCAAGTAACATCTACAGAAATTTTTCTGAGTGAGATTGGAAAAAATTCACTATTTGTCCAATAAATTTTACTGTACAGCATAAGAATTTTTACTGTGCTAGCATGGTCATTTTTCCATTACCACTTAAATGCACTCAGATTATGAGACAACACAGTATTTTAGTAAAGATTTTTCTCTCCCTGTATAAAACACTTCGTTACCCAATCAAGAGTTTACCAGAAACAATTACAGTAGTCAGTTATATCGAATGCTTGACTCCTGAATCGACAATTCATGTTCGAAATGAATCGGCCAATACAATACAGATAGGAACCAATATAGATAGGTACAAATACAGTGGAGCACGGAATTTATTAATTAATTGATTAACGGGTTCGTTCAGTGTTTAAGTGTTAATTTACTGCAACTACAGCTTGGTATTTTCACAGTTCGATAACATTGTGGAAGTAAAGAAGTGTTTTTATTAGTGTCTACGTTAATTTTTTGACATACATTTTAGGGCGTTTTTTTCGTTTAATTTAATATTTCTTAATGTCATCTCATCATCATTTGTTTTTCTTTTCTATTTTTTAAGATCGGCTTCCAGTCTTATCTAGATAAATGTATTTCTGCGTAATGAATCTAATATAATAATAATTAAACAAAAAAAACCAGCGATGGTCGAACGTACTGACGCCAACACATCAAGCTACTACAATCTGTCAAATTTCTTTAATAGATTTTCAACTTTATCGCTAAAGCATTAGGTTCAAAGTTGATTGGAAAAATTTGACAGTTTCGAGTAGCTTGACGTGGTATAAAATACTGGTATACAGCTACATCCAGTTAGACTGGAAGCCGACCCCAACATACCTAGTTGGGAATAGGCTAGGCAGATGATGGGTAGCTTGATGTGCTGGCTTCTGAACAAGGGTACGTGTTTAATCTTATCGAAAACTGCACAGAACAATATGTGAAAACTAAATTTAGCCGCATACTTCCTCCTTACTTATACAATGCTCCGAAAGCTCATGTATGAGTTTCCAATTCATAACTACGCACCTATTTTGAGTCGTGACGTACCGTTTGACGTGCTACAGTGGAAACTTATAACTAGGTACTGATGCTGTTTGTGAGTCAGCGCCTAATATTGACGGGTTATTGAGCTTAAGATATAGGCGGGAGCGATTTGGGACTTCCGCTGATTCGTTTATTTGAGAAAATTATTTTTGGTTTTAGAAAAATTCGTACCAATATCGGGTATTCCAATACTATGAGTTGACTTTGATGTAGAAATAATGTTCTAATACGTTACACCAAACTACTATCTGATATCACCCAGTTGACATTATTAAGTACGCCTGTATCAAAAAATGTGGTGAGGCGTGTAAATAGCCTGCACCTTTAATAAAGTTGGGAGAAAAAAGTGTAATGGCGAACCTCACATTAAAACCAGTTTCCCTATTAATGAATCCTCGAGAAACCAATACCAAAAATGATTAGCAGCAAAACATGCCCACGTACCTTGGCAAGCCAGACATCCCACTCAGACCCAGGGAGATGGGAAGATGATGATGATGGAACTTATGGCGCCTAAGCCCTTTACCTATCTAACACCTGTGCCTTTGTGATAATCAGTCAAGAGACAGATGTAGCTCAATGTTTTTCACGTATTTTGGAGTAAAAAGTCGTGATGTCGCTGTAACTCATTGCATTTTTGACATACACTTATGTAAAACAAAAAAAAAAAGAAAACTTAGATTAACCTTCCAATTACTTTCTCGAATCAAGCACACTTCATCTGCCTACCCTTCCAATCTCAGAGGTCAGGCGTGAATTTCATTCCAGAGAAATTTAATGAACCTGAATTTAATATCGTAGAAAATTAAACTGCAAATTGAAAATGACATAAAGTCAATACTCGGTTTACATATAATTGGATACACGTCCCTTTCTCCGGAAATTTTAAGCGCAAAAACGTGACGCAGTGGAATATCAAATTCATAATTATGCGAACGACAATTATAATATTTATTTTGTTATTTTATTCATCAAGCCTGGGGCTGGAAAAGATAGTTAGTAGTGTGAATCGAATTTTGCAAGCTATGTTTAAGTTCCTTTTCGACACAAGAAAGCAATTTTGTAGTACTTATCATCATCTGCCTAGCCTTTTCCCAACTATGTTAGGGTCGGCTTGCAGTCTAACCGGATGCAGCTGAATACCAGTATTTTACATGGAGTGACTGCTTATCTGACCTCCACAACCCTGTTACTGGGTAATACGATACCCCTGGGTAAGATTGGTTGTCACACTTTCGGGATACTGACGAGCGTAACGACTGTCAAAGATCCACGAATGAGAGCCGGGACCAACGGCTTAACGTGCTTTCCGAGGCACGGAGGGGTCTTGGTATGTGAAGATGGTCACCCTGATCGTACGACCCGTGCGGCTGTTATTACTTAGCCAGAAGCCCCTCTTTGTAGTACTTATCTTGAAGACAAATACTTTACACCAGAACTAAAACAATTTTTCAAAAATTAATAACTCGTTAACTAGCAGAAGTTAAGAGCTGATTTGTGGAGCACATATTAGTGGTAATCACATACTTAATTCTAAAGTAAACATACGTGTTGTAGGAGTAAAACAATGTATTTACAAGTAAACTCATATGTAAATAAATAACAACTAATACGTAATTAATTAATAAAAATAACAAAGTTATATCCTAACTTAACTAAAACTATACACAAACTAAAACATAGCGTCGAAAAATTCATCCGCATCGCTGTCGAGTGGTTATGTACCCAAGAGACTTTCGGCATTATCACATTGTATGCTTAGCCGTTGAAACGGTGAAGGAAAACATCGTGAGGAAACCGGCATGTCCTAGATCAAAAAAAATCGAAGACATCTACCAACCCGCACTGGGCCCGCGTGGTAGATTACGACCCACTCCCTCCCACAGAGAGGAGGCCTGTGTCCCAGCAGTGGGAACATTATAGGCTGATTGTGTATGCTTAGCCGTGTTATAGTACATAGTTACAACAATGGGCTTTCAATTGCAAGCACCTTTGAGATGTATCTTGGCAGTTGATACAAATACGGGCACCAAAAACCTTAAAAAAACACGTATATTTTTACAATGGCATTGTAAAAAGACTCCTTTCGAGGCTGTCGGTACCAGAAAAGTAGAAAGCTTGACTGTTGAACACTACAATGCATCCGTTGTGAAGAAAGGGTCTGTTATTCTGACCACAAAGTACTCGCTTTACTAATAAGTATCCCTGTGTATAGTTACGTCATGTATCAGCCAGCGTAACCACACATTTTTAGCCCGAAACATGCAAATCATCACTTTTAAATAGTATATTTTTTTTCTATAGGCGACTCGCACGAAGTTAATAATATATTTGTGTGCGATTCAACTCCAGAAATATGTTGTCGACTCGCACAAAAATACTTCGTGCGAGTCGCCTATAGAAAATATAATATTATTTATAGGTGACGATTCGCACGTTTCGGGCGCGTAAATTCGTGCGAATCGACTAATAAGTTTCAGTTTTTGATGTTTAGGCTTGTCAAAAAACATTACCCTACTTTTTGACTCAGCCGCAATCGGGTAGTAGAAAAGTAGTTCAAATTGTGCCAATTGCCTGGAGTTGTCGACTCGCCCACAAGAAGCCGTTTAAAGAGCTCACTCGAATATCTCGTAACTTATACCGCTGACTAACCAAAGTTATTTTAACAAGAGCTGATTGTTTTACTAGTAGCACACGGTCCGGAGTTCGAGTCCATGCCGAGAATGGAATTTTATTTTTCGTTTTCAGCCGTTGAAACAATGATGGTTCTCTTTTTAATCACAGTTGTACCCATTGATGCTGAGTTATGGGTTACAGTATAGTTCCTATTGTAAGTCACTTGTAATTTAATATTTGTATAGATTGTTTGTAATAGAATTCCTCAGTAGTAGTCCGGAGTCTGGATTTGTGCCCAGTTGATGGCAATAGTCTCACCCCCTCTACGTAATAACACTAGCATCCACCAGCAACTTCGTTTGCGTAGAATTCGGAATTCCCATCGTTTAAATTTTGATCTCCAGTTTCACCTCCTTAGGGGAGGATTTTTTTAAATAATGTGGTTAATGTAATTGGTTTATTTATACAACATGTAACGTTAAATGCGCAAAACCTGAAAATAGTTTGATCAGAATAGTGAGCAGAATGAATTGAACCACTTTTTAATATAGGTCACATTTAAAAAAAAAGTCTTCATTAAAAACGTTGCTGTGTCTATTTATTAATAGGTCAAGCAACCAAATGTCACCGCGCCGCAGCGGCCCGGTGACGACTCCTCCCTCGGTAAAGCGTCGTCGCAGATGCAAGAAACGATTAGAATGGCCAGTAAAACTAAAACAGCACATACAACCTTTATAATTTTTTTAATGACTTATACCTAATCTCTCGGAAATAGGTCAATTGAATTGAAAATCAGTTGGGGTGTCTGAGGTTTTGCGCATTTAACGGTACACGTTGTATATGTATGTATAGGCAGATAGATTGGGTAGGCTTAATAATTTCGTGTCTGTGAAACCATGGAAATACACATACAAAATTTCAACGCAATCGGTCTAGCCGTTTAGTAGTAAACATACCGACAGCAGCGCCAGCTACCGGGTTCAATTGTATTTTTTAAATAATCCAGCAAACCATCGAAATACCCATATAAAATTTTAACCCAATCGGCTCAGCCGTTTAGAAGTTATGTGAAAAAGATAAGTACGGAAGGATAATTCATATTACCTAGTCCTATTACCCGTTTTCCCGTAGGAATGAAGCATTTTCCCGCGGTAAAAAGTATCCTATGTTCATCAGGGATAATGTCGGCTTCTAATGGTAAAACAATTTTTCAAATCGGTCCAGCAGTTTCGGAGCTTATTCAATACAAACAAACAATCAAATCTTTCCTCTTTATAATATTAGTGTAGATAACTTGTAAAATGTGGGTGTACTATAAGTACACCTCCGCCTGTAATCCCTTTTGGGATTACAGGCGCGATGCTACGATATGTTTCAAATCGATTTAGTTACTGTAGATTGCATGGAAGTTCGTGCAGTGATTGTGAGGTGACTTCTGTGCTTAAGGACGCAAGATCGATTCTCTTACGGAACAATTTTGATTGTCGAATGAATGCATGAGTAAATTATATTTTTCATTTGGTAGAATATAGGTTTTCATCTGTGATGTGGAGGAATAGGGAAAATGTCGTGGGGGATGTTTTGAGTATGAATGTAGATAGCTGTAAGAGTAGGGGCGGACCAAAGAAACGATGGATGGAGTGTGTGAAAGATGATATGTAGGTATATAAAGGGGGTGACGTCATCTCGGTAGATGACGACTGATAGAGAAATATGGAACAAAAAGACATGTTACACCAAACTAAACCCCAAATAAAGTGGAATAAGGGCAGGAGAATGAAAATGAAGGTTTTACGAGGTGTTGAGGATTTATTTAACGTAAAATTATGTTCTATGTTCAGTAAGTTCTAGGTTGGACGGTAAATAGGATAAAATCAACCAGTTTTTGTCCGCCAGTAAAAATTGTTCTTAATGAAGAGTCCAACGACCCCTTTTCAGGATTTTTTGAGTTATTTCAATTACTCTCGGTATAAAAGGAGTGGCCTATTTTTCTACAACAACCACGGGATTACTCAGTTATAATACAAAGGTAGTAAAAACTCCCAAAAAGCCAGAACCACGGAAAGCTTGCTAGGAATTTAATTTGATTCCAATAAAATTTCCATTTAAGTAATTAATCTAGCTAGCTTAGTCAGTAAAGTGGTTTTTAAGTTATTCTCTTGGCGGACAAAAACTGTCAAAAATTCAGCGAAGTTCGGGTTTTTACGTAATTAATTCAATTTTTGCTTTTTCTTTCTCACTCGTAAAATTTGTATGAAAATCTGTGTAACAGAGGGTTCCAAAATGTAGTGAAGTCGGTTTAGATTTTTTTAATTTTCAGTGCAGTTAAATAATGTATTTCTGCGGTTTAGGTATCGGTATTAAAATTGGTATCGGTATTGGTTCAGGTGGTCCGGATTCGGTACCGATATTTATTTCGGTTCGGTATTGGTTTTCATCATCATCATGTCAGCCAATAGACGTCTAGCGCTGGGTGTATTCCAAGGTCGTATCGGTAATCCACAGGATACATTTTAAACGAGCTTACATACCGCACAATTTTGTAATAAATAATTGAAATGTAGGCGTTTAGTTATTTTCCAATAGAAATCGATTCAGAAAAAAAATGCGTATACATCAATATTTTCAGTGCCGCTCTTCGATAAATATTAGTGTACGTGATTTACCGTCATTTAGTCAAGCTTCTTACTTACCTTCTCTGTTTCAAAACCTTGGAATATTCGTTCAAAACCAATATTACCGTACCTAGTTAAAAAAGACAACACAAAACCACAGAATACCAAAACTTGTAAATTGTCAAATAACAAATCACAATCAATTTATAAGAACAGGAGCAAATAAATTTATACATTTTGCATAAATCCGAGTTAAAAATATTGTTTCCAACTCGCAACAAGGCCGAGCCGAAACTCACGAGTTTTCGGGATAACCTTTTGAGGCCGGGTTCACGAAAACGTGAAACCGGCCTCAAAAGGTTTCAGGAAAACCCCTCGATGAAATGTCAAAGTTTAATTCCCAAACAAATCCCTTATTTTCAGAACGATGGCGGGTTATTCCCTTATTTATACCTACTTTTTATTTAGAAATCACATTTTTCGGAGAACTTTCTTTAATTCTTTGGTAGGAAAAAGAAGGTTCACTAAATGAAAAAAAAAAATGTTGTTTTAATTTATAACGTATGGTTTACCCGAAATGTTACTATTTATTTAAGAGACTTTAAGTACTGGTTGGATTGATCTTATTATTTCACACCAACATTGTACACTTAGTTCGCAATAAACGTTTTGACTTTGACTTCAACAAAGATCTTGTCAAAATAACTAGCAGAGGCAATTCAAGTTTTTTTTTTTTTTTCTTATTTGTTATTTTAGACACTCCGGCCCATCCTTTCGCTGGACGTCATAGCAAGTCTAAATTTGGACTCCCAAGCAGCCAACTGTACCTACGCTTTCAATTTCAGCTGTGTTAGAAGAAAACTACAGAAAAAGTCCTGAAAATATTCCATCACTATATTTTGTTACTATACTATAAAACATAAACGAGTAAATCGAGAAGTATGTAAACAATAAAATGAGAGTGCATTTAATAAAGTCGTCACATAACAAATTGCTAAATAAAACCGTGCAAACGAGTGTCCCAATCTATTTACGTAAAAGGTGAAAAGCTGACTCTGCCGCATCCAATATTTAAAAAGGGGTACAGATTGACGCGGTCGCGATAAAAACGTGGTATAAAAATAAAATGGGGCGACTCCAATTTGTGAGGTCTAATTTTTTCTGCCCATTTTCTACCTACCTTGATAAATCAGGGCGTATCGCGATTGCAACCCCGCCTGGCCGCACCCCGACCGACGATAAACAATTCCGACGTCTACCTATTTTCTTCGACATTTGTTTAACGGGGCGCGCCACCCATATAACTGTATTGCGCACTATAATCGGTCAATCTGTCGCATTATTACCCTGCCCGAACTGCCCTTAGCCTGCCCAAATAAGTTACAAAAGCGATAAAGACAAGAAATGACCTTAAAATAAACAGATGATCGCCAAACGAGGTGCGGTGTCCACCTGCAATAAACCAGTGTGTACATAGCCGACGCGCCCTTTCTCTAATGAGGACACTTTATGGGGCGAGCTAGCATTTAGTTTTTATTGTGTGTGCGCGCGCAACCCCTTGTCGCTGGTTTATAAAGAGGGACGTTGGACGAACACGCTCAGTTGTCCACGTGACGACGTCGCGCGCGGTCGTCTTCGTACACTTCGTTAACTTAATATGTGTTAATTTGTTTCGATTGTGTTATGTTAAATGAGTGACTCAGTTCTGAGTCGGACTCGCCCACACCCGATAATTGGACGCCAGCCTAGAACACGAATTAACGAGTTCTTTTATTTTTTTTGTAAACATTTGATCTGAGTGAAATTTTTAGAAACAATAATTAGTATGTTAGGTGCGATCTATAAACAAAGTATTTCCGGTGTAATTTAAACAAAATTCTCAAAAATCAGTTCATCATTAAAAGCAACCGTCATAAAAATCAAGAAGAAAAGTTTTCATTTACGTTTAAAACTTTGTCGAATAAATCTAAAGAACAGTTCTCGTCATAAAATATTATTCCAACTAACTTAAAATCTGAAGTTTATTCGAATAGTACTGAAGTAAGCGATTCCAAAGTTTAACTTGGAGAAGAATCGGCGTATTCAAAAGAGTTCTTAAACTTAAAGACAACTTCAGGAATAAACGCTTAAGCGCAATTTATCAAACAGAATTCCAATTTCAGGATGATTTATAGCACTGAAAATCTGGATTATTCTGGGTGAAGGTGCATACACTCGGAAGAGGTAAAATTTGTGAGTTTGTATGTAGGGGGTAATCTTCGGAACTACTAATCCGACCCCGAAATTTCTTTCACCAGTTGGAAGCTGCAGTGCTTGCCGAGTGCCATACGATAATTTACGCTAAAATAAGAACACGGGCTGAGGTCGTGGGCTGAACATAGTAAAAATTGATCTATTCAAAACAATAAATCTTAAATAATGTTAAAGTTAAAACGTAAAAAAAACAAACTAAGCGGTATCTGGTACTAGTACCGAGATTTCACTTGAGTTAAAATACTAATCTAGTCATATTTCGACTAAAATTATTTTATTTAATAGTTTTGCCGTCTAGTTTTGATTCCATAAATTAACTTATTTCAACCGTTAGTCGGAACCGGAAACCATATTTCTTTATGCATATTATTATACCCTATTCTTTTTACCGGGCTTTGGGTCCAAACCAAGGGCCTTATGGTGTGTAGCATTGTTACGACTTACATAGATATGCACTAGCCTGTGGCTTCATCTGCTTGTTATTCGTATTTCATATTAATACATATACTCGTATCAACGGCGAATGCCAATAACACCTAACTGACAAAGTCAAAAATTTACACAAACTGAAAAAAAAAAAACCTAAAAAAATAGACACGTTGGTTTAGTTGGGAGGTATTTCCACATTTTAATTGAATGCTGTTGCAACTGAAAGATACACTTAGGAGATTTTACTTTAAATTCAAAACGTTAAAAGGGTGAATTTCTCGAAAAATCTCAGTTAGGTAAAAGTGAGGTATTGGCACTTCGCCGTCGATATCCAGGATGAAAAGTAGCTCATGTCCTTCTGCGGGTCTCAGGCAGTTTTTTCAGTGGTTTAGGCGTGAAAAGATAACAGACAGACTGACAGTGTTACTTTCGCATTTATAATATTAAGTATGGATTAGGTAGGTAGTGCGGATATGGATAAAACCGAAGACCCATTGCAAAAATCTGGATTATTATTTCCAGTCCTGATTTTTTTTTTGCAAGAGAAATTACCGACTAGCTGCAGTAACTATTTATGAGGATTATTAAAAAAAAATCGATCTAATTAAAATATTTCTAAAACATTCATGCTGTGTTCAGAACTTCCCGGATTTAAAGTTTTTCTAACACCATTCGTAATATTTTTTCAAAGAACCTTCATCAGTTTCATCTTTTCTTAGTAATTTATTGTAAAATGTATGATGTTCATGAGAGCAAACAAATAAATAAATAACTAATTTCCGTATCCAAAAGTGATAAATTCTCGGAATAGGGCTTTGATCAGTTTTTCGAGGAAGTAAATCAAACTCTGGCATCGAGAACTACTACAGACACAGCCATTTATGCCACCAAGAAGCGCTGCTGTGTTCCAGGTTTTAGGGTCTCTCACGTGCCTGTATTGTACCGGTATAATACGGGGAACATGACACATTTCAGCTTTGTCTCTAGGATGGCAACACATAGCGACACATCTGGAATTTCACATACAGGCTATGATGATTTGTGACCACTTATCAGGTGAAATGCCTGCTTTTTTGACACCAACTAACATAAAAAGCTGGTCAAAATTATGATGTCTGTTTTTTCAATTGAAATAATGGACGAACTAATAAGCATATTTTCCTCTTTCCTTGGTATTTGAAGTGGGCACTACCCAAACAGTTTTCTGACGTAAATAGAGTCTCAGTGGCTTAAAGTCATGGCAAACAAGATAAAAAAAAGGTTTTTAACCTTTATTGTAAACCTACTTTCAATAATAATATCTATATTAATTATTTTCCTTCCTGTTAGAAGAAACTTTGAATTAGGAGCTGTTTCTGTTTCGCTTTCGTCTCACGATCTTCAGTAATAACATGACTGTCATAACTGTCTGTACTGATATTATACTCGTAAAGAGGTAAATTTTGTGAGTTTATATGTAGGGGGTAATCTTCGGAACTACTCGTCCGATTTCAAAAAATATTTCACTGATAGTAAGCTACACTATTGTCGAGGGTCATATGTTTTATGGTGGGTTTGCACAATCACCCCATAATGTTCCCACTGCGTGGACACAGGCCTCCTCCCTGTGAGAGAGAGTGGGCTGTAATCCATCACGCAGGTTCACTGTGAGTTGGGATGTCACATGTCTTCGATTTTTGTTCTAGGGCATGCCGGTTTCCTCACGATATTTTCCTTCACCGTTTTGAGAGCAGTGGTGATGAAATATTTTACACAAAGTAAAGTATCTATCTTGGTTCGAACTCACGACCCACAACTCGTAAGGCTAGGCAATTTCCACTTGGCCAAATTAAACATACTCTATACAGGGTGAAATTGAAAACATACGACAAATCGAAATGGGAGATTGTACTCATCATTGTGAACAACTTTTACTATGAGATAAAACATGAAATCGCGAAAAAAAAAATCAGCTGTTCCCTACATTTATGTTCGCATAACTCGTCAAAATGTAGGGAACAGCTGATTTTTTTTTTCGCAATTTCTGGTTTGGTCCCAGGGTCAAAGTTGTTCATAATGATGAGTACAATCTCCCATTTCGATTTAACGCATGTTTTCAATTTCACCCTGTATATTTATTATAACTTCTGTGCTTGTCCTGTCAATAGTTTTCCTCGTTCTAAACAGTTGTTCCGTATTAATTAACACAACTATTTCCATACTACACGACAACAGATTCAAGATAATATAATATCAGTTTCCTTATGAGTTTTCCTTCCTTTTAATTATAATATCAATGACTTCATTCATTTTTACACGTCGTAACACGTGCTTCGTAGGTACAATCCTTTCAGAGATATAAGTAGAAGATTTATGTAAGGGACTGAGCATTATCTTTACAATGCTTCAATCTTTATGTATACCTATACTTAGTTTTCCTTCCTTTTAATTATAATATCAATGACTTCATTCATTTTTACACGTCGTAACACGTGCTTCGTAGGTACAATCCTTTCAGAGATATAAGTAGAAGATTTATGTAAGGGACTGAGCATTATCTTTACAATGCTTCAATCTTTATGTATACCTATACATATTCTATACAAATTAATAAAATTGAAATCTCTGTTTGTAATGTCAAAATAACAACTTTTTACCAAAGGCATTTTTACAAATAAAATATTTTGTTATAAATGTTTGTCTGTCTGTCTGTTTCTTCCGGCTAATCTCCGAAACGGCTGGAAACTGGCCGATTTTGACGGGACTTGCTATGGCAGATAGCTGATGTTATAAGGAGTAATATAGGCTACTTTTATTTTAGAAAAATAATTAGTAAAGAGACAGATTATTGTTTTCCGACAACCACGCGAACGAAGTCGCGGGCTCAGCTAGTATAAAATATTATCTCATATCTAGTTATCTACTCTAAACGGTGAAGGAAAACGTCGTAAGGAAACCGACATGTCCTTGAACCAAAAATGCTAAGATATTGGACATCCAGTAACCCGCACTGGGCCTGCGTAGTGGATTACGGCCCACTTCCATTCACAGAGAGGAGGCCTGATTCCCAGTAGTGAGGACGATATTGGCTGATTAAGCATGCCTATGCTTGTCCCAAGATTTTTATTTTTGTAGATATTTCTTTGGTTACGGAACTTAATGAAAATTCAGCACAATTTTGAGTAAAGTTTCGAAACAAAATAATAGGTTTTCTTTTAATATGAAGTATGTATTTTACATTTAAAATGCTCCTGTATTTTTGACAATCAAGCCGGCTTCCAAGTTTAGCTAAGTTTTGATTAAGAAACCTTGGAAAAACCGTCTTACTTACTCGTAATATAAGGAGAAAGAACAAAAATATAAGATGTTTGAAGCTCAAAAATTTCACGAACTTTCCGAGATCCGCGTACCTACTTCTAAAATAAAGATATATTTGGATAAAATACAATTTTTTTTGTCATGAAAGTCCTATCCTAACTCGGAAACGGTGCGTCGTTGGGTCATGCTTCTTAGAACCGTAATGGTTTAAGTTTAACACGATACTGCAATAAAATTGGGAGAAATCCAAAAAAAAAAGGATTAAAACTCACAATTTTTTTTTACCGTAATTAGATCATCATTTAGATTTTCTGCAATACATAACGCATTATTGTGAAAATATAAATTCAATACAAATTATGTAAAAAAGAACACATCTATTTTTGCAAAACTTTTTCGTGAAAGCACTGTTTTTATGCCCAATTGCCCAGCAGTGTCCCCACTGAGATAAACTGCTGATAAAATAAAATAGTAAATAAACTATTCTTTGCTAAAATAACGTCAAATTATAAAAATCTAAAGCCTATAAACACATATAAACTTGGACAGTCATCATCACTCGAATGACGAAATGAGCAAAAAATTTAAACATCATCGTGTATCATTTTGTTCGTGACGACATCATTGTGGATACCGCAGACACTGATAAAGGTATTTATTTGTTAGATGTTTTTATATGTTTAGCACATAGTTGGTTTAATATTGGAGAGATCTACGATGATTGCGATAAGCAGTTGACAAAGAGGGATGTTCTTACCTAATACGTAATTTTAACCGGATATACTTTTCACTCCGCACATACAACACCGATATTCGTGTTTTCATATCGTCTGCTCGACATCCGTATGTCACTGCAGGGATCAATATAAAGGCTACGCTTCGAATGCCCATATGAACAAAATAGATTGTTCATATGGGTACCAATATGCTTCAAATAGTCTAAAAGTAAGAGCATTGACCCCAAAAGACCTATTTTTAATTGAGTTCATTAACCTGCTGATAATTTAATTACTTTGGTCTCTGGTAGGTTAGTCAGTTTATCGACCCCATTTTTCTTACTTTGTATCTTCTACATTATTTGCCTTAGTTATTTTAAAAAAATCCTTCTTGCAAAACAGCATTATTAACATGAATTTCTGTTGAGTGGAAATTCTTTCACCGTCGTAATATTTATTAATCCTTCCTGCTTCTAGTAGTTATTAATATTACCAATATATTTTGCTCTTCATCAGTGTGAAGTCAGCGAAATTAATTGTTTATCAAAATGATTAGGTACCAACTTATATTCCCCGTATATTCAAATCTCAACTGTCATTCTTTGACAGACATACAAAATTGTTATAGCATGGCATATTCACACAGTATTTCAATTTGATACGACAATTAATTTTCCAGACTGTACATTATTCCCATGTCCTAACAAAAGAGAAAAAATCACGACGGTACGAGTGAGACGTTTTTTTCGCCCTAAAAAATTCCGGAAGTCGGATCCCTCCCATGAAAAAAAGTAGCTGCTGTAAGTGGCTGTTAAACACGGATGACCGAGTAGGAATTACGGGCCGTTTAAATTGATTTCAGCTATTTAATTGAGCGAAAGGATTCTGGAACCTTCCACCCTGTAGTTTCGGTAATATTTCCTGTATGCGATACGTTCATGATATAATTTAGGGAAGGTGTTTTTGTCAGCTATTCATAATAACTTTTGAACTTTAGGGATAAATCTATTACAACATGATAATTGATTACCTGAAAAATAGGTGTGTTTCTAGTACAAAGTTTTACATCAATCAATAGTTGGTCATCCGTCCTCGTATAATCTGCACAATTTTATTTAAAAAAAAAGGCAAGAGCTGATTGGGCATAAAATAAAATGTTTTTTTTTAAACTTTGTAAAAAAGCGTGGGGTGCTTTTTATCATATTTCTATACTAACTCTACGTTTACAAATAACTACTAATTATATATTTACAACAATCAATATCGAGCACCCCACGCTTTTTTACAATGAAATTAATTTTCTTTGCATAAATTTATTTTTATTTTTGAAAATTATTGAAACATATTGAGCTTTTTACAACAGTTGAATAAAATATAAATTAAAAGTTATTTTCTGCTTTTTAGTTCAATTTACTATTAAAGCGTGTTTTTTATTTACCAAGCATATGTGATGATGATCAAATAAACAGTAATTGGATGAGAACATTTTTTTATACTTTAGATAAATGATCGCTAAATGTCTAATTAAGTACTCAATTAGGGAAATATATAGTATGGCGTAAATTGGTTTTCATTAAGCTATATAAAAACGTATATAGATCTCTTGAAAACGATTCGCATGTAAGAAAGGATAGTTGTGAGACAAAACTGTAATTTATTGAAATATATTCAAGTATTAGAGAAAAGCCTATTCACTGCCTTATGTGTATATACAAGGTGTAACTTAAATAACGCACAACCTCTTAAGGGGTCATTGTACTCATCATTATGAACAACTTTTACTATGGGACCAAACCGAAAATCGCGAAAAAAAAATCAGCTGTTCCCTACATTTTGACGAGTTATGCGAACATAAATGTAGGGAACATCTGATTTTTTTTTCGCGATTTCAGGTTTGGTCCCATAGTAAAAGTTGTTCATAATGATGAGTACAATGACCCCTTAAGAGGTTGTGCGTTATTTAAGTTACAACTTGTATAACATTCTCAATATAACATTGTTAAAACTTGAACCAGATTTCTAGAAAAAAAACGAAGATTACTATACAAGTTACCAAACGTTAGGTACACATAGTGTAAAAATAAAGGTACACTAGAAACCCATGCACACAAGACATATACTAGAAAACTGTTTTCAAAAACCGCGAACGAGACGAGAGCAAAAACCGAAAGAGTCTATCAAAATCACTGTGTACACACGGCGTCACATCAAGCTATATATTTCCAGTATAAGCAGACCGTGCATTATATAGGCTTTTCCTACAATAAGAGGTCTCCTTATACTGGAATGTTCACCTTGCTGTTACGTCGTGTGTACCTATTTTCGAGGTTGAATGACGTCAGCTCCCTTGGGAATCCATCGCGGCTTAGAGTGGAATCCAAATGGAATCCTATAGACTTTTACTGGTATATTATCTACCGCCTCTAGGGACTGTGGTATGTTAAATCTAAAATTGGTAAAGGATGTGGGAAACGGCTTCTTTTTCGTCCTGTGGCTGTGAGAAATGTTTTTGGGAATTTCGTGGTTTGGAACTGTGTTTGAGCTTTAGATTTTTTTGGTTATCGAATTTTGTTAACGTGTTTTTCGAATCATTCTTGTTTTTTTTTGTTAAAGTGTCAAAATCATGTATATTATTTCACTGCTGCACTGTATTTAAGGACTTTCATAACCAGTGGTCGGAGTAGGTAGAGCTGTTTGGGGTGAATGACCGCAAACATTGATGTTAACATGGATATGCATCTGAAATCCCGGAATTTTGAAATTGTCGATTGATTTAAGTGAGTTAATATGGGTTTTGAAAATTAAATTATATATCTAACTAGATCATCGCATTTTATTTATATTCCATGTCTTCAATTTACTATAGTAAACTAATAAAAGTGGATTATCCATTTAAATATAACGTTCCAATTAAGCACTGACAAAAGAAACTACTTAAACCGTTGTTTTTTTTAATTTCGAGAATTCCCGGGATTTTCGGAAATACTTGGCATATCTATGTTATGTCCGCATGTAGCAAATAACAAAAATACCTCTACGTACTCCTATAAAAACTACTTAAACAATGGTTTTTTAATTCCGAGAATTCCCGGGATTCCGGAAAATATTTGGCATATCCATGTTATGTCCGCATGTCGCAAGTAGCAAAAACAGCTCTACCTACTCCGACCACTGTTCATAACAGTTAAAAACATAATTAGACGTTCATTCACTCCCTATTTGAATGTTACATTATTTCAATGATCAATAAGCTATCCTGACAAAAGCTTACGAAAATCTGATCTTACATCCAAGTATCGAGAGCACTATTTCATTTCAATTCCTGTTTCAGAACTATAAAAAAAAACTGAACAAAATATCTAAATCATTTTCTTTATAAACCCGATACGCTTGCATAACATAGAAAAGCTTACTCACTGCTCGCATTTCATGTCTCTAAAGTTGACTTTATTGCACCTTCAAATCCTTTGCAAGATAAACAACAGCGCTCTCAAAATGATCTAGAATTTTACCCTCCTTGGCTTTCGGTACTTGTCTTTTTATTTTTAAAGCTGAGCCAGAAAGTAATGGTTATGATCGCAGGAGAGTAGTAAGCATGAATGTTTTCGTGTACCGTTGAAAACTCTGCTTTGGCTTTGATAAAAGTGGAAGTGAAATATTCATTTGTACAACATTGTTGGTATAGGTGAGCTTTTAGCATTTTTGAGAAGCCGTTGTAAAATGTATATTCTTTCTCACAACATGTCACGCTTATAACTTAGAGTTAGACAGAGGTGTACCTATAGTACACTCACGTTGCGCTAGTTATATTTATGTCTTACGTAACAGGAACGAGTCTATATGTATTTTCATTAACCGGGCATGGTAGGAAAAAAAATTGTTAGTACAAAGTATATATACAGGGTGAAATTGAAAACATGCGACAAATCGAAATGGGAGATTGTACTCATCATTATGAACAACTTTTACCATGAGACCAAACCTGAAATTGTGAAAAAAAAATCAGCTGTTCCCTACATTTTGACGAGTTATGCGAACATAAATATAGGGATCAGTTGATTTTTTTTTCGCGATTTCAGGTTTTATCTCATAGTAAAAGTTGTTCACAATGATGAGTACAATCTCTCATTTCGATTTGTCGCATGTTTTTAATTTCAACCTGTATAGTTTGAAATTTCGAAGTAGTATCTATCTATATTTTCTGGTCAAAGACCGGTCAAGTTGATTGCAACACATCCCTGGACAATCCCAGAGGTGTCAAGGAGCGTTACCGCCGAACTAGCCAGAACTACTGACGGAGACCCAATCTCCTAGACGTCCCGAGAGAGCAATCGCGATTAATTTGCGGACACCACTATCGGGACCATGTGGTCGATGTTACACTTCTAAGTTATTGTCAGTTCGATTACTATCATTAGTAAGTTCATCCTTAGCTTCATTATGTGCTTTAGCTCCATGTCTATCAACTATTATTATACACGTGTCATATTATTTCCCAGAGTGATATTTTGTGTCATTTATGTATGTTTTCAACGCATGTTTTTGTTCCACTCGCTCTCGTTATGAAAGTATAAAGTATAAAAATGTTCGAGTGTGCTATCCTCAACTATTAAGATGCTGAACAATTCTAGAACAGCGAGCTTACAATATTTATTGCTACCTTATTATTCTCGTATTCATTTTTCTTTCTTCTTATTTTTAATGCCTGGAACAATGTTCTCAGTTTCTAGTTTTACGTTACCTACCTACATATAACAATATCATAGTCTATTGGATATATATTTAATCAATAAAACTGAACGCTCCTTCAAAATCAATTTCAGAATCTAAACCTACCGTATATTTTGTATTCAAACTCGCTCGTTTATGCAATATATTCCGTATTCTCCCGTATAGGTATACCGTTCGTCTCTCCTACATTGCCATTCGTTCAAACCCCATTTTATTGTTCCGTTCTACTCTTCCATTGTTTTAGAAGCTTTTTTTTTTCAAAATGGGGTCACGTGCCTCCGGGATCACAATTCAAAGATTTGTGGTTCAAGATGATTGTAATTAACAGGGGAGTACATTGTTTTATTGTGACGTAATGAAAAAGAAATATGTAGTATTTTACCACGGGGAATTGATGGCAAGTTATTTCTTCTGTTCCCACTGGGGCCTCTTATTTGTGAGGGGAGTGAGCCGTAATCTGGGCCTAGAGCGGGTTAATGGATGTCACATGGTTCTCACCGATTAATCATACATAATCATTTTTTTTACTATATGTTTAAAAAGAGTAATAAAAAAACTGACCCATTTCATGTAGGCCTAAAATATGTGTCATTATAAATATATAATGTACAGGATCTTAATAATAACTTAATTCACGACTTATTTGCCTTTTCATCAGACCTTCCGTTTAAAAGAACCTTAATCTTATTACTATTAAGCTAGATAATCCTGCTGACAGTGGATTCACTATAACACTTCGGACTACTTAGAATTTGGCCTTACGAACTTTTAATTACCTTCGAATATCAGCGTCTTTTGGATATTGTTTCTCTATTACTTTCTATTTTGACAGCATCATCATTCAATGTAATGAACTTCAAAGTTAGTGTAGTCCTGATTTCTTAGTCTTCATATTATTTAACTATCAGACGGTTGTTTTTCTCTTCTGTTAAATCATTTTCTTTGTTGGTTAAACCTCGAGTCGAAACGATTGTATGACTTGCACAGTTTCCGATCCGGCCGATACCTTAATGCTCTAACAATGTGCCCTTAATATTACTAACAAAGTTACTTTGTTCATATAATTATATCAATTCCCTGACACTCATGTGTCAATTTACAATACGACTTGGTAACACAGTTACGTTGTAACATTGTTAACTAAAATGGTTTTAAGTGAGTCACTTGAAAGAATTTGGAGTATTTCCGCCATTTTAATATTCGGTCATTATGTTCATTAGGTCTCTACTAGATGTGTCGAATGAGGGTGGTCGAGCTGTTTGGTTCAAAAGGTCAACGACGTTGTACTCGTATATTGGCGCTCTAAAAGGTCGACTATGTTTAGAAGGGCTCGCTTATTTTTGTAAACGATATTCGAAAAATATTTGTACCATCATTCTCTTCAATGTTGGTACTCTTCGAATTTTCATCATCATCAATTTAAACCTTGGTACTATTTATTTATTCAATTTTATCATCCACCTCACCCTATTCTTAAAAGCGACATCTGCCGACATAACCCATAACCAACGTATCAGCCAACAGCTAACAAATTCAACTGCCATTACATTTACAGCCGTTCTGACTCTCATGTAAAAGATTACTGGCCAGAAACATTAAGCTATTCTAGTTAGTATAAACACATCTATTTTAGAAGCCGTCTGTGTTTGATCAGAGTCGATATCAAAGGATTTGGAGCAACTGCTGTCTGCCAGCATGGCGTGTCAATTAAAAGAGATTTTTTCTGCTGGCAAGGCTGTCTGGAAGATTAAGTGTTGCTAGTAACATTCCAGGTGAATTTTGGTGTGGTTGGAATCTAGAATTTGCAAGAGGAAATGGCTGGTAATGCTACCGGAAATTAGATACTTTAGATTTAGATGATGTTAAAAATGTTAATTTAACTGTCCAATGTTACAGTCATCTTGATTGAACTTCTTACTACTTCTTTCACCGGCATGACTCGGCAAACTACATACAAAAATGAACAATGAACACATTACTTAAACTAGGATAGGCAAGCAGCTTCGCTTGCGTGGAAGTCGAAAACTATCCCACGGGATTGTTAAACCGGGATAAAAGTATCCTGTCCTAACCCAGGTCATGGTCCAAGTGTGTGCCAAACACCGAAATCCGTTCAGCCGTTAAGACGTTAAAAGATAACAGACAGTAGGGGTTACTTTCGCATTTATTAATATTAGTATAGAAGGATTCACTCCTTCTACTCGTATAAGCCAATACTTCTGCGTACGAAATATTACGAAATATTGTGAAACACCACACATTTACCGCGTGGTAACCATTTAACCTATTTAACTGTATGCGGGTCAATTTATGAATGAAGTTCCTGACTCAACTTTGGCTGTAGTATTGTAGACGTATGTATAGTTGCCGCACGTCAGGGGTAAAAAAAAAACAGTATAAGCTGGCCTTTTATTCTATTGAAACTCCGCTTTATGCTAGACCAGCTCAAGGACATGCGTTTTACTGTACCCACGTACCTATAATATACACACAATTACAAATAAGAAAATTTAGTGTATTTCATACTGATAGAAAGATATTTATAGAGACTGAAGATGGTATTGCAGATGGTGATAGAACAAAATAGAGGAGAGGCAAAATTAAAATTGATAAACATAAAATTGGGCTAGTCAGAGAATTATCACTGCAAATTAGAATCCTGACTCAGGTTAGCCAAAGCAAAGAAAACCTGCTCAGTTGGAGATTCAGAGAAAGAAAGAAAGAAAGAAAATAAGTTTATTTCACCCAGGTTAAGTAAGACACACAATATTCACACAACAACAACAAAAAAAAAAACAGAAAAACAAAATACTTTAAATAGTATTGTATGCCTCACGGCTGCGCCAACTAGGCCCAGTTTAGCATACATGTCAGACAACTAATGCCTGACGATGGTTTTTACCTGGACCCAGTGTTACGAAGACGTCTCACGGATGTAAATCAGTTATAATATGATGTGTGTAAATATTTAAATAGAGATATGACTCCGCCCTGGAGTGTAAACGTTGTGCTTTCCCACAAACAATGGGTACTTAATATCGTGTCCAGCGTGTCCTGCTGTCTGCACGCTACAAGAGCTGATGGAGGCTACTGAAGGTAAGCTCGTAGCCAAATTCTGGGCTGACTATATGCTGTCGACACGCTAAGAAGAAGAAATCGAAAATGGGGAGTAGCGATCACAAATGCTTATTAATTTGATAGTCGTTCTAAAATTTGGAAACGTTAATTACTAAAACGCAGTCCTATCGCAGGTATGCTGGAAGAGATTTCTTAAGAAATAAGCATCACCTTTGTACCTTTGTATTTTTCTGTTCTGTTTTTTCTTGTCTGTTTATATATGTGTGTACATAAATGGTAAATAAATAAATAAAAACGAAACAATGATTTTCGTAAGTTTAATGATTTACTTAAACTATACAAAATAATATTTACAAAAGATCCACACATTCCTCTTCCCTTTCTCACTAATGCATCTATTCATACAGGTCTTGACAATCATCTAGTTGATGATATGTACATCATATTGTACATATCATCATAATCTTTAAGATATGATGCCTCATAAGCAGAGAGCACGTCTCCAGAGTCCTTGAACAGCTGATTCATAAATTTATGCTCCAGAATTTTCCATAGGTTATCAATCTTCGAGCTCTTCTAATTCTCAATCACAAGAAAAAAGAAGAATTTAGTCTAGTTGCCTCTCCCAAAAAGTAAGAAAGTGGTTTCAGACTTAAATTTAAATATATTGGAAGCGGTATGTGTACCTAGCCTTTTCCCAATCGTCGGGGTCGGCTTCCAGTCTAACCGAATACAGTTGAATACCAGTATTTTTAATGGAGCGGCTACCTCTCTGAACTCCACAACCCTTTAACTGGGTAACACAATGCGCCCTTGGTGGATGTTATTATGACTCAATTGCTATTTTGTTTTGATGTTTCAATTTACTGATGAAATCTTTTCTTTTTTGCAGGTATAATGATACAATATGGGATTAAGTACCTATCTCGATTGAAGATTTGGTAAGTCATAAAAGATTTTCCTTATAAGCAAGTACTTTACTATGAAACTCTTCACTCTTTTTGCTTCGTCATCATGATTTACATTTATGAGCAATGATTAACAGAGTAGCTCTTTGAGTGTTGTTTTTATTGTGTATGTGTGATTTATATGTGTAATCCATGGGTGTGATAACCTCATCATGTTAATAGGATTCAGGTGATTTATCTATTAATAGTAATTGATTTACTTCCATCATTTATTAACACATCTTTTTCATTTTACTTTCCTTCCGTTTTTATCGTAATATTTTTAATGTTCTAAGCACAAATAGGAGCCCAGGTTACTTGAATCAATTAAATTAATGATAACATTAACATTATGACTTTTCAGTGACTATACCCAATAATATAGATCACCATTGACTGTCAAATCTTCTAAATCTCCTTTAACGAAACCCAAAATATTAGTGCTGTTTTTTTTTATATTGCTGGATGGGCGAAGGCTCATCAAATATCTCACCGTGAAATCATAATTGAAGTGAGCACTTAATAGTGTCAATACCTACCATTACGGAATAACAGAGCTCACTTCCCGCTCACTTCACCTAAGTTCTCACGGTGAGATTTAGAATAGCACTACACCCGTGTGATTCTGTAACCATCTCACCGTGAGAACTTAGGTGAAGTGAGCGTGGAGTGAGCTGTCATTTGGGATTAACACTATTGACACTGCTCACTTCAAGCTCACTTCACTTATGATTTTCACGGTGAGCTTTTTACAGAATCGACCGGCTGTAACATAAACCAGAGCCTTTAATACTTTCACAGTTTGTAATCCCAATAAAATATAAAAACTAAATAATAACACGATAGCCGTCTGTGCAGCATCACTCGACGGATGGAAACTTTGAGTTTATGCCAAAAAATATTAATCTTACGTTCCCGAAATACACTTTAATGTGAGATCGATCTTACTGGCTACTGCCACAAGTGAATTGAACGTATATAATGGTGTTCCTGGGTGGTTTTTATAGTCTGTGGTATATTATAACACTGGTTTAGACGTTAAAATAACTCAAAAGCCAGTGGCAATTCCAAATGATTTAGCACTTAACATCTTCAAGATGGATCCACTATCCAGATATAAATATTTAAAGAAAACTCCGCCTAATCCTTTTTTTTTTTGTATGTGGCACCTACTCCTCATGTAAGTCCTCTGCCCGGGCCGAGTGGAGGAGTCTGTCAGACTATTACAGACTAGAACTACACATTGTTCTTTCATTACCCCTGGCCAAGCAAAATTATCTCAAGGCTATAACAAACTCCAGAAAAATTCTGGATCGTTCAAAAACATGTTAGATATCTATATCAAAAACCCTGTTTCATGTCAAAGACTTAACCTTGTGAAGCGAATGGAATGTTACCCGTTCATTACATCTACGTAATCTGATTAGTAGTAAGGAAAATCATAAAAGCGCTCCTCTCTCCTACTCATTTAAAATTTTGCCCGAC
Source organism: Eremobia ochroleuca (assembly GCA_949629135.1). NCBI lineage: Eukaryota > Metazoa > Arthropoda > Insecta > Lepidoptera > Noctuidae > Eremobia > Eremobia ochroleuca. The sequence goes on along the minus strand of OX451409.1, from coordinate 2,889,652 downwards.
AGGGCGCAGATTTGTTTCTATTTATTCATACTAGCCGCCTGTATGTGTACATTATTTATAAAGATTAATTGAATTGAATTGAACTGAATCTACAAGAAAAAATAAGTCCCTCTTATTTTTCCACGTTTCTCGAATGAATTCCAATTTCGTAATTAAACTACGAGACTAACCAAATACGCAGTAAGTAGGTGCAGTCGATCTCACGCACAAAGTAACAATTTAATTTGGCAGCTGGGAGTTTGTTCCGCCATCTCTTCTTCCTAGGAAATAAAAAAATTCATGTAGAAATTGGAATTGGTGAGGGTTGGGCGTTTTGAGGGACTGTCTTATGTAATTTTGACGAGCAAAAGCTACTGATTCTCCGCCTAATTTGTGTGTGTTTTGCACATGTAAGATACTACTGACTGATAGTTAACCATACCCTAACGTTCAAAGTTCATCGAATAAACTACACATGTGGCTCGTGTCCGCTGAACGATTGCTTGCGCACGCGTCGGTCACGCACTTTTGTATCAGGGTGACCGACATACTGCGTCATTAAAAGCTTTTTAATTCCTGAAAGTTTGGATATGAAAAAAAACAATTCTATTTTCGCCTATCTATTGAAATGTCATCATTAAATACGCCAACCCGCACTGGGCCCACGAGCTGGATTACGGCTGACACCCTCTCACCGAGGGGAGGCCTGTGTACCAGCAGTGGGAACATTCAATCAACTCAGCCTATCGCAGTCCACTGCTGGACATAGGCCTCTCCCAGGCTGCGCCACAACACCCTGTCCTCCGCCTTCCGCATCCAGTCTACCCCAGCTACTTTAATTAGGTCGTCCGTCCATCTAGCTGGGGGGCGTCCCACACTACGCTTGCCGATACGGGGTCCCCACTCCAGGACTCGTCTGCTCCACCGGCCATCGGCCCTTCGACAGACATGGCCAGCCCACCGCCACTTCAGTTTGCTTACACTGCAAGCTATGTCGGCAACTCCGGTTCTTTTCCGGATAAACATTAAATAACGGCAAAGTTTGACAGCAGACGGTAAAGGAACACAGCAATAAGAATAGATAAATTCCTCCTATTTCAGAAGAGAACAGATTTATGAATGAAAACTTGCAATGAATTATTGAAGAGTTGAGAATTGTTTCCAGGCTTATAAATTATTTATTAATAAATACTTTAGTGTACAACAGAAGTATATAAATTGTGTTTTAATAAAACGAGCTGACCCGGCGAACTTCATACCCTCGGAATCAATAAGAACGAATGTAAGTATGAGAAAATTAATTGCCTTTTTTTGTTTGTGAATTTTTCCCATGTTTGAATAGTTATTCAGCTATTCGGGGTGGAGACAAATACAACAAATCAAAGATCATAAAAATCGGTTCAGCCATTATTATGGTGTACCCGACTTTCTTTTATTTATATGGAAACTCGAACTCAAAGCATTTGTTTCAATTAAACAATTTACAGGCACTTTTGAACTATCAAGAAGTCGGTCAGTCAGAAAATATGAAGCTAGTTACCCATTCCGAAGCGTAGTACGTATATACGGAGAAGAAAGGGCAAGAAACTACATGGATACTTTTTTAAATTATATTTTAACAAAAATATTAGTTACATCATTAATGTTGAATTTACAATTATATGTTAACTAAAACTAAACTAAATTATATGGTAACCATCCTTTGGAAGAGAGTCTATGATATTAAATAATAAAATTCCTGAAAATATAATCAACTTTTGTCGCTAACTGTTTTCACATGCATATCGTGCACTTTATGCAATACAAATATCGCCGACACAGCTCAACATATGGCACGTATCCGACAGACGATCGTGTACACGATGCGCGTGCGCTGGTTTACGCACATCACACATGGCGACGGTTATTACGTGTAATTGATTAACATTCTTAATTGGTGTTGTTCGCCCTTAGGTTGAATGTAGCTTTTTTTTGTTTGGCTGTAAATTGTGAGGTGAGAAGTGGTACCTACAACCTGCATGCGTCTAGCAGTACCACCGTAAACGAAAGTAAATTTACCAAGTCTCACCCTGAGATGTTTTAAAAACTGGGAGATAAATGTTAGTTCAAAACTAGATATCCTAATAGATTAATTATTCCTAGAACGAAAACGGAACTATATTAGGCGAAGTTACTATCCTATTTGTATTCAGATTTATAACAAGATTCCTAACCAAATTAATGAACTTTCAATGGTCCACTTCAGAAAGGCTTTACACAGGTGGTTAATTGAGAATCCCTTCTATACTATAAAATAATTCCTTCAGTAAAAATCTAAATGATCTAATATTGTACCTATACCAAAAATTTGCATGTCATTGTGTTATGATTTTATATGTTAAGCTCCTATTATACTACCATTGTAAGAACTTTTGTAACTATATTTATCTGCAAATAAATCCTTGACTTTGACAAAATTACAGATTATAAACCCACAAGATAGCCAGCATTGCGATATTATGATTGCTCTACTTGGCGGGGGCACTGCCGTGCCCCCAGATTACTTCAGCAGTGAAAATGCAGGTCAAACTTTTAAAAACTGCGGCATCTATATTTATGTTTTTAAAAGACTTTAGTTATTGTAAGGAAACTACTTCATTTTGCAGTCATTTCTTTTCAGCTACCACTAGTCAGGTAAAAAAGTGCTAATCTATTCACAGGTGCCAAGAACTTACCCGTGGAATTTTACCATAAATCGTAATACCACTGCAATGCATAATTGCTACTTAAAATAATTCTGCTTACTACAAGTTTGACTTGGAACAATTTTGCTAAAATAAGTAGGTTGAAATGTTGGCAACACGCCAGTAATCGGTTGTGTTAGCCTATTTTTTTTTAAACTTTCAAGGAATCAGAATACCAGATTTTATAACCGAAGAAGGCCAAAATTGGCTGGCTTCCAGAATATTGATTACGATATTATAATAAACTGAGCTCTATAGATTTTTTAGGGTTCCGTAAATATTGTAATATATTTTAAAAGAGTAACGGTGGTGTTTCTTGCCCATTCTCCTCCATACTAGATAGAATAAATTCTATTTTATTGGAATTTTTGGCGTTTGAAAGTGCCATTTTGAAATAAATGCTTTGACTTTAAAAAGAAAGTAAGAAAATACGTTTATTTGCGGCAAACATAACGCAGAGAAATAAAACCAAAAAAAAAGAACAAGTACCCAAAGGGTGTCAACGGGACTCTATTACTAAGGCTCCGCTGTCTGACCGTCCGTCCGTCCGTCTATCACTTGAAATTTTCAGCGTGTACCATGGCCGCTATAGCAACAAATAATTTAAAAAAAAAAATAAAATTAAACCCATCGTGTGCGAGTACGACTCACACTTGGCCGCTTTTTTTACGAAAGATACTGTGTTTCGGTTCAGTGGAAATACTAAAATATAATAGGTGGGAACGAAATATTGACAGGACTTGTATCCGATATCCTTGTCTCAAAAAGTTTTTTTTTTCTACAAAGATATGTAGATAAATGGGAAGATAGAGTTCCTATTCTTGACTTTTTTACTTTGTTCTTCCGTTTCTTATTTCAAAGTAGATTGTAAATGTTATCCTTTGAATCACATGAGTTTATTATAAAACGTTATAGGTAACACAAATCTCCAAGTAAATTCGGTAACTAGATATCGGTAGGTGTAATGGAAAAAATGTTTAATTGTCTTTGCTAGTTTTTGAGCCATTGAGAGGAGATTATTGAAAAACATTTTATTTTTAATGAGGATAATTTATTTTGGTTCAAACCCTAAAATAGTGCCCTAAAGCAAAATATCTTATTCCATAGAAATCTTATTTTAATATATTTTACATCTTAAAATAAGCTTAATAAGGAGCTCTTCCCAATATGTGGTGGGTCTTAGGAAACTTAGAAAAAACACAAAAACTCAACTCACGTCAACTCCGCACGTTCTCTACAAATTCAGACGAGAAGCACAAATTATAACAATCTACGACCAGCAACATGACTCACTGTCTAGTTCAGACAACTCGTAAATTGTCTATTAACCTAATTTTTACCATTAACCGTAACACGTAATGGAAGCACTAAACGAAGCTATAAAGATGTATTAACTACTGCTGTGTGTCTGTCTTCCCTGCTGAGTTGGATGAATTATAATGGAAATAGACCACTCCCTGTCTATTCTATCTGAAATACTTTATGTCTTCAAGACACGATCAACTAACAAACAAAACTGTGCTGCTGGGGAGTTCGTTGGGCCACTTCTTCTCCCCAGCGAAAGCGGTGAAGGGCGGAAGTGGTGAAAGGCGGGCGTTTTCGGGGACTGTCTTATGTAATTTTGACATTCGAAAAGTGCTGATTCTCAGCAAAATTATAATTAAATAACTTTCAATTATGATAAAAAAAAATTATTGGTTGGAGAACAGAATACAGATATCCGAAAAAAGTTTGCGCTTCAGGAATCATCGTCTATCTTCAGAAATACGAAGCGCTTTGATGAGTTTCAATATACAGCTATTAAAACCATTGAAGTACTTGCCTATGGAATTGACACTATTGACAGCTCACTTCAAGTTCTTCTTCTTTTTCTACTTCACGGTTTTGCCGGAGAGATCTTTACAGAATAGATAGACAGTTGTTCTTACATAATCATTCTATAATGTTCCCACTGCTGGGATACAGACCTCCTGTCTTGGAGAGGGAGTGGCTATAATCTACTACGCGGGCCTAGTGCGGGTTGGTGGATGTCGAATTATTGGCTCTCGGACCATGCTGGTTTCTTCACGATCTTTTCCTTCACCGTTTTGAGAGAATGAAATTATTTACACAAAGTACCGTTACCACTGGGCAACCACTGCTCACTTCTCAATGGTGTTCTTATGGCAACTGAATGATTTTCGTTTTCTGCGATAAAAAAGGTAATTATTAAAATATTTAGGCAGCAAAAAGCGTCTTTTGACGAGGCCAGTAATACCAATTAAATTACTAAGGAACTCACCAATTAAGTAAACGAAGAAATATTAATGTTAGTAATAAGTGCTAAAATTGTAAAGATCCAGGCCAAAGCAATTAATATAGAAAAGTGGGCCATTTTTTTATTTGCCAGACACTGTAATAGTAGCTAATTACTAGGCAGCTCATTTACAAGTTATTTCTATTAACTTTGCAAAGCTCAAAGCTTTTTACGCATTGTACTAAATAAATTTACCTGAATAATAATTTAACTAAATAAGTTGGAATTATGCAGTATGAATGGTAACATTAAAAAAAGTTTACACAAACTGCGAATAAAAATGGAGGAGGCAAAAACACTCCAATAATATCATTCTAAATGAGTTTTTGTGCTTTGAATTTTTCCTCTGGTTATTCTGAAACTCAATATTGGGTATATATTATTTCAAGTCAAGTTTGAAGACAATAGAGATAATAATGTTTCCAATCCATCTTTTACAAGTTTCAATAAAAGACGGTTTGGAGACCACCAGCCACCACCACCACTCACCACTCAGCCCTACCTTAAAAAAATACTATAAAAACCTACTCCAACACAAAAACATCCCCAGTAAAACGTGATAAAATACAAAAATAACAATGCAACAGAGAACCACCATTTAAACAAATCCATACTCCCATACCAACACCAATCCATCAATTATAACTACTATCAACAAATTAAAGATAGAAAATGGCTGCACATTTTGCGATAACCATCAGCCGAATGGATAGCTTTAAGTGAATGAGGGGAATACTGGCTAATTCAATTATGTGTAGTGCCACCACTTTGCTTGTGGTCACGCGAACCACGGGTGTGGTGGTATTAACCTAAATGAGCCATAGAGTAGACATAAGTACATATAGTAATGGTGTCTATATTGTCTATGGGATCGTGTAGGAAAGTTCCACCAGAATTCGCGTGTTTTGTCCAAATGCGAGTTGTTTTATGGGACAGTTAATTTTTTGGTTGGTTTCTGTTTAAACAGTGGTCCTTTACATTCTAGGCTAATTTCAGGGTACTAGTAGCATAGCTTTGGAAATTATCCACAGAAATGAAAAGGACTACATTTTTTCTGATAGAAAAGCATTCCGCACTTCCTCACTACGTCTTATTGATTTCAGACCTCTAGTTATTCTCACGATAATTATAATTCTAAAGTGAGTATAGGAAAAATCACATTAGTTAATGCATACTGTGGTTAGTGATAGAGGTAGAACTGCCTTTTGGGAGGTGAAAGAACCAGAAAGGCAATCCCCGTATTTTTAAGAACGTTCGAGTTCAAATCTCTGTGTCAATCCGTCAAAAAATCTCCAATTTTGCTACATTTTTATATGTTTTTACACAGATAGATAGACAGAATGAATACCGTTTATTGCGAGTATGTAGGTACATCATGAAAATGGCAGGTTAATGTAGAAATTTTACAAAGGATGATACAATGGGCTCTGATGTGGATTGTCACTGAGATGAGATTACAACCAGATTTTGAACGTTTTTAATTTCGGAAATTGACATACAATCCTATATCTCAGAGCAATTTCGGCTCACGGAAATGCTAATGAATAATTAATCAATGATTTTAATATTTATTCTCAGCCCTTAGTACGTTACGTAGAGACCCCAGCACATCAAGCTACCCGAAACTGTCAAATTTCCCCAATCAACTTTGAACCTTACACTTTAGCGATAAAGTTGAAAATCGATTAGAGAAATTTTATCAGATCGTAGTAGCTTGATGTGCTGGCGTCTGTAGATACATACTTCATTCCAATCAAGTCAATCTCCAATTCCAATAAAATATTGTAATATGACTTCTATTTAACTTAAAAGCCAATAAAACCGTCATAAAACAGGTATATAATCATTATTACTTTTCAAATTCTAAATAAAAAACTTAGCCATCTAACTTCGCCTCACTTCCGAAGTTTCTTCCTACTCAATTTCAAGTTGTCGTCGCTACAGCAAAGTGCCATATTTCCCATGTTTTTGTTGAAATATTCCTGTTTTCAGCAACAGGTTGGGAGGTAGAAAATTTGCCCGTAAAGTCGACCGTCCACAGCTACGTTGGAGGTACCTCTAGCGTAGCGAACCTCTCCGGTTTGCTACGATAGCAGTGCGACATACGTGTTTGGCTCGGCATGATTCGACATATCCTAAGCGGCATAATCGAATACAATCTATGTTAGCGCGGGGAACAATAAAAGAATGGACTGTAGGTGCAACGGTTTATTGCCGTTCTTATTAACAATATAAACTTCCCGGACTAACAATACATTAAGTTAGGACTTTAGGAGTATCGTTCGTTGCGGTGGAGTCCGTAGAAGTGAGTGGTCACTGGGCCGAGCCGTGTCGTCGCCGCACCGCGCTTCAGCTTGCCTGATTGCTTGAATCAGCGGATAACGCTGCCTGCGCGTGCAGGCCGCGCGCAAGTTGTTTTGTTAGGTTCGATTCCCAACAATCTATTTAAATCTACCTATCTAATAATAACTAATAATACATTCGCATTTGATAGCCCAATTCTTGAGAAGGGTATTTAACATCGCGCTAAGACCATTTGGAGCTAAGCAAAAAGAAAAAGAGTCAGAAAGAACGTAAACCGAAAACGATTTAATAACGACGGGGAGTTATTTTTTTAAATGTGGCTGTTATATTACGGCTTCCACGCGAACAAAATCGCGTGCAGAAGCTAGTAAGTACATAAAAAGCCGCTCGGCTTAGCTCGAATTGTGCCGAGTCGACCCAAACATGATCCAATGAGCGTATATGCCAGACGAAGTTTGCCGATCGGCACGAGTCGAATACAAACCGAATATGTGTAGAGTCAACAAGGTGTAGCACTCCTTAGCTGCGCGGTTCATTTGCTTCCCAATCACGCATCCGTGCGTAGCGTGACCGAAGGCCGCAGTGGACGATCCCGGCTTCATTTTCATACAAAACGACGCTAAGCTTCCGTAGCTTAGTAGTGGACTGCTGTGGAGCGGCGCCTTGGGCATATTCCTTTGATAAATGATGTGTCAGTGCAACGTACAATGGTTCGTGTTTTTTAGTGTTCATTTTTGCCTGTAAATTGTGTTGTTTCGGTGTGTTTTATGTTTTTTCGGTGTCTCTGGTGTTTGTGTAATGTAATGTTACTATTTTGTTATGTGTGTTTCTCTCTTCTGGCCCCTTAAGAGCTCAACTGTTACTAATGAGATACAATTACTTTTTCCATTGTTTCCGACCTTAATAAGGCTTCCTAACAGACGAGGGTAGTGAAATTTAGCTGAGTCCTCCTGATCTCCTAGCACCAATCCATTTGTTAAGCGTGGTGATTATTAAAATATTCCGTTCTAACTGTTCTTCGTATGTAGGGTAGGAGTCTATTATTCACCATACTAATGTAGGCAGCTGAGGGGAATAAATTATTCGCTGCCTGAAATTAATGTAGGTGAAGGAAATTTATTTATAACTTACATACTTATTTCTAGCAAAATCGGTGTTTTATAATTTGAAGAACTGCCGGTCGATTCTGGATAAATCTCACCGTGATAACTAAGGTGAAGTGAGCTTAGAGTGAGCTGAGTCATGCTGATGCTAGGGATTGACACTATTGACGACTCACTCCACGCTCACTAACTTGGGTGAACCACGTTTGCACGGTGAGATGGTTACAGAATCGCACCGCAGGTTTTATGGCTATAGATAGGTACTTACCTATTATACCACGTTTCCCAAAAGTCTGGCATACTTTTCTCATTACCTCTACAAGCTTTTCGTTTTATTTCATTTTGAATAATATATAGCCTTCCTACGTTTTTCAGTGACGTAGGAAGCGTCTTTTAGAAAAAAGTTATTTTTAGCCAGAAAACACCAGTTTTGTAAGAATAGTATTAGCGGTCTTTCTTGATTACGTAGCATAGGTTTCTAATGTGTTGATAGAAATAATCCTGGCGAATGAGACATTCATTCAGTTTTGATGCGGTTTACCATTGGGATACCTAGTTTTCGAGACATCGTCAAGCTGTTGCTCGACTCTTCACGTGACCACAGAGCTGGCCTATTTTTTGGCCAAAGAATCAGCATAGCCATACAACATGGCAATGCTGCCAGCCTTTTGGACAATTTTCCTGTTGACAGCGATGTGGACGATTTTTTATGGGTATTCCCAGTATATCATCATCTGCCGAGCCTTTTCCCAACTATGTTGGGGTCGGCTTCAAGTCTAACCGGATGCAGCTGAATACCAGTATTTTACATGGAGCGACTGCCTATCTAACCTCCACAACAATATTGTGACGTAGTTTATGCATGGCCCCTAACTTCGTATCGGCCGAAGTAGTACGAAGATGTCGTGCGAATGAGATTGGAGCCATTATTTCAATTTGACAATTTACAGCAAAGGCCAAAGTTCTATTAATTATTTATTTTTTATTCCCAGATTATCATTATTGTATATATTAATAATTAATATATATTTATATATATTAATCGCCTGTAATACAGGATTACCTAGTTCAGGCACAAATCATGGGTGAACTTGACATAGATAAAGAAAAGAAAAACTGTAAAATATATTTGAATACATTTTTTTTATTTTGTAATTTAAGACTGTTAGTTTTTTAAATTCTGTTAATATAAATAAATGACATACATTGAATTGGCAGTTTGCTTGTTATTGCAGTTGTTTTTCGACAGTATAAACGACTCCCCATCAGTAAAACGTTTATGAAACAAAAGATAGAGTTATGACTCCTTGCGAAGTCTTTGTATCGATTTAACCCTTAAAAAAAGCTTACAAATTATTATCAAAAGTAATGAAACAAGTTTCATCATTTCCTAGTTATACTCTGAACACTTAGCGAACGAGAGCAAAAGGTTAACATTTTGACCGTCACGACACTTTTGGTACAGTATGTTTCGTTTTTTTTTTTTTTTTTTTTTCATCTATATACTCTCAAACGTCGTTAATTTTTTTCATTGTGCCTGTTATTTAATAAGGTTTACTGGGGCAATTACGATAGTGGGTATTTACCGTTAGATCTTAATTTCTACCAAACGCAATGGCATTTTTATATAGGAAAAATGGAAGGGATGGCGGGCAATAAAATGGTGTCTAATCAATATGTTGCCAATATAAAATGCCGCTAAGTTTGGTATAGATGTCATCCATCGGAATATACCTATTATCATAATGGCCCCAGTAAATATATACTTAATATCCTATACAGCAAAAGGAACTTCTCACTTCGCAACGTTGTTTTGCTCATTTTCACCAGTTCGCTAGAAATACACATTAAACATAGACAGACCGTAACGCTTTCCTCATAAACAATTTACAAAGGAGGATAAAATATGAGTTAAAATAAACGTCATTGCCTGTTTACGACTGAATTTTGGCAGATATAGATATTTACGTTGGCAACACTACGGATTGATCTCGATCTCATTATTGGTTTGGGCAACCCTGGTTATTTGTGGCGGGGAATTCACCATTGTATTGGAGCTGCGGCTTATAATAAAATTGGGTGGGCTAGGTAGCAATTTGGGTTTTCTGTTTGACGAAAGCTCGTGCCGCCATTTATAACCACCAATATGTTTTATGTTTGCTAAAATATACTGTAGTTACAAATCAATAGGTCGAACTTACGAGGTTATACGAAACAACGCATATGGTACAGTCACCAGCATAATTTGAGCATTTCTCGTAAAATATCAAAGAATGCCATCAAATATAGGGCGCCCTGTACTAAATGAAAAGTCAGCGAAAAGTAGCTAGTTATTTTTGCATGTGTATATAATATATAAAAATAGTTTGCTACTTTTCGCTGACTTTTCATTTACCTACTTAATATTTTGAGATTACGCTCAAGAAAATGACGAAAGAACGATGACGATGAATGATTTAGGCATAGCTAAGGATTATCGCACAAAGAATACGTTATGGAAAAGCACCTGAACGTTTTCATTAATAAGGATTAGATATATTTCATCTGAACTAATTAATAGTTCAGATGAAACTAATATTGAAAGTAACGTCATACGAGGCGGCGCAACAGAACAAACACAAATACGTCACAATACGAATACAGAACACGTCAAATTATTTTTTTTTTTTTTTTTATATAATATGTCCTGTTTTCTTTAAATGCTTAAAATGTATTCCAAATTAATAATTTAATAAATACGACGCAACGTGTGACCTAAAGATTTTTGACACACATAAAATATTATTTTAGTAAATATAAAATCGATACTTACAAATTAATTATCTTCTTCATTGAAATGTTTGTTGGCGGGTACCTATATCTTTACGTAGTATCAACATTCGGAAATGAAGTCCAGTGGTAGTGATATAAGAGAAAATACGTACAAAAGTAAACACAAATACTTTTATTTTTGATGTCCGAAATCCGGGAATCTTTTTCACAACAAAAATGTAAATGTAATTTAAAAAGTAGGAGTCATTTTATGAACTACAATACATTTCGGTGTGACCCGCTCCCTCGCAAGCTGGTACGGCCCCATGGCATTCTCCTTTGAGAAAAGACCTATTTCATAATAGTGTGGTTTCGATAATACCATGTTCGTTACCTTATAAAATATCTATCAATACTTTAGGAGCAAATCGCTTTTGAGTTTTGCATAAGTGTGTATTTATAATCTTGACTGTGCCTAACTACAAGTCTGTTCAAGATTAGACGACAAAATGAAGAAATTCAACATTTATAAGCAAAACTCAATTTGTTATTCATCCACTCTAAGCTCGGGTGCGGGCCAACCTCAACATTATACTGCGGTGTATTGCGAGCAGACTGGACTGCTTTTGTAGTATCGCTGCTGCAAGCTTTCCACATCGGTGTTCGAGCTTGTAGCAGAGTTTCTCGTAACTATAATTGGCTGTGTTAGGTTACGTTTACTAACATTGTTGTTAAGAAATATTGTTACTAACATATTTGAGTTCATTCTATACTAATACTTAATATCTGTACTAACATTATAAAGCTGAAGAGTTTGTTTGTTTGCTTGGTTGAACGCGCTAATCTCAGGAAGTACTGGTTCGAATTGAAAAAATCTTCGGCTATATAATCGCTATAAATCGGCTATATAACATCATACTACAACCAATAGGAGCGGAGCGTCAATGAAAAATGTTGCAAAAACGGGAAAAATTATTCCTTTTGAGAGCTTCCGTTGCGTACGCTGCGTAAACTGTTAAAGTTACGCAAAAATGAAGCATTGTTACCCTTTAAAAATTCCAAAAAAAAGTCCGCATCAGCACATGTCTATCTTTTAAGGTTGACTCTCCCACACTATAACCCTTTTTATGGTAATCAAATTTGTTCTAAAATAATAGAAAAAAAATAGAGAGCATCAAACTGAACATATGTCTGAACCAAACCCTCTAATCATCATCGTTCTCCTGTCCCTCTCTATTAGTCGTCATCTCGGTAGTCACCCCCCTTTCTAGCCATGTCATCTGTCACAGTCCGTCCATTGTTTTTCTGGTCTTTCCCTACTCTTATAGCATCGACATTCATACTCAAAACTTTTCAGTTAATGATACCAGTCTTAGACTTTCTCTTATGCACTCATTTCTTATTCTATCCCACAGAGTACAATAATATTATATCCATTTGTGTAACACCACACATTCCTCTTAGCATTCTCACATCAGCTGCACGCAATTGCCTTTCATTCATCCCTTTTATGATCAAACCTGTAAATATAACCACGCATTTCTGGCACACAGTATATGACACGAAAATTTACATTACCGAAGTTATAAGACAATATTCTCAATCAAAAACTACCCTTCTTTGCAATATATTTCCCATAAAAGTTACCAAAAATACATTAGCTTTTTAAACATAAAGATTGATCGGTAACCAATGCCTATTAGTAAATGTATTACATTATAATATCTATACATATTATTAGGTTGGCTATGGACTATCTAATTACATTTTTGGGGCAAACGGGACCACCAAAAGGGATGGGCCATCGATTTTTTCATACACGCGTAAGCTATGATGTTACATTTTCATGACGCATGTTATACTTTGTAAATTGAGAGGTTATAACCCGATATACAGGGATTTTTCTATAGGTAACCGGGTACGTAGCTTTTACCTGTAGGGTTAATTTTCGAGACGAGGCTATAAGGGCAGGTACCTTATAACCGTTGTAGCTACGAAAAAAACGTTCTTAGGAGACTGCCTTTTTGACTAGGTAATTGCTTATTGCGTTTACATATTTTGGAAAAAAATGACAGTCTCCTACAAAATTGTCAAATTTTATTTTTATGATTTCATTCGTTGCAGTTTCGTATGAGCATTAAAAAATGACTCTACTGGACCTGGAAAAGGTATAGGGACTATGCAAAACTAATAATTTAGCTCTTCTATAAGTACTTATTTAATTATGTTATAACAAAAGGGGAGACACGAACAATGGAATCGCCCAACCGAATCAATTTACAAATTGGGACCGAAATCGGTAGACCTCTGTTTCATCGATGGTGAAAAAACAAATGTTATAAAGTACTGTATATTGTACAGACGCCAACACATCAAGCTACTACAATCTGTCAAATTTCTTTAATAGATTTTCAACTTTATCGCTACAGCATTATGTTCAAAGTTGATTGGAAAAATTTGACAGTTTCGGGTAGATTGATGTGCTGGCGTCTGTACATATTAGTTACCCTTCTGTATAAGTTCTACATACATCGTGCCGCTACAATGGCGACATCAATTTAACACACGGGTAAGGCTAGTCGCTAGCAATCATAAAAATTATAACAACTTAGGGCTCCCTTACCTTCAGTTCGCCTAATCTTTGCACGCTATTCATTTTAAATTTCATTGATGCGATGTTACGATCCATGACCCCGGCAAATGACCCCTGCGCTACAGTTCTTCAAGTACAGGTCGCTCCAAGATGCTGTTTTTTGGAATTGAAAGTAAATAATAACGTTTAATGAAATTAAAATATGTTTATAAAACGAAATCGCGAAACCGTATGTATACGTGTGTTCTATTAATGTCGCCATTAAAGCGGCACGCTGTATAAGAGATAATATAACGAAAGTAGACGAATCAAAAACAGTTCCTGTGTAAGGACCACATACTAATGAGGTTGGTTTGAAACAAAGAAAACAATAAGAACATTTCAAAGCCCTAAGTAGATGATAAGTCCTAACAGTTTTCGTCAATCTTGATAGCAAAAAGTGATTTTCCGGACGAAATGATTAAGTTTTCCGTTTTCACTTCAACACCTGTTTCATTGAGCTCATTTAACACACAGCCTTAAGTATTTTTATTACTAATTTTATCAACCTCAGAAATAAAGCACAAACCAGTTGTATCCAAATTCAGTTTATTGTAAGCGTAACAATCAGATCACCAGAACTATTAAAAGCTGCCAAACTTATTGTCGGGATTGTCACCCAATTTCAAAACTTATTGTGGCCCTTAAAACTAAACTTATTGTGACATTTAAAACTAAACTTATTGCGAACCAAAACTTATTCGATCTCTCGACCGTTCGCTTCCCGCCTCCGTTTTTTCAATCTCCCGCCTACGTCATCCGTCTGGTCAGTGTAGCCAACTTATACTGCCTTTATATATATTTTTTTTTTTTAAAACCTTACACTCGACCATCCTGATGACGCGCGTGTCCCCACGCGGGTACCCGGTGGAACCTTACACTTCTTGGCGAAACGAAACATCCTACTTACTTACAGAAACCAGTAACATACAACATGCGACGACACCCGATTTTTTAATTTTTTTTTTTTTTTTTAATTAGATATATAGTTTATTAACATATTGTAAGACAGTATTAAACTACATAAACCAGTGAGTGAAAACCATGGGAAAATCATAAATAGCAGTAAAAGTAACTCATTGATTTAAAGTAAAACAACATAGTTTTATCCTTATACAAATCTCTGTTAATCTAACGGTAAGCCAACCTTATATGCTAAACAATAGTCTTGGGTGTATTCTTATTACATCGTTATGAATGTTTCAGGCCAAGTCACGATGAGGATCTCTTACATTTTCTCTCGCTCGTGCTTGACCTGAAACAACACAAATAAATCTATACTTAATTCAGCTTAAACTATTATTAATTGATACAAAACAACAACACATGCCCATGGCATGCGCATGGTCCATGTACACAAAACTATATCATTGCCATCATCTATCTCAAGTGACGCAATGTGTATCCAAGGTTGCATACGATCGGCAGCAACAGTTGTTTTCTTCTTTTTTTCTCATACCTTCAAATCCCGCTATTGGGCCTACCTTGTAGCGATCGTTCCCTAGTACTTTTATGACTCTAAAGGGGCCCTCATATGAGGGCAAGAGCTTCGTACTCTTGCCCTCATTATGAAAGGCTACCTTGGTTATTTTGACCAAGTCACCCTTATTATACGTCCGTGCAGGACGTCTGCCCTGGTCGTAATATTGTTTTTGTGCAGCTTGAGCCTTGTCGATTCGACATTTGACCTGATTGCGAATTGACGACAGTTCAGATAAAACGCGTGACTTGTCACTGTCAGTAAGTTCATTTAGACCTGGATTCACCTCACTATTCATCCCTATCCCAAATAAAACCTCTGCCGGAGTCCTGCCTATGGTCTTTTGAACCGTATTGTTCAGACCCCATTGGATTGTCCCTAGCTTACTATCCCAATCCTTTTCATTGCCCCTGAGATTTTGAGTAGTCAGTGAATCTAAGATGGTCCGGTTATACCGTTCCACTTGACCGTTCGACCTCGGGCTCGCAACGGCGTTAAGAACATGTTTTATGTTTTTATCACGGCAGAACTTTTTAAAAGCGTGGGAGGTGAAACAAGATCCACGATCGCTGATGAGACTAGTAGGACGCCTGAAAGTGTCGAAAATATCTTGTAAAACCCTTATCACGTTTTGAGTGTTTGTACTCCTGACCGGTTTGATAAAAACAAATTTTGTAAAACCGTCAACCACATTTAATATATGTATATACCCTCTTTTTGACTTCACAAAGGGCCCAAGATGGTCGATGTGAAGTGTGTGGAATGGAATCGCGACCTTTTCTATTGGATGTAGTAGGCCTTCGCGTGTATTTAGAGCCTTTTTAGAATATGCACAATCAATACACGCTCCAACGTACTTTTTCACAAACCGCTTCATCTTTGAAAACCAATAATTTTTCTTTATGCGTTCCAGCGTTTTCTCGTAACCCACGTGGCCTATATCGTCGTGATTCATTTTGCACAACTGCCATCTTGCACCCTTTGGAACAACCCACCTAACACAATCCTCGCCAGTTCCCACCGTCCTAAACAACTTATTGTCTTTGATAACGTAATTCTGCTTAATATAATCTAGACCTTTGGAATCCCGATCGCTAGTAACGATGTCACGAATCCTACGTAACTCTGAATCACCCAACTGGAGAGTCAATAACCAGTCCTCATCATTTATAGCCATTACGGAAGGGCACTGTTCAGGACTCCAATTATCTGGGTCAATAACGGGGTTCCTGGACAGCGCGTCCACGGGTCCCATTTTCGTACCCGCCCTATACTCCACACAACAGTCGAACTCCTGTAACGCTAGCCACCATCTATTCTTGGTATAAGGTCACGCTTTTCGAAAGTGGATCTAAGCGCGCTACAATTAGACACGACCTTGAATGGCTTTCCTAGCAGGAATACTCTAAACTTTTTAAGAGAACAGATCACGGCCAACGTTTCTAGCTCGTAAGAGTGGAAGTTCTTCTCCTCGGGCGTCGTCTGGCGACTGTAATAAGCCACCGGATGGAAGGAACCGCCAGTACCTTGAGGCCGCTGTAATAGAATTCCACCAACACCTAATTTGCTAGCGTCTGCGTGGAGTTCTGTTTCGGCTGACGGATCGTATATGGCAAGTACTGGTCTGTCAGTAAGCTTAGCCTTTAAGGTTTTAAAAGCTTCCTCTTGGCAGTCTGTCCACTCATACGCTGCATCCTTTTTGAGGAGCTTCGTGAGTGGATAAGCATACTGTGCGAAGCCCTGGATGAACTTCCTAAAATAGCTGACTAACCCTAGGAATTGGCGTACACCGTGTACATTCTCTGGACGAGGGAAATTGATGACGCTTTGTATTTTCGTTTTTCCTGGCCTCATACCTGCCGCGCTGATATCATAACCCAAGTAGTTGATCTCATTTTGCAAGAAACTACACTTTGAGAGGTTCAACTTCAGGTTGGCTTTCTTTATGAGACCAAGAACTTCCTCAAATCGGTCCAAACATTCAGTAGCAGTCTTGCCGAAGATCAGTACGTCGTCTATGTACACGGTGGCTTTATCGAATCGAGCTGGCCCCAAGACATGGTTCATCATTCGCTGGAAGACAGCGGGAGCGTTTGCCAAATCAAACAGCATGCGATTGTACTCATAATGGCCGTCCGGCGTGACAAACGCCGTTAGGTGTTTGCTGTCCTCCGCAATTGGCACTTGGTAATATCCGGACATTAAATCCAGCGTGATGAACCATGCTTGTCCCGATAACCTGGAAATTTCGTCTTCAATTACAGGCATGGGGTACCGTTCCTTCTCGGTGACAGAGTTTAATTGCCTGTAATCAACACATAATCGGATGTTGCCATCTTTTTTACGTACAAGGATAATTGGGCTAGCGTAGCTCGAAACGGATTCCCTGATGATCCCTGCCTGTAACATTTCCTCCACCATCACCCGAACTTTCTCGCGTTCGTAATGTGACAGACGGTACGATCTATATACTACCGGACGCTGGCTACTCAGCTCTATTTTCATCTCTGTGACGCTTGTACAGCCTAACCCCGCCAAATCATTTGCGAAGCATCCTTGATTTCGTCGTAAAAGATCTACAACTCTAGCCCTATCTACATCAGATACCGCCTTACCTAACTAAATCTGATCCTCGTCAAAACTTTCAGAAGATATTTCGTCACCAACAGGAATCTGCACTGACTCTAAGTCCCCAAGCCTATAGACTGACTCTACCCTTTCAGCTCTAGAAAAAACGGAATTTTCTTGAAGTCGACATGATGGCTCACACGGTATAACTACTACAAATAGTATGCCATTCTTCACCTCGTAGATACCACCCCACACGATGTATTGAGAATTAGGTTTATCCATAATTTTGGTATCTAGCAAAACGCTGCCTGTAAAAATTGTTGATGTCGACGCTTTCACGCTTGCTGTACCAAAAAGCTCACACTGAGTATATACCCTTACCCGTTCCAAATGTTGGTCAACCTCGTGTAAATCGGGACAGGGTACTTCCGTACCTATGTTCAAGAATTTAAGCTTATTCGCGTCTTTGTAAACAACTATATGTGGCTGCTCTGTGTAGGTCTGACCAATCAGCATAGATATCTCTAGGTAACGATCATCCACTATCCGACACGGCACTCTAGCACTTCCCCCATCTATCGAAAGATTGAGCTCCGCCGAGCCCACAGAGTTTACTATATTGTTGCCGAAACCTTTCATTGTAGATAACGTGACGTCATGACAAAACCCTAGCTTATCGAAATCGGATTTCCTTATTAGTGTCACCTCACTTCCAAGATCAACGAAGGCTTCGAGAGATACATCATCAATGCACACCTTTTTTGTGAACTTGTTGGAAAGATTAGAGCTCGAAATGCGCATGGTTTTTGCTGATGTATCCACCTTTCCTGACCCCGTGTCGTGTTTATTGCGGCACACTTCTGGCTTGTGTCCTATTTTGTTGCAATGAGTGCACTTGAGCAGGGGCTTGGTGCACCTGGAGAATGGGTGCCCCTTTTCCTTACAATTGTAACAATAGAGATTGGAATTTGATTTTAAGTTCGCCCGATTACCACCTTGCCTATCTTCTATTGCGACCGCGTTCCTGTCTCTAACCGGTGGTTGCTGAACCGAGAGTTCCTTATTGTTACTTAATAAGAATTTAAGGAGCTGATCAGGCTCTTCGCACCTTAATGCCAAAGCGCTTGACCGCATAGTCCTGTCGCTGATGCCGTGGATGACGCAGTCGACTGCTTTCCTACCGTGAATTTCGCATTGATTTAACAAAGCTATCTTCTCGTAGTAATAGTTTTCGATTAATTCATTAGGCCTACTCTTTCGTTTGAGCATGTCCTCTAAAAGTTGCCCGAAATTCTGCTCGCAGGGGAAAGCATTGCTTAACTTAATCTGCCATTCTTCCCAACTATACAATATTGAGTTAAGACTCTCGTACCATGTTTTTGCTAGTCCCGCTAATTTTTGCATTGCAAAATGCACTAAAGTCTTCTCGTCCCATCCATAAACCTCGGCACACTCGTTAACTTTCTTGATCATACGTCTACACGTTGGTTTTTTCTCGGAAGGATTAAATTCTGGAATTATATTTTGGTCACCCATGCCTCTATTAATCACATGTGTGCTTTGGCTTGATGGCTGGGATGGAAGGATGTCTTTAATTGATTGAATTAGTTGAATCACATCTCTAGACGAAAAAGTAGGGCTACATGACCTGTTTGAGTAGTGGTGTCCGACGCCCGCCTGTACTGACTCCCTCGGAACCCTCGCGTCCGGCAGCCTGCTGCCGCTCCGGCTCTGCCGGGGCCTCGAACCTCTGCCGGCAGGTGGCCTGCTGCGGCTCCGGCTCTCCCGGGGCCTCGAACCTCTAGCGGCAGGCAGCCTGCTGCGGCTCTGGTGATCCCGGTGGCTCGCCACGTCGTGTGGCGAACGGCGCTCGCTGATGCGTCGGCGCTGCTCAGCGTCGCGCGCTGCTCGCAGGTCCTTTTCCATCAAGCGTAGCTGCTCCTGCTGCTGTTTCAGGACGTGCTCGTGCTCTCGTAGTCTGCGGATGTGGCTCCGGCTGCGACTGCGGCTACGTCGTTCGCGGCTTGCTCTGCGGCTGCTCTCCCTGCTGCGGTTCCGGCTTCGCCTGGAGTCTGACCGATCTCGTGTTGGAGTCCTTAAGCTCCATTGAGTTCCATCCTTATCTCCCATTTTTTTGAAACTCGCAACAAATATAAAAATAAATATCAGATTTAGTTATAAATGTTATTAACAGCAACAACCTGTACTTCAAAATAGAAATACAATATTACATAAAACTTGATTGTGTTTTTCTGTGCCTTAAGGTCGCTTTCAGCAGGATGAACAAACGTTTCAGGCAATTTTAGGACCCCTTATAGGTCTCTGAAGTACATTTACATACGAATGAAAGGGACAGCATGATTAGAAAGAGACATTTTCTTGCATTGTGGTTTGCGGTGAATTTTTAAAAGCACAGGTAGGTGCATATTGCTCGTTGGGTTTCATTCTATCCCAACATATTTCTGAACTAGTATAACTCAGAGCTTGAGAAAGTGAAAGCCATGTGTCTGTCACATTTGTAATAAATTCCTAGAAATCCCATGCAGATATTGCGACCGGAGTCGGTCGCCAAAGACACAAAGAGCTTTCTTATCTTTGTTTACATCCACGCAGATGGTCAGCAACTGTGGAGACCTTTACCTTTTGCGTATACCTTCTTATTAGCTAAGTAGGTAGGTAAGCGTGTATGTTTCTGAGTTTTTATAGTTCTGTTAAAAAGTGCTATTCTGAGTAAATAACTATGTGTGCAAATATTTTCAACAATGAATGAATACAATACATACATACGTGTACATACATACATACGTGTCTGTATCGCTTTACCACAACAAACAACAAAGTCTATCCACAATTTCCAAATATATGTATGTAAATATATAAGCAAAAATTTTACAACAATACAGGAAATCGCATCGCTATGGTCGCTACAACCTGATAAACCAACTAACATCACTGTCAACCAGTCGCAAAACTGGGGTCAAGATATTGCAATTAATAATTTACTTAGATAAACAAAGGGTACTTAAGTATAGCGTTTTTACTCAAATAATGATAAAAATAGATATGCAGGCGTGTACTTACCAAATAATGGAGTTGTGATGCCCACTTCTGAGATTTTATCAACCTCAGAAATAAAGCACAAACCAGTTGTATCCAAATTCAGTTTATTGTAAGCGTAACAATCAGATCACCAGAACTATTAAAAGCTGCCAAACTTATTGTCGGGATTGTCACCCAATTTCAAAACTTATTGTGGCCCTTAAAACTAAACTTATTGTGACATTTAAAACTAAACTTATTGCGAACCAAAACTTATTCGATCTCTCGACCGTTCGCTTCCCGCCTCCGTTTTTTCAATCTCCCGCCTACGTCATCCGTCTGGTCAGTGTAGCCAACTTATACTGCCTTTATATATATTTTTTTTTTTTAAAACCTTACACTAAGTAATTCGAGTATTTCTTTATAATTCTGCCGTGTCCGTTTAACACGGCCACCGTATCAAAACCAAACATAATAACATACAAAATAACCTAAATGTACACGTTGCTGCGGGCGCCCCACGCAACTGGTGTCAACGTTTACAACCGGGCAGCCATTAATTTGACTAACACAAATACTGCAACCGTTCTAACTAAGCCAATCTACATATCAGCGATTGTTTGTTCGCAATAAACTTGGATTCGTTCGTGTCACGTTTCCGAACGCGCGTAATTGACAGATGTCAAAAGTATTTTTCGCGCCATTTTTGCTGTCAATGTAATAATGATGTAGATTTCTTTTGTTGATAGTGTCGTGCTTGATGTGTGTTTAGTTTCTATTTGTTTTGTTTTGTGACTATTCAGGTAGAAGATGTGGTTTTTATTC
This sequence comes from Eremobia ochroleuca, assembly GCA_949629135.1. Lineage (NCBI taxonomy): Eukaryota > Metazoa > Arthropoda > Insecta > Lepidoptera > Noctuidae > Eremobia > Eremobia ochroleuca. The sequence goes on along the minus strand of OX451409.1, from coordinate 2,867,949 downwards.
GTTTTGGTTTACAATTTAGAAAGAAATTGGAAACTCAATTATTACTACAGGCGATTAGATTGTATATAAGTAGATATATTTTAAAAGTGGGAATGTATCTAATTATTGTTTGTAGATAAGTCGATCTATTCCGTATAAATCTCAACGTGAAAACTGAGGTGAAGTGAGCTGTCAATATTGTCAATCCCTAGCATCACGTGGAATGATAGCTCACTTCACTTGTGTTTTCACGGTGAGGTTTTTACAGAATAGAATTGAAGTTGCTTAAAATTGGTCTGGTTACACTTTGGATATCACAGAACACTTTTGTCCAAAACAATTTTTTTATAAATTGCCTTTCACTATTCATATAAAAAAACTAAGAAATGAATGTTACATGCCTTATTAAAATTTGTTTGACTATCAATTACAAAGAAACGTAATACACAAGACAACCTTAGCGCTCAGACCAGTCTACCTTCAAAACAAAATGACTCATGCGCAGAACGAAAACTGGATCCATTACAATATCTTATCAAATCAGTCATTTATTATTGAATGATTGGCTCCTAGACAGATTTATTATTAATGATTAAAAGATTTAATTAGTCTCGCATAAGCTATAATAAAAAAATGTTGATGTGACAACATTTGTCCTCAATTTTTTGGGACTTAACCCTTAACTGCATCGTGATGGAAGTTTCCATCAACCAATCCAATGCCATATTTTCGTTTCCATAGAGCACGGGGATTACCCAATTGTTAGAGATATTCAATTCATTTTCTTCTCAGTAGATTCGTTCTGATTACACAAAGAGATGTAAATTTCCACCAAGCCATTTACAAAAAAAAAAATATTTTTATGACTATTTTAGTTTTTAAATATTTTTTCCTTACTATAGAGCTAATTTTATGTCCAAATTAATTTGCATAAAAATTAAAAGTCATGCAATTAAGGGTTAATTTGGAAGATGCGTCTATATTTTTAACCGACTTCAAAAAAAGGAGGAGGTTATCAATTCGACTGTATTTTTTTTTTTTTTTTTTTTTTTTTTTTTTTTATGTTTGTTACCTCATAATAACCGACTGGGTGAACCGATTTTCATGATTCTTTTTTCATTTGAAAGCTGGTGCTTCCCGTGTGGTCCCATTGTCACCATTTCAATATCTGATGATGGGATCTTGTAGAAATCGAGGGAACTCTTCAATAAATAACAGCAGATTAACCGCGATTGTTGCTATAGCATATCTAAGCATTGTTTACACCATCACACAACATAATATCACGCCTGTACTCACTACAAAGGTTATAATTTTTTTTTATTATAATAGTAATTAATACCAGTAAAACAACCGCGATTGCTGCTATCGCATATGTATGCACTGTTTACGCAATCGCACAACATAACATCACGTCTGTACCCTATAAACGCAGATGCAGCTTCCTGTCACTGATATTTACATAGCAAGTAGTGTTTATATGAATTTGATTGGGGTAGATATAACTAAAAAGTGAAAAATAAAAAATTTTATATAAAAAAAAAACAACCGACTTCCAAAAAACACTACAAAGTGAAAAATAATTTTAATTTCGGAAGTCGGTGTCAAAAAACCAAAATGCGGAACCAACGACACCGACTTCCAAAATTAAAATTATTTTTCACTTTGTAGTGTTTTTTGGAAGTCGGTTGTTTTTTTTTTATATAAAATTTTTTTAGTGGCCCTATCTAAATTCTAGGTTCTAGTTTTTATTTATATATTTAAAAAAAGAAAGGTAGTAACATTATGTACAGCCGTCAGCACATCAAGCTACTACAATCCGTCAAATGTATTTAATAGATTTTCAACTTTATCGCTAAAGTATAATGATCAAAGTTGATTCGGAAAATTTGACAGTTTCGGGTAGCTCGATGTGTTGGCGTCTGTACCTACAATCCTTTCACAGTTGTTTTACCTTTGACAGCAGCAACCCAACAGCAATCTTATTCACCTTATTATAAAAACGAAAATAAAGATCATTGTGATTTTGACAGTGATGCATTATCAGAGGTAAAATGAACTTTAAGTATTAAGAGGGTGCATTCAGCTAGTTGGCAACGTCGCAAATAGCTGTCAAATATTTCATATTTTCGATTGATTTGTCAATATTACCAAATTAAATGAATGTTGCTTTGCTCTAAAATATTGATTATATAATTAATAATTGTCATCACACTGCTGAGAGTGTCAGACAATAATCTACATGGTTGAAGATTTTATAAAAACTTGAAGAGCCACGTGACCGCGTATGTACGAGCAAGTCTTTTGAAAGAAGAAAAGCAAGAATAACATAAACATCACAGCACAGAAGAAAAGGATCTTACAGAAAATGAAGAAGATTAAGAAGAGAGTATGGTACACTGATGGGCCTGAATTGTTGCTCGAACCTGTGTTTTAATCAAGGTGAGCAAACTTTCAGGTGTGTTAGTGCCTACTTTTCTGCGAGAGAAGAGAAGATAACAGAAGATAACAGAAGATATTGTTTATTGTGTACTTAAGAAGTGCGCTCGCAAAAAAACCATTATTATAATTTTATTATATAATTGACTAGCTGGCCGGGCAGGCGTTGTCCTGTTTCCTAGAACTCGATCGCAGTTATGTTCCCGGGAACTACTCAGACATATACAAAAACTTTCATCAAAATCGGTCTAGCCGTTTAGGAGGAGTTCAGTGACATACACACGTACAGACGCCAGCACATCAAGCTACCCGAAACTGTCAACTTTTTTCAATCAACTTTGAACCTTATGCTTTAGCGATAAAGTTGAATATCTATTAAAGAAATTTGACAGATTGTAGTAGCTGGATGTGTTGGCGTTTGTACATAAGAATTCATTGATGTTGACCTAGTAATATATCGTTTTTATAGGTATTATACAATTACAGTGGCTTCACGTGTCTGTATGTGTAACAGTGTTGTTCTTCTAAGCCACGCCACGGATCTTGATGCGGTTTTCAACATATATAAATATACAACGTGTAACGTTAAATGCGCAAAACCTCAGACACCCCAACTGATTTTTAATTCAATTGACCTATTTCAGAGAGAAAATAAGTCATTAAAAAAATTGTAAAGGTTTTATGTGCTGTTTTAGTTTTACTGGCCATTCTGATCGTTTCTATGCGTCTGCGACGTCGCTTTATCGAGGGAGGAGTCGTCACCGGGCCGCTGTGCCGCGCTGACATTGGCTGGCTTGACCTATTAATAAATAGACACGGCAATGTTTTTATTGAAGATTTTTTTTTAAATGTGACCTATATTAAAAAGTGGTTCAATTAATTCTCCTCGTTATTCTGATCAAACTACTTTCAGGTTTTGCGCATTTAACGTTACACGTTGTATACATATATTGTTAGCTTACATTGTGTCCCACTGCTGGGCTGCCAGCCTTTTGGGCAATTTTCCTGATGACAGTGATGCGGAAGAGTTTTTTTATCCCTATTTTTCTTTCCCTCTTTTTATATACACGCCTAACTTATAGAACTCTCGATATTTTGTTTAGTCTTAAAAACCGCATGAAGCAGGGAAAAGTGGAACATAGCATAAATAAAGGTAGATTAAACAATAAAGTAAACAATAAACAAATTCCAAAATTGTATGCAAAAAAATTACACACAGGTCCAGAAAAATTGAACAAGGCTCTAGAAAAGTCCTATATTTCCTTGACAAAAAAAAAAAAACTATTACATTTTCTTCACATTTTTGCTTAAAAAACTGATTAAAACTTTAATGCATAACTTAAACCCAACATGAACGTAACTACAGCTCACAGAGACCAACTAAGCCCTCGTGCCAACGGGCGATTTTTTAGCGCGAGCTGGATTTTCAACGCACTGCATAGCGATGAGAGGTCAACTCAAACTCAAAGCATTTATTTCAAGTAAACCAATTACAGGCACTTTTGAATTGTCAACGGGTCAGTCAGTCAGAAAGATGAAGCTAGTTGCCCATTCCAAAGCGTAGTAGGTACCTGTGGAGAAGAACGGGCAAGAAACTCCACGGACACTCTTTTAAATCATAAAAATTGTTACAAATTACAAAGGTGAAAACCTAACAGTGTATATTTTTGACGAGCTGGGATATTCTGTTGAATTCTCAACGCTCGTTTTAACACTGAGAATTTAAAATCCAGTGCGCGTTAAATAATCATTGCATTAAAAAGTTGCCCGTGCGGACCTGGGTTTACTTCTCCCTATCCAAAGCTTCGTTGATTAAACCCCTAGAGGGCTTGTTGGAAGTTTGAATTACACACTAGAAACAGTGTTGTTATTGTTCCTGTTAAAGTTAAGAGGAATTAGTGGGTAGGTTTATTTTTGCTTGACCTGCCCCCTAATTGCGTAACACACTATTACTCTCAATTTGAATCATTTTGAAGCATATTGCTAATCCATTGCTCTATATGTTCGAAAAATGTGTCTGCTCAACAACGTAAATAACGCAATGAATGTTGTTGAACTGTCAAAATGAAACCCATTGCTACTGATAGTGTGTTACGAAATTACCCTGCTGTAGACCTAGATCAAGTGTGTGTGTGTGGGTAGATCAGCAGTGCTATTCTGTAAAAATCTCACCGTGAGAACTTAGTTGAAGTGAGCGGGAAGTGAGCTGTCATTAGGGATTAACACTATTGACACTGCTTTCTTCAAGCTCACTTCACTTATGATGTCACGGTGAGATTTTTACAGAATCGACAGGCTGATAGATAATGCGTCATCTGAAGGCCAATTCCCGTGATTAAAAACGTTCACAATCTAGTTACAATCTCATCTCAGCGACAAATCAGTGACAAAAACTTCTAAAAAACGTAGATAAAGTGGTATTTTTGACAGACTGAGACTGAAGTTAGAACGCTAACATTCTTAAAAATATGGGAATATGCCCTCAGGTCCAATGTTCTTAGTACGTGCCATACGGTAAGCTTACATTTTTGTTTACATACTTAAGTTTTTAAAATTGACTGTTTTGAATGACATTTTGTTCTCTGAAAAGCGTAGGTGCAGTGTGTGTGGTGAATAATATGAATAATAATACACTCGAGAGCAAAGAATTAGGGTCACATAAAGATACCTGAAAGTCTGAAACTAAGAATGCTAGCTTGGTGAAATAAATTGTGTTTAATAGACAATCAAATGTTCCTAATAAAACTTCTTAGTTACTGTAAAGTTATGCTACCAAAAACGACATCCACAGGCAAGCCCGGTTAAGCAGACGACAGCCTCAGGTTGAACTGCGAGATGCTTAATTAAAAAAACAAAAAAAAAAACATCATCTGCCTAGGCTTTTCCCAACTATACTGGTGTTGACACCATTACACATGCAGCTGAATACCAGTATCTTACATGGAGCGACTGCCTGTCTGACCTCCACAATCCAGTTATTGGGTAATACGATACCCCTTGGTAGGACTGGTTGTCAGACTATCGGGCTTCTGACGACCAGTAACGACTGTCAAAGACCCACGAATGACCGACCACATGGACTGGGTTCAACAGTGCTTTCTGAGGCATGGAGGGATACTCTGTATGTAAAGATGGTCACGTGTTATCAACTCAAATCACCAATAAGTAGCCAGAATGTCTGACCACGATGCCTCTTACTGCCGAATTGGTTTCGTAGTAGCGTCGTGGAAGATGGGCATAACCATCCGTTTCTGGATAAAGAAACCAGAGGAGTAATTGCGTAACACACTAAAATTAGTAATGGGTTTCATTTTGACAGTTCAACAACATTCATTGCGTTATTTACGTTTTTAAGGAAACAAACTTTTCGAACATATTATTATGAAGCAATGGATTAGCAATATCCTTCAAAATGATTCAGTTTGAGATTTATAATGTGTTATGCAATTAGGGTGCTTTTTCTGCCTAAAGCTACGCCTACCTACAGACCCTACGGTACAGACGCCTGCACATCAAGCTACCCGAAACTGTCAAATTTTCCCAATCAACTTTGAACCTTATGTTTTGGGGATAAAGTTGAAAATCTATTCAAGAAACTTTACAGATTGTAGTAGCTTGATGTGCTGGCGTCTGTACATTTATTGTAACAAGGTGTTTCATTGAAAAAAAAATATGTTATTTGGTTTTTTTTTAATGGCTGGAATAAAGTCAAAGATTAAAAATAATTGTATCACGGCTCAGCCCAATAATTTTTAGGTAATTCATTAGTTGATCTTGATTGATTTTCCTTTACTATCATTACATATATTATGATAGTTTATCCTCAATGAGTATCACGCGACGAAAAATCATCCCTGTTTTATGATTGTTTTATCATGATACAATTTTATTTTAATGAAATAAGTATTTTCTTTGAACACTTGACAACACACTCAATTGTTTCTGACTAATAATTTCTACTAATACACCTAACTGTGCGACAAAAAACTGAGCGTGCGTTTTACTGTGTCCTACGTTTAGGGCCAACCCCTTAAAACTCTATTCATTCGTTATTCAAAGCAACTCGTGTAATAAATTTGTCTGCTCCACATTTCTTGCTAACAGAGCTCTCTATATAATTTATTATGTAAAACAAACAACAGATCTTTGTTCTGACTTCAATACAGAGACGTTTCTGGTCCGCGCTCCAATATCCTAGATATGCAGTTTATACAAAATACTTCAATATACAATACGCATTTGTTATTTTGCAGTGAAATAAATAAGAGTTTCAATTCTCTAGTACGGTTCTTAGTTGCTCGATAAAATAATATACAACTTGGAAGCGACGATTAGACAATAAATTTAACTTTTTACATGTAATGACGTTCCCTGTCTGCAGACAAAAATTCAACCAAATAATTACATCTAATAGTTAAGTCACTATAGATACCCATATTCGGGCCATCACATCACATTAACATAAAAAAAATGGCATTATCTATTTCCTTTGCATGATATATTTGATAGTTTCAAAACTTTTATACTATATACATATATACAACATTAGTTTTAGTATATGCGAAACCCGAAACACGTGTCTAGTATTTTTATGTAAAGAATCTATGTACAGACGCCAGCACATCAAGCTACCCGAAACTGTCACATTTTCCTAATCAACTTTGAACCTTATGTTTAAGCGATAAAGTTGAAAATCTATTAAAGAAATGTGACAGATTGTAGCTTGGTAGCTTGATAGCAGTAGCTTGATGTGCTGGCGTCTGTACAAAATTTCAAAACTGTATCATGAAAAATCATGAAGTTGTGAGCTTGTTATTTCACCTGATTGTCCGCACAAAAACATGGTTACTACTTAGCACGCGCCGCCGGCCTACCGGATATGACCTGTGTTGTGCGCATATGTCATCACGGATATGTACTTAGTATCGCTCGGTGTCCAACTTGTAACATTTTTTAAATATTTTTGGGACAAAATATACCTTGGTGTAAAAATTATTGGAATCGATTCAGTTACTTATTCTGAACAAACTATTTACAGGTTTGCAATATACTAAAAATAATGTTGTACACAACGTGTAACGTTAAATGCGCAAAGCCTCAGACACCCTAACTGATTTTTAATTCAATTGACCTATTTCAGAGAGAAAATGTCATTAAAAAATTTTTGTAAAGGTTTTATTGTGCTGTTTTAGTTTTAGTGGCCATTCTGATCGTTTCTTGCGTCTGCGACGACGCTTTCCCGAGGTAGCTTTACCGGGCCGCTGCGCCGCGCTGACATTGGTTTGCTTGACCTATTAATAAATAGACACGGCAACGGTTTTAATGAAGATTTTTTGAAAAATGTGACCTATATTAAAAAGTGGTTCAATAAATTCTGCTCGTTATTCTGATCAAACTATTTTCAGGTTTTGCGCATTTAACGTTACGCGTTGTATAGTATTACCAGTATATTAATTTACTGTCGTATTGTCGTCTGTAATGTAGTCATCTTCATCAAGCAATGGACAAAATTGTCAACCTTTTATTGCCTGAGTACGAGGCTTTTGGCTACTTTGTATATTTTATGTATTTTTCACTTGTCACACTGGTGAAAGTCCAGTTCTTGTATAAAGAAGAAACGAACATTGATGACCATGCTAACTTTCTGCGTGTCGGCAATTTTAGACTGAAAGAACTTTTTCTCAGGATGCTTTCTTATTTACTCGTACAACCGAATTTCCAAAATAGGTCTGCATTAATCAGTAAGGCTATAGGCTCGTCCCTTATTACATGGGAGTGACTAAAATATGACTGGCGAAATGTGGCTCATCAAGCTACTACAATCTGTCAAATTACTTTATAGATTCTCAACTTTATCGCTAAAGTATAAGGTGCAAAGTTGATTGGAAAATTTTGTCAGTTTCGGGTAGCTTGATGTGCTAGCGTCTGTACTACAGGTACACTTCTGCCCAACCATTCGGGGATTGCAGAAGTAATGATGTGAAATTAAATATGAAAAAGACACAAAGATATCACCAAGCGACATCGTCTCTGCGATTTTTTGACAATTATCTTTACTAACAAAAAAAAAACTACTTCTCAGAAGCCATGAGACGAAACAATGCATTCATTATAATAACCAAATCAGCTTTCATCCATACAGAGACAGCATGGCCCAGACCACACACATGCACAAACAAAAAATATACAGTGTGTCCGGACATGGACTAGCGATATTCTAAATACTTAAATATAAGCTATTTTAAAGTACTATTACACTATAGGCTTGGGTCCAATACACTTCCCCGCTATGTGGCAGCCATTTTGTTTTTTTTGTTGAAATATGCTCTATGCGAGTACAAAAAAAATCATATATCTCAAAGTTTTAGTCATACTGAGATAAAAATAGGCTTATTCGGAAGGCAATAATATTGTCTACCGTCTGCATTACAAAGCAATGTGTTCACAATTCCATAACTTTTGAAAAAAAATGTGAAAGTCGAAAAAAAAATCAAAAAATTATGCAATTCAACCAATAATGGTTAATTACTACAAAAACAACCCCGAGAACTTTTTTATTTTTTATACTAGATCGACAGTTTTTGAGCTACGCTACAATGCAACATAAAATTCACAACTGTATGTTTAATACTTTAAGAGTTATTGTTGTTTGAACATAGCGTATGCGCAAGCACAAAACGTCTTTGTTAACCGCCAGAGTGTCATTTATGGCATTCACTGTATTCCATCTGAGAGCAGGCGAGAAATACTGTTCGTTACTACCGTGAGTAAGCGAGATAGAACGTATTAGTCCACTACCTGAAACAAAATCAGTTTTAAGGACAAATTATTAGTTGGGTTAGTTTAGTTGTCCCTCGCCCTGCGTTGTGATCGCTATCGCTACTTTCACTTACCGTCCGTGCTGTTTACGTGCTGCGTTAGTGTTTTGTATTTAAAAGTGTGATAAAGTATGGCACAGCGTCAATATTCATCGCAACATATTGCTGACATACACTTTGTGTATGGCTTTTGCAATGGAAGTGCAAATTTGGCTGTACAAGAATATCGACGAAGGTACCCTAACAGGCCTACACCGAGTCGCCAAACTTTTATCGACGTGCATTCAAGATTAGCGGAAAGAGGTATTCAAAGAGCTGTTAATGAACGCAATCGCTTGGTATCGCCCGAAGATGAAGAAGAAGTGCTTAGACTAATAACCAATGATCCTAGACTAAGCGTTAGACGGATTTCAGTGCAACTTCGAATGTCTAAGTGGCATGTATGGAGAATTTTGAAAAGAGAAGGGTTACACCCTTATCATTTTCGACGGGTTCAAGACGTGATCGAACCAGATTTTGCTGCGAGATCTGTGTTTTGTTCGTGGATAAATAGAAATTTGAGACAGAACCGTAATTTTTTACAAAGAATACTGTGGACTGATGAAGCCAAATTTACAAGAGCTGGGATTACAAACCACAGAAACGACCATCTCTGGTGCTCCGCAAATCCAAGGGCGGTGCGCCCAAGCTCATTTCAACATGAATTCTCAGTAAATGTGTGGGCCGGCATAATCAACGATAGGCTGAGAGGGCCATTGGAATTGCCACCTACATTAAACGGCGCTAGATTTTTAGAATTCTTACAGACACAGTTTGCGGACAGCCTCATGGACCTACCTCTATCATACCGTCGGCGTATGTGGTTCCAGCTCGATGGTGCACCCGCGCATTTTTCTCGAGCAGTGAGAGAATATTTAAATAATAATCTACAGCCGTGGATCGGTCGTGGTGGTGTAGTAGCGTGGCCGCCTCGCTCACCCGATTTGACACCCTTGGATTATTTTTTGTGGGGTCATATGAAACAAAAAGTATACGCTACAGTTCCAAATACCAGGGAAGAACTCGTCGCAAAAATTATGGCAGCCGCCGAAGAAATTAGATCCGATTTGGATTTAATTAGGCGCTCATCAACCCAGGTGGCACAGAGAGCCGTAGTGTGTCTACAAGCTGGAGGTGGCCACTTTGAGCAACTGCTTTAGATATTTTAATCTTCATTTAATATTGGAAAAAACATTAAATAAAATTCAATATGAATGTTATGTTTTTTTAATGATTTCCTGTTTAGGGTTCCGACAAAGGCCTTTTGTGCTTGCGCATACGCTATGTTCATACAACAATAACTCTTAAAGTATTAGACATACAGTTGTGAATTTTATGTTGTATTGTAGCTTAGCTCAAAAACTGTCGATCTAGTATAAAAAATAAAAAAGCTCTCGGGGTTGTTTTTGTAGTAATTAACAATTATTGGTTGAATTGCATAATTTTTTGTTTTTTTTTTCGACTTTCACATTTTTTTTCAAAAGTTATGGAATTGTGAACATATTGCTTTGTAGTGCAGACGGTAGACAATATTATTGCCTTTCGAATAAGCCTATTTTTATCTCAGTATGACTAAAACTTTGAGATATATGATTTTTTTTGTACTCGCATAGAGAATACTTCAACAAAAAAAACAAAATGGCTGCCACATAGCGGGGAAGTATATTGGACCTAAGCCTATAGTGTAATTGTACTTTAAAATAGCTTATATTTAAGTATTTAGAATATCGCTAGTCCATGTCCGGACACACTGTATTATCAAACCAAGTATTTTGCCTACAAAACATAGTAATATCACCAAGATTAATGTCCGATAATTTCATACTGCCATACGAAACAAGGCGGCTGTTCTTCGTAAATGGATAGTTATAAAGATTATTATTCTGTGCGATGCTTTACGATGGCAGTTAAAATGGCAGAGATTAAATGGTGTAGAAGATGCGACGTTTTTATTTCGATGGTCTCTAAGAATCTGATGGCAAACAGCAGGAGACTTTTGCATCATAGATGCTCATCTATGATTAAAACATTTTGCCACTGCCCAATATAGGGTAATTGGCTTTTATGATACTAAAAGATGATGTAGTGATAAAAATTTTAAAAGAGTACCTACGAGTATGCTTAGATGGTTTGCTCATGACAAGAGGATGAATGAAAGGCGATCATAGAAATACTTCTTGTGACGTTCTGTAGTTATGCCTACCCCTGTAAGAAAAAAGCGTGAGTATATGTATGTTTATAATACTTTTTCCCAATCAAGGCTCTAATTCACTATGATCACTTAACGATTCTTTACTTCGCAACCACGTCAATTCCTTAGTTAAACACGACATCTGCTATTAAAGTATTCTCTATGAAACAATGGCGTAGTTTGAACTGTCAAAATAGATGTTGTCCGTACTGTTGACATTTCGATTCCTTGCCGTTAACAAGACGTGGTTTGCACGTGGTAAGATTTCGCAGGGAATAATACAGAATTGGGGCCCTGGTTTGTTAAATACTCGCTTATCTTGAGTTCTTAAGAGTTTCATATGCCCCGAAAACTGGGTTTGTGTCTTGTGTGAAATTTGCGACGGTCGGCAAGAAATATTACATACCTGACAGACTACAAGATTCATCTAATTTAACCCCAGAAATAATTCCAAGGCGAATGAAGGATAGTCTCTTTATTAACTAATCCTTTTGTACAAGTGAGATCCTTCCACTTTTTTTTATTATTTTCCTTGTCTTATTAAGAGGAGACCCAAGGGGGACATTTGACAAAGAAATAAAGATGGTTTAACCATTTAAACTCTCGACTCTAAAGGAAATTGGACTGTTTTGTGGTCTTTCGAAATTAAATTGTACTACTTTGTGGTCCTTAATGGCACTAGTACATGCAGCTAAAAAGCTCTTTTTTTATTCCTGAATGGACCTGCTCTTGACCTCGATTACCCCTGATGAAAAGCGATGGATGAGGTCTATTATGGAACGAGCGTGCCCAGAAGATGTCTGTTCATTCTTGCTTTGAAGGCAGACGGGTTAAATGATATAAGCATAATGGTGATAAAATTCTTTACAAGATGGTCGGTATGATGTTTGTCTCTTATGTCGCTACAAAAGATACTAAAGGGAGGTTCCTGTTATTTTACTATATCTGTATCAATTTCTGTACTTGCAAAAGGGCCAAAGAAAAATTTCTAAACTGCAAACTACCCCATAACCCATTCTAAATTGTCGCCCGCGTCTCCCAATTTGGCGACAATTCCCCAAACTGCCTTATTAACCCAACCCTTCCACCTGGTAACATAAAAATCAACAGAGTGGATATAGGGGACACCCCCAATCATCTAATAACAGGCAATATACGAAATAATAAGACCTCTCTGGTTTATGGTCTTTGGCATTTTATGGTACTTTTGGAAGATATTTTTTTACCCTTTCATACTCGTAAAGGGGTTGGAATGGCCCCATGAAATGCCTAGCTTTTTAATAACAGCCAGTTAGGGGCGGTTTCGAGGGTAGTTCTAGTTTAATAGCTTTGCATCTTGACGGGGCTATTGTATGGATTTCTTATGGCTTGGTGCAGGAGCAAAACGTGCGTGTACTGTTGCTGATAGTTGATTTGAAATTCCTTAAACTTGAGTTTACTAAAAGGACATATTTATTGTTCTTGCGGAAAAAAACATAATTTGTAAAATACATTTTATTAATAAATTGAAAATAAAGTAACCCGCAACTAAAGACTCGTGTCATTGTCATAATAATTTCACAAAAATACAGAAGAATAGCAATCAGTACGAAACTCTCTCCTTTTTTAGGTCGTTTAATAAAAAACTTCCACGAGTATTTATGAACGTGAGACGCATACTGAACACTTAATACTACCACGGAATCATGTCACCGGCATAACAAAAATCAATCTGCCTAGCTTATTCCAACTATGTTGGGGTCGGCATCAAGTCTAACCGGATGCAGCTATATACCAGTATTTTACATGGACCGACTGCCTATCTGACCTCCACGACCCAGTAACTGGGTAACGATACCCTTTGGTAAGACTACTTGGTCTACTACTCGTACCAACTGGCATAACTTATATTCATTGTTTATTAAAATCTTTAAAAATACACAAATCTACTCAAAACCGTTAAACAAGCAATACCACTGCATTTCATTAATTCATTCCTATCTATCTTACAGCAAAAAAAAAAACAAATAAAACTCGATTGAAAATTCTCAGAAAACCAATACGATACTTTTAAAATAACGCTTCAATTCAAATTCATTTCACTTTACATTCCGTTTTCATTTGCTTCCAACGTTTTTCAGCACTGAATTTTCAGTTAAAAGTTTTATTGCTAGTGTTTGCAGAGGTAATTATCAATTTGCTTCAGCATTTTGTGTTTTTACTGTTACGGCAATTAATAAGATTTGTTTTTTTACTTATGATTGGCGATCTATATCGACACTAATAATAAAGCTGAAGAGTTTGTTTGTTTATTTGAACGCGCTAATCTTTAAAAATCTTTAAAAGCCGGCTAAAATGGTGTCAAAAACACCAGGACCAACTTAAAACGTTATAGCTAAACAAAAAGCCGATAAAGATTTCACTAAATTTTGGAAATCCACTAGTAAACTTGATGTTAAGCCTGGCCTCCCTGCGAATGTTGATGGCCGAAAGGACCCAGAAGATATAGCTAACTTGTTCATGGAGCACTTTAAAGTACGCTCTCCTTGGGGTCCTTCGACCACTATGCCAGATGGTGGGCCCACCGTGGCGGGCGATGAACCTTTACTGAAATTCACAGCAAAGCAACTAAAACTAGTGATAAACAGTATGCGTAGGGGTAAATCTCCGGGCCACGATGGGCTCAGTATTGAGCACTTCAGATATGCTGGCGTTCACATGCCGAGGGTCCTGTCCATGTTCTTTAATATGTATATTAGTCATTCATATTTACCTGAAGATTTAATGAAAACTACAGTGGTGCCCATAGTGAAGAACAGGACAGGAGACGTATCAGACAAGGGAAATTATCGCCCGATCTCTCTTGCGACAACTATAGCAAAACTATTGGATAGTGTGCTTGAGTCTTGTCTGGGTAAGTACATAAACATACATGACGCTCAGTTTGGGCTTAGACCTGGACTGTCAACTGAAAGCGCGATTCTAGCTCTTAAGCACACTGTCCAATACTACACGGAACGGAAGACACCGGTATACGCCTGTTTTTTGGATCTCTCCAAAGCCTTCGATTTCGTTTCGTATGAAGGGCTTTGGAGGAAGATGGAGGATAGGGGTATGCCGGCGGGACTGTTAAAAATATTTCAATTCTGGTACTCGAATCAGACTAATTGTGTTAGGTGGGCAAACTGTCTCTCGGAGTCATACAGGTTGGAGTGCGGAGTGAGACAGGGGGGATTGTCCTCTCCAACGCTGTTTAACTTGTACGTAAATGACCTCATAGTCGAGCTCAGCGGTATGCGTGTCAGTTGCCGGGTGGGGGGTGTTTGTGTGAACAACATCAGCTACGCGGACGATATGGTGTTGCTGGGCCCGACTGCGAGGTCTATCAGGGAGATGCTGAAGGTATGTGAAAGGTACGCCGCATCACATGGTCTTATCTATAATATAAGAAAAACCGAGTTCATGGTCTTTAAGGCCGCCGGCAAGTGCCCGGACACCATTCCTTCAATTACCTTGAACGGCGCTACCATACAGCAGGTTAACAAGTTTAAATATCTGGGCCATATACTTGTCGACAACCTCAAAGACGATGAAGACGTGGAGAGGGAGCGCAGGGCGTTGGCGGTTCGCGGGAACATGTTGGCGCGCAGATTTTTCCGTTGTACCGATCAGGTCAAAATAACCTTGTTTAAAGCATACTGCCAGGGACTGTACACGGGAAGTCTGTGGTTCAGCTGCTCACGGGGGACGCTAAATGCCTTGCGCGTCCAATACAACAATGTTTTTAGGATGATGTTGAAACTCCCTCGTTTCTGTAGTGCCTCAGGGATGTTTGCCCAGTCGCGTACAGATGGTTTCCATGCGATCATCAGGAAAAAGGTAGCATCGCTTGTGAGGAGGATTCGAGGGAGTAGCAATAGCATCCTGAGGGTCGTGGCTGAGGACCCGAGAACTCCTGTGCTGAGGCATCTCATGCGAAATCATTGTCCGCATGAAATGCCTCGTAAGTACATGACTCATTAAGAGTTCATCCCTAAATTTTGTTACTAACCCTAGTGTATAAGTTGTAGTATTTAAGGTGTGTACTAACAAAAATGGTTCCTATGTTGTTCCAAAAATAAAACTATTATTATTATTATTATTAATCTCTGGAACTACTAGTCGGATTTGAAAAAATATTTTTGCATATGATAGCCCATTTCTTGAGGGGCCCGTGGCTAAATAATAATAGCCGCACAGGTCGATCGATCAGGTTAAGCTACGCTTGCCGCGGTTGGTCTGTGGATGGGTGACCATCTTTACATACCGAGACCCCTCCGTGCCTCGGAAAGCACGTTAAGCCGTTGGTCCCGGCTGTCATTCGTAGATCTTTGACAGTCGTTACAGGTAGTCAGAAGCCCGAAAGTCTGACAACCAGTCTTACCAAGGGGTATCGTATTACCCAGTAACTGGGTTGTGGAGGTCAGATAGACAGTCGCTCCATGTAAAATACTGGTATTCAGCTGCATCCAGTTAGACTGGAAGCCGACCTCAGCATATTTGGGAAAAGGCTAGGCAGATGATGATCCAGCTGCTAACTCCACCTAGCTTGAGAGCGTCCTACCTTACGTTAGCCGACTCCCTGTCTCCATAAAAGAACAGCATAATCATGCATAATGTTCCCAATTCCCACTGCTGGGACAAAGGCCTCCTGTCTGTGAAAGGGAGTGGACCATAATCGACCACGCGGGCCCAGTGCGGGTTGGTAGATGTCTTTGATATGTGTTGGCCACAACATGTCTTTGTATGATTGGTTCTATGCCAAGGCGGTTTCTTCACGATGTTTTCCTTCACCGTTTCGAGAGCAGTGGTAATGAAATAACTTACACAGAGTAAAGCGCCTGACTGGGGTCGAGCCTACAACCTACGAGTCGCATGTCGCTGCCGTTACCTCTGGGGCCATCACTGCTCTATGAGAACACGTCTACCCAAACGGTCATCGGCAGATTTACATATCAACCGTTAACTAATATTGTAATCCTAATAACGCATAGTGTGCAAACTAGTTACATAATCAGCTTAGCCGTCCGTCCCATTCAGATCACGCTCGCCGTCAGTGCGGTGATGTCATAGCTTTGTTAGCGACCTACCTACGTCGTATGTATGTTGTAGGATGGTGGATTTGTGTGAGTTTTTGGGAAATGACTAATTGGATTATGTAATGGATATTTTAATTGGCAACTTGACATCGCCTCTTCTGGTACTAAAATTTTCAGTATCCATACAATTAAACATACATAGGACCGTCTAGAACTCTACCAAGTTCTGGATAAGGTCCTCGTCCTGCTACGCTAGCTACCTGCCTCATAAGTCCAGTGATTGCAAGCGCTACTGTTGAGCATTAGGTCCTGGGTTCAACTCCCTGGTCGGGTAAAGTGTTATTGGGTTTATCTCAGTAGCAGCCCAGTCTGGATTTGTTGAAAAATGGTAGAAAAATTTAATTCATAATCTCAAGAAACCAAAAGAGCAAAGAAAAAAGAAAATAGGAAAGAAAAAAATCTAAAACATTTCGAAAAAGGAATCAATGGAATTAATCACATTTTTAGATGGTCTTGCATACTTGTGCCATTGTCAACGATAACTGAACTCATATTAACACATTTAACTTTGAACTTTTATTTGTTGAATATAAGGCTTTTTAACTTAAGTGTGTATTTTGTGGTTTTTTTTTTTGTAATGTGCGTCTTGTTTGTGCAGAATAATCATTCTTTCTTCAGAAAACTTAGTCTAATATTTATCTCTTTCTTGTAGTGTCTTTGTATCCATGAAAGATTTTGTTTACCACGTGTAAACAATTTACAAAACTAACGAAAAGTGGAGAAACGTCCTATCTTTGTCTAAAAACTTCTGTCAAGTCTCGAGGACATAATTTTCTAATCAGACATTTCACAAAACATCATATTTTCCACTTAAACTGCAATATTCACGCTTAACCAATGTAACAATGAAACTAGAGTTAATAGTTTCTCTTTTAATGTCTGACAGTCTTTTGTTCGACCATAGTCATAGCGTAGTCTAGCATAATGTATACCTACTGCAACACGTATGATAATTTGCGGTTTTAAATATTAGATGGAGTCATATGACTGCAGAAAAAATCTGTAATGTGTTGCCACTTTGCAAGTATAGATGGCGCTGTTTGTTAAAAAAGGATTTTAAATAGCAGCGTTTTCATTTTGGGAATGAAATGGATATATGAATCACTTTTACACGTCAAATTATACAAAATAAGCTAGATAGAGTCAACACTTTCTATCTGAATACCTCTGCGATGAAATTGTGAAAAAAACTCAGAGGTCTCTTTTAAGTCTAGATATAATTAGTTACTCCTTATCTTAGTAAGAGTCCTTGTTATGTTCATTGGATGAGCACTGATTTCCGAGATACAGGTTTTTACCTAGTTTGGAAATCAGGAGTTCATTTAGGTTAGAAGCCTCTGAAATGTTATGTTTTTAATATTGAAACTGTAGTAGGCTAAGTTCTGATTTTGTCCAATAAACGTTATTATTATTATTATTATATTCTTATAATCTTGGTCAGATTATGTGAGGACCATGTGGTTTAGTGTCTGAAATTAAGAAGAAGAGAATTAGAATAATTTAATATTTGAAGAGAATTTATCAGTAATCTTGTAGCTCAACTCAGAAGTTAAGGAGCTCAACGTTCGTGTAGCGATCATCATCATCATCATCATTTCAGCTGCTGCATCATCCACTGCTTGACATGAGCCTCCTCCAAGCTCCTCCACTTCGACCGGTTCTGTGCTTCTCGCATCCAGCGGGTTCCTGCGGCCTTCACAAGGTCGTCGGTCCACCTTGTGGGAGGCCTTCCAATGCTACGTCTTCCGGTACGCGGTCAACACTCCAGAACCTTTCGGCCCCATCGGCTATCTGTTCTGCGAGCAATGTGCCCTGCCCACTGCCACTTAAGTTTGGCAATTCTTCGGGCTATGTCAGTCACCTTGTTTCACCTGTCAATGCCTTCATTTCTGATTCGATCACATAGGACAACTCCAAGCGTAGCCCACTCCTAGCATAGCACTTTAGCTACCACAGGTATAAAATATAATTCGTTCAGACCAGCGCATTTCAACACCGTCGATTTTGCTTGCATGGATAAAAAGTAACGATGTTATAAAGACGAGTACGGATTTACTACTGCAGTCATAAGATTTAATGGACCATTTACTGGTTTACCATCACCTCTGACTGAAATACCTATTAACTAGATCTACATTTTAAATAGGTATACATCTGAGTCATCACCACCAGAGGATCTGCACAAAGCGGCAATCCTTTCACAGTTAGTTTACCTTTGACAGAGGCAACCCAACACCAGCCTTATTGTAACGAGAATAAAGTTCATTGTGATTTTGACAAACTTGTCAGTGGCAGCAACCTAACATCAACCTTATTGCCAGAAGAATAAAGGTCACTATGATTTTGACAGTGATGCAAAACCAGGGTTAAAATCACTGAAAAAGGACTGTATCAGCGACCACTATGATGGCACTTTTGACTTTTCTCGCTGATCCATCCGATCAGCGAGAAAAGTCAAAACTGCATTAGAAGCTACTGAAAAGCTTATGACAATCCAGTTGAAAGTTATTATAGAAAGAGAAAACGCTTTGAAAGTCCATCATAACTTCGTCCAAAATTACACAGACAAAATCTTCAGTTTCTTCAAAGAGGTCACCGAGACGCAGCCAGGCTACGGATGCTAGTAGATCTACATCGGGTCCGTGTGGGGCCCGGAAAAACCTTCCGTTATTATTATTTTTCTTATTGCTTTATTTACGTTGTTGAGCAGACGAACTTTTCAAACCCATGAAACAGTATATTAGAAATTTCGTTCAAAACCGTCGGTCTGAAAGTGTGTTACGCAATTAGAGTGCTGGTCAGCTTATCGCATTGCATGATAGTGCTATTGCACTAAACCTAAAGCTCACACGCGTCATTACACGTAATCAACCAATCAACTCAGCCTATATTCTGTTCACTACTGGACATAGGGCTCTCCCAGGCTGCGCCACAACCCTGTCCTCCACCTTCCGCATCCAGTCTGTCCCAACCCCCCCGCTAGATGGACTGGGGGGCGTCCCACACTACGCTTTCCGATACGCGGTTTCCACTCCAGGACGCGTAGCTTGCACGGAAACGCAATTTTGCAATTGCAATTTCGGAATACCGACTTAATAAAAATGATGTTCATTTAACATACGCCCAGTGGTTTGGAGTTCGACTTACGCATTTTATTCTCCCCTGACTGCTAAATTCCGACTTAGTTAAAGAAGTATAAAAAAATAAATCAAAAATAAAAATTTGTAAGATCCTACTAATATTATAAATGCGAAAGGTTACTAATATTATAATTGTGAGGATGGATAGATGTTTGTTACTCCTTCACGCAAAAACGACTGAATGGATTTTGATGAAACTTCTCAGTAATATATAGCTTATACATTAGAATAACACATAGGATACTTTTTATCCCGATATTCCCACGGGTTCGACACTTATACGGGTGAAACCGTTGGGCGCTGCTAGTACAGTATAAATCTTTGAAATAATATAGGCATTACAAAGTATGAGCATTCAAGTTTTACAGGTGCGACGTTATGTTATGTTTAAAATCACACTTCCCAAAAGGTTACAAAAGTCCTATTGTCCACGACTCGCCACCATTTAAACTGAGACACATGCAAATCGTGTCTCAACCATTAACCTCTTTGACTGACATTTGACTAAATGTTAGATAACGTTAACTGTCACCTAGTGATCCTCTAAATACCAAACAAAATTTTGTTGCAAAATATTGAGACCAACTCAAAACACTGCTGAACATGGACCTGTAAGAACTACTGTTTGTTTTCCCTATATAAAAAAAAAATTAAAAATAAAAATAAAGAATGATCGCTGTAACGGACTAGGGGCAAGTTTTAACGCTCATTTTTGTGAAA
Source organism: Eremobia ochroleuca (assembly GCA_949629135.1). Lineage (NCBI taxonomy): Eukaryota > Metazoa > Arthropoda > Insecta > Lepidoptera > Noctuidae > Eremobia > Eremobia ochroleuca. The sequence goes on along the minus strand of OX451409.1, from coordinate 2,847,506 downwards.
GTTTAAAACAATTTAACCTAGTGGCCCTCCACAGGGCCTTGTGAGAAATCAATCAGGTTAAGCTACGCTTGCCACGGTTGGTCCATGAATGGGTTACCAAATTTACATATCATTCCGTGCCTCGGAAAGCCGTTGGTCGCGGCTGTCATTCTTGGATCTTTAGCAGTCTTTACGGTTCGTCAGAAGCTCGAAAGTCTGACAGCTAGTCTTACCAAGGAAATAAAGAAAGAAAAAGTATTTATTGGGGCTCGTACAGGAAGATCACAAACTAAACTAAGCACAGCCAAAAATAAGAAACCAAATTACATTAAAAAAATAGTAACAAAAAGAAAAATAACACAGAAAGTCCTATACGAGGCCAAAAGGCTCCTATCTCAGCATGTTGCTGAGACATTTAAAAAAATAAATTGCCAAGGGATATCGTGTTAGGTACCCAGTAACTGGATTGTGGAGGTCGCTCCATATAAAATACTGGTATTCAGCTGCATCCCAAGATAGTTGGGAAAGGGCTATGCAGATGCTGCCCTCCAGATAAGATAAGTGGTAAATGACAACTAAGGTAAAATTAATAAAATGAAATAAATCACGAAAAGGCTAGGCAGATGCTGAAATGACAACTAACAAGGAAACCTCGCGAGTTGTCCCTCACCGATTTAGTTGCGGCTTTACTATAATAATCTACATGAAAAATGATAAGATACGTATTTTTTTCTTTTTTGTTAAAAAACGTTTTAAAGGGGTGAAAATCACCCTCAAAGTTCGTGCCCCAAAATGATGGTTTGCAGTTTTCACATATTTCTAATAAAAAAATTCCAAAATGACTTTAACCTTTAAAAAGACCATAAAAAATTATGAAAAATACCTTTATTCACATATTTATAAAACTTAAAATTGGTCCCATTAAAAAATAATAAATAGTTAATAGGTTATGATTTTTTCGTTATTTTTAATTTTAAAAAATTGTATAAACACAATTCTTATAAATATGTGAATAAAGGTATTTTTCATAATTTTTTATGCTCTTTTTAATGGTGAAAGTCATTTTGGAAAAAAATTATTAGAAATATGTGAAAACTGCAAACCATCATTTTGGGGTACGAACTTTGAAGGTGATTTTACCCCTTTAAAACGTTTGTTAGCAAAAAAGAAAAAATACGTATCTCATCATTTTTCATGTAGATTATTATAGTAAAGCCGCAATTAAATCGGTGAGGGACACCTCGCGAGGTTTCCTTGTAAGTATTCATAATTAAGTATTCATTTCGACAGGCCTGTTGGTCTAGTGGTCAGTGGCCCTGACTACTATACTCAAGGTCGTGGGTTCGATTCCCACCCAGGACAAATGTTTGTGTGATGAGCACGATCATTTGTTCTGTGTCTGGGTGTAATTTATCTATAATATGTATGTATTTAGAAATATATATGTATGTTTATCAGTTGTCTAGTACTCATAGTACAAGCTTTGCTTAGTTTGGGACTAGATGGCGTTGTGTGAAAGTTGTGGAATATTATTATTATTATTATTATTATAATTGAGATAGATTAACATCAAATGTGTGTTGCTATGTAAGCATAATTAGCCTACAACATTCCCACTGCTGGGACACAGGCGTGTTCTCTTTGAGAGGGACTAGGCCATAGTCCACCAAGCAGGCGAGAAAGGTAAGCTGGAAAGTACTAGACAAGCTTTTCTAAGGAAGGTTTTAAAGAGACAGAAAGACGCTATTAAGCAATGCTCCAACTTTGATCCTGTCCTCTATGCCCAAAAACATGGAGCCAAAATGACCTCTGCACTGCTGGCAAAGTTTTGGGCCCAGAAAATTTTAACAACTGTCTTGCCATCGACACAAAGCAGAAGAAGATTATCTAGACGTAAATGATTTAGTCATCTTTACGACACCTTTATTGGTGGAAAAGGACTTTCCTTGTTCATTGCTGAATCATACTGGACCAGAGAATTGCATTTAGTCAAATTGGTTGATTCATTTGCTTGTAGCAGGAAAACAATATTCCTTTACCTGAGGGGGTTACCAAACATTCATCAATATTGTCAAAAAGTGACGTGTTAAGCGAGTGTTTAACTTGCAACTTTGATTTCAACAATCACCTTGACTGGTGCTGCCCAACAACTGCCCTGCAAATAATTATAGTAGACTCCTGAAGTACAAATTAGGATCGTACAATAGCCAAGTTCCACATGACGTATTATCGTAGGTGCCATTAATATAGCCTCCATGAATGACGATACCAGCCGGTCGCTTCTGGAAAAATCTCACCGGGATAACTAAGGTGAAGTGAACTTAGAGTGAGCTGTGAGTCATGCTGATGCTGCGGATTGACACTGTTGACGACTCACTCCACGCTCACTTCACCCAAGTTTTCACGGTGAGATGGTTACAAAATCGCACGGCCGGTGTGTGATTAGGCTCACTATTATGTAGCTGACTGCCTAATATTTCTACAAACTGGCTCAACAGTGATAACAGTAGCTTCCTAGTCCCTGAGACCACTGATATTGTTCAACTAACCACCATTTTACTGAGTCCATTGCGTTGAACATATTTTGCCATCTGAAATCTTTTCTAAGTGATAAATAATTCCAAAATTTCGAACAACTAAAAACGGACGTCGTTACATTTTTAACTCACAGGATTCGCAGTTCTGGCAAAAAGGGATTAGCGACTTGTCAAATCGTTGGTACTGTTGTAGACTTAAATGGTGACTATATAGTTGACTAATTGTCGAAAGAAATCACTACATAGTATAAAACAAAGTCGCTTCCCGCTGTCTGTCCCTATGTATGCTTAGATCTTTAAAACTACGCAACAGATTTTGATGCGGTTTGTTTTTTAATAGATAGAGTAATTCAAGAGGAAGGTTTATATGCATAATACATGCATAATATAGTAGAGAAACACTGATCATTTTAGAGGTTTCTAATGTGATGTCGTAAATAAACACATTTTTTTGCGCTTACAATGCAAACGCTGGCTTAACCCTACGAGATAAATCAAAATAATGTACTACAGTATTGTACACCTTAAAAAGGTCTACAAAAAAATCCGCGATGGCATATGTCTATCTCTTAGGGATAACCCACAATAACCATTTTTTATCCTATACTTTTTAAGAGAAATAATGGCTCTAAAATTATCAGTGTTTCTCTACTATATTATGCATGTATTATATACATATAAACCTTCCTCTTGAATCATTCTATCTATTAAAAAAAACCGCATCAAAATCCGTTGCGTAGTTTTAAAGTTCTAAGCATACTTAGAGACAGACAGACAGCGGGAAGCGACTTTGTTTTATACTATGTAGTGATAGTGATCAGCATTGCACCCGTGCGAAGCCGGGGCGGGTCGCTAGTAAAATTATAATAAAAATAATTAAGTTTTTTTTTTATCAGAACTTTTGTACCAACGACGTGACATTATACAAGTTCTATAATGGTAAAAGATAATTGTAATGTGTCTCGTTGGTAATCCTTAAATAAATAAATACATACATACAAATGCATCAGCTATTATCATGATTATATTTTATGCCGATACAAAATAAGAACATACATATTTATTTACAAGACAGATTTGGAAACGCCGGGGAGGCACTGATTAGAAAGACATACCTACAGTGACGTTATTGGTTATGTTCTTCAGAAAGGTCTGGTGCGTACTACTCGCAACCGGCGAGACCTGCAGGGTAATTGCGTAACACATTATCAGTAGCAATGGGTCTCATTTTGACAGTTCAACAACATTCATTACGTTATTTGCGCTGTTGAGCAGACACATTTTTCGAACATATGGAGCAATGGATTAGCGATATGCTTCAAAATGATGCAAATTGAGAGTAGGTAGGTAATAGTAATAGTCTTACGCAAAACACGTGCACCCTACGTGTATGAACGTAAATGGAGCAAAAAGAGCAAGTAAAGATTGTAGCAGGTGGCGTTCTGAAGCTTCTGGCTAACCCCATGGGAAGAAGGCGTCATCAGTTTATGAATGAATGTATGTATGTATGTTAGAGTAGTGTGTAGTAAGTAAAGAAAGAAAGAAAGAAAATACATTTATTTAGCACAGACTATAAGACACACAGTACACCTGAGACATACATCAGATAAAAACAAATAAAAATCAAATAAAAAAGTGTAAAGTCCGATGTAAGAAATTAAACAGGAAAGTGTGCCTCACGGCTGCGCCAAAAAGGCCCAGTTCAGCAAAAATGCCAGACAACTGGTGCCTGACGCTGGTTTTCAAATGGACCAGAGTAGTACTGCACTATGGTAAGCTAACATATAACAGTGCCAAATAAGGCTAGTCTTTTGACCGTGAACCACTGCTGGCCTAAAGGTACCGTGTGCATTGACATTCATCTCAAATGTTACTCGCCATATTTATAGCTACCACAGACTATGTCATGCTCCTACGCAGCATGATCAAACAGCCTTATTTGGCTCATCACGACGACGCAAACATGACGTTATAAACTAGATCTTATGTTACTCGTAGTAGTTTTAGTCTACGTCTTGGCTTGTGTGGGATTTGAGACAACAAACAGAACGAATAGCCCAATCGTTAAGGCTCGGACTGATGCGGTGGAGGTCGTCAGTTTGATTCCCATCAATTGTGCAGTCGTGTTGAGATAATTGATTCTCTACGTCAATTTGCTGTTAGCCATTTCATTCAACAGACAAAGAATGACATTAGTAATTTGTGTGTGACATTAGTAATACGGACGATTGCAGTTTGTACCTAATAACTTTGCTTAACAATGAATTTTCCTGACTTTACATTAAACTAAGTATAAGTTCTTGTCCGGAATAATACTAAAAATCAAAATAATATCTTTCCCAACAAACCACGTCTCGGGCTCACCAAAATCGGTTACCAACTTTTTGACAATGCCAGACAGAATTTCTGTTGCATTCTTAATATATTATTAGTAAGGAACTGCTGTACGTGTAGATCCAAATATGGAGTACTAGCTCATTCTATATGTAGGAGTTTATCGTCATACATAAATGTACAGACACCAGCATATCAAGCTACTACAATATGTCAAATTTCTTTAATAGATTTTCAACTTTATCGCTAGGTTCAAAGCTGATTGGGAATATTTGGCAGTTTCGGGAAGCTTGATGTGCTGGCGTCTGTACATAGAAGCAAGAAATTACAATAATATTAGCAATGAAGTTATATAATACAGCTAAACACCGCATTGATATCATCAAAATCAGTTCCCACTGCTGGGACACCTCTGTGAGACGGAATGGGCCACAATCCACCACGCGGGCCCAGTGCGGGTTGGTTGATATCACACGTCTTCCAATTTTTTGGTTCTATGACATGGCGGTTTCCTTCCAATGTTTTTCTTCACCGTTTTGAGAGCAGTGGTGATGAAATTAAATAAACAAAGTAAAGTGCCGGGCTGGGTTCGAACTCACGACCTGCAGCTCGTAAGTCATCATCTGCCTAGCCTTTTCCCAACTATGTTGGGGTCGGCTTCCAGTCTAACCGGATGCAGCTGAATACCAGTATTTTACATGGAGCGACTGCCTATCTGACCTCCACAACCCAGTTACTGGGTAATACGATACCACTAGGTAAGACTGGTTGTCAGACTTTCAGGCTTCTGACTACCCGTAACGACTGTCAAAGATCTACGAATGACAGCCGGGACCAACGGCTTAACGTGCTTTCCGAGGCACGGAGGGGTCTCGGTATGTAAAGATGGTCACCCATCCACAGACCAACCGCGGCAAGCGTAGCTTAACCTGATCGATCGACCTGTGCGGCTGTTATTATTTAGCCGATATCCGACCTACAGCTAGTAAGTCGGGGCCAATAATACAGGCCTACCACTTCTCAGCACCAATATATAGCAGTGGTATAGCAGTACTGAATGCGATCAGCACAGAAGCGGTTGAAGTGGCGGCACTTGGGGGATGCCTATGTCCAGGAGTGGACGTCTTTCAGCTGAAGTTATGATGGTGATGATGATATAACAACACGAGACTGGCACTTCGAATGTTAATTTAAAGTTGTGTTTTTATCTCAACAGTACCTACATAACTTAGGCTACTTTGATTTTAGAAAAATTATTTTATTTTAGAAAAATAAAGTAATGTTGCAATGTCCAAGTACTGCCCAGTACCGCGCGCAGCTCACGCGCATGCCACCACTGTGCCGTCACGTCGGGCGCCACCCACCACTTCTTCATTAATAAAAATGTTTAGTATATATGAAAAGATTATGAAGTAAGTAGTGATAGGTTATTAACATTAACAAATAACTATACAATTAAAAATGACCCAGAGAAGCGGGTATTCACAGTTAGTAATGCATATGTCTTTACGTACTCCTTTTGCTATATCCACTACGCTAATACACGTACGCAAGTTACGAGCACCTAAGTACTACGCACCTGACCTTTTAGAAGGACATCATCAATTATACTTCGTTGCTTCGTCCTTCGAGATTAAGATAACAATGTAGTAATACGTCTAGGGTATCGCCTTTCATCCACTAAGTTTGAATATTTTTTTTTTTTTTTTTTTGTCGGTACTTTGTCTTCCTGATAGTTATGCCTGTACCGCCACTCATTCGCGTTTTAGTGCGTCGCCGATCACCACGTTATTTTCTTCGTTTCATTTGAATTGTGCAAAAAGATGCCAAAACGTAGTCACAAAAACGACGACAGTGATTATTTAAGAAAGAAGATTCGAAAACTCGAAAGGAAACTTAATAAACACGACAGAAGGTCGCGTGTTCGAAGTTGTTCCGAGAGTAGTAACTCGTCGACGAATATTATTATGTCGCCGGTACTATCGGACCATGAAGGTAAGCTGAAGTGTTATTTTTACAAACGGAAGATATTGTGAATAGTTTTTCGGACTATATCCGTATCATAATCTGACATGATGTCATATTATCTTAAATAGTGTTGTGTACATCTTATGGGGATGTTACCTTCACATAATTTTGGATTCCCAATTCATTGGGTATATACTACTAGTGATTGTGTACATTTGAAAGGAATGTTGCCTTCACTTTAGTTAATGACCTACTTAATAATAATTGCATTTTATATCCGTACGGACTAAAACATAGTGTTGTGGGTAGTTTTAAGGACTATCGCCGCTCTAAAACCACTAGTTGTATACTAGGAACATTGGTAGTTGTGATCATATTCACGTACCTACATAACAAAATGTTATCACTCGATTTCGTAATTCTGAATATCGGTATGGATTATAAACTTGGTGTTGTGGATAGTTTTGAGGACTATCACCGCGCTATTTTCTATCCGATACCTACATTTGGTACATTTCCTATTCCAGCTGAAATGGAAGTTCAAGGTGATGTCGCGTCATCTCCGATTATTGACTCAGATGAGCCACAACCGGGTACGTCCACCTCGACGATACATGATGTTCCTGCTACAGAAGCAGTACAGGCAGGGGAATCGGAACTACCTGTTGAAGTAACGCTTCCTGAGCTGGACGAAGAGATTCTGAATCTCTTGGGCGAAACTCCATCAAAGGATAAAAAATATGGACCAGACATTAGATGCGAGTTATCTGCTCGCTGGGAACACATCGCAACAACAGGCTTGACCAAGGATGCCAGAAAGGAGCTGCTTGATAAGCATCTGGTTCCAAAAAACTGCACAAAGATTGATGCACCCAAGTTAAATCCAGAGATAAAGGCCGCCTTATCGGAGATGCTAATAAAAAAAAGACAAAGCTTTAGAGAATAAGCAGGTGCAGGTCGCAGCAAGTATATCTTGTATAAGTGAAGCCCTAAGCATACTCTTTTCTGCAGGTTATAAAGATCAGTCGGTAATAAAATTACTGATCGAAGCCGGTCGACTGATGTGTGACTCACAACACAGCGAGTCCATGACACGGCGCAGTTTTATATGTTCTACAATCAAGAAAGATATAAAAGATCAACTGTTCAATACAGAAATCGATAAGTTTCTATTTGGCGAACATCTGACCGATACTCTAAAAGCTGCAAAAGCTATATCAAAATCAGGCGCTGAGATTAAAATAAACACACAGGTTCGAAGACCTGCACCAGCGCAGAGACCGAGACAGGCCCCTGTCCAGACTTTAAACCAGACGCCTCCGTTCCCGACAGCGCGGCAAGCGGGAACAGCGAGGAGGACAGCGCCGGCGCCGCGCCCGCGACCGGTGCAGCAGCAGCCGCGACAGCAGCCGCGCTTGCAGCAGCGCCAAGCCCCGCGGCGCTAGACCTGGTACGTTTTGCAGGTCGGTTATCCTACTTTTATGATCAATGGCAATTGATAACTAATGACCTCGTTGTATTATCGTGGATAAGAGGTTACAAGATACCGTTTACTAAACCTGTCTATCAGTTACACGAACCAAGTTTACCTGCATTAACTTCATGTGAGTCCTTTAAATACAAGGTGGCCATCACTGACCTTCTAAACAGTGGTGCTATTTCACATTGTGAACCATGTGAAGGACAGTTTCTTTCTAGTTATTTCCTGATTAAAAAACCCAATGGCAAAAACAGATTTATTTTAAACTTAAAGTCTCTAAACAAGTACATTGTAACAGAACATTTCAAAATTGAAGATCTAAGAACAACATTAAAATTAGTATCAAGAAACAGTTTCATGGCCACCTTTGATTTAAAGGATGCGTATTTTCTAGTACCTATACACCCGACGTATAGAAAGTACCTACGATTTAGGTACGAGGGTCAAATTTACCAATTCAATGTTTTGCCGTTTGGTTTAAACACAGCTCCATTTGTGTTCACAAAGCTATTAAAACCGGTAATTTGTTTACTGAGATCATTAGGTTATCTGTCATCTATCTACTTAGATGACATTTGTATCATTTCTAATAATTATCAAGATTGCTTAGATAATATTTTACAGACAAAACATATTTTAGAGTCCTTAGGATTCATAATTAACATTAAAAAAAGGTTGTATGATTCCGAGTAATATTTGCAAATACCTTGGTTTTGTGATAGATACAAAAGAATTTCATGTTAGCCTTCCTAAGGAAAAACGAAATCTAATTAAACAAGAGTTACAATCGTTTCAATTGAAATCTCGTTGTAAAATAAGACAGTTTGCTCGCTTGGTAGGCCTCCTCACTTCGTCCTGCCCCGCGATTCAGTACGGTTGGCTTTACACCAAGCAGATGGAAAGATGCAAATACCTTGCATTGTGTAAAACGAGTAATTATGATAGCCACATGTCTTTACCACAGTATTTGCAGGACGATTTTTCCTGGTGGTTAAAATCTATTGATACCGCAGTGAATCCTATTAGACGGGACAGCTACTGTCTAGAAATATTTTCAGACGCTAGCAAAAAAGGGTGGGGGGCAGCATGCGGTGCGGAGACCGCCAGTGGCCAGTGGAGTAACACAGAGTCTAACAAACATATTAACTGTCTAGAACTCCTGGCTGCTTTCTTGGGCTTACAAACATTCGCAAAAGGATTAAAAAATTGTCAGGTGTTACTACGCGTTGACAACACAACTGCTATTTCGTATATCAACCGTATGGGTGGAGTAAGATTTCCACATTTAACTGAAATCACAAAATCTTTGTGGCAGTGGTGTGAAGCTCGTGGTATATTTGTATTCGCTTCATACATAAGCTCGGAAGATAACGAAATAGCAGATGCTGAGTCTAGAAAATCTCACCCCGATACCGAATGGGAGATTAAAGATCATGCTTTTGAAAAGATTGTGAGAGCCTTTGGGCAACCAAAAATTGATCTTTTCGCATCAAGGTTGAATAACAAATGTGTTAAGTACGTCTCATGGAATAGAGACCCAGGAGCATGCGCTGTGAATGCTTTTACTTTAAATTGGTCAAATCTTTGTTTCTACGCATTTCCTCCTTTTGCGGTTATATTAAAAGTATTAAGAAAACTTATATACGACCAGGCGGAGGGTATTGTTGTGGTTCCATTTTGGCCCACGCAACCCTGGTTTCCACTTTATCAAAAACTTCTCTGTTCAGAATTAGTTCAGTTTAGACCCTCTGATAAAGTGTTATTGTCTATTTCCAACAGTGTCCCCAAGCTCACGTTGATTGCAGGGAAGTTATCAGGACGGCGTTACGAAACAGAGGAGTACCACCATCATCTTTAGATATTATGATAGCTTCTTTATCTGAAAGGTCAATAAAACAATATGACGTTGCCATTCGACGTTGGGTAAACTTTTGTAAGACTCACAATATCAAAATACATGAGGCGTCAATTCCGATGATTATGTATTTTCTCACTGAGTTATTTCATTCCGGCTTACAATACGGATCTTTAAACAGTCATCGCTCCGCTCTGTCTTTGATCTTAGGATCGAGAGTAGGGTCTGATGATCGCGTTGCTAGGCTATTCAAAGGTTTTTACAGACTTCGTCCTCCAGCCCCAAAATATAATATCACTTGGGACCCGTCAATAGTTTCAGAATTCTTATCAAAATGGTACCCAAATAATAATTTAAGTTTCGAACATTTAACCAAAAAGGCCGTAACTTTGCTCATACTTGTAACTGCACACAGGGTGCAAACCATTAGCAAAATCAAATTAGAAAATATGAACGTCACTGATAATCTTATATTGATCAAGATAAACGATTTGTTAAAAACATCTCGACCTGGTTTATCTCAACCTTGTTTAAATATTCCATTTTACAAAGATCGACCGGAAATATGTCCCGCTGAGGCTCTTATAGAATATATTGATAGGACAAAACATTTGAGAAACAATGCCAATAGCCTTTTTATAAGTATTAAAAAACCACATAAATCAGTAACCACAAATACCATCAGTCGGTGGATAAAAGATATATTATCAATTAGCGGAATTGACACTTCAGTATTTTCTGCCCACTCCACCAGACACGCAGCCACCTCAGCTGCTCATAGAGCTGGTGTCAATATTGACACGATACGAAAAGCAGCTGGGTGGAGTGGTAGCTCCAATGTTTTCGCTAGATATTATCATAGAGACATTCAATGTGAACAAACTGATCAATTTGCCTTATCAATCCTAACCTCTGATCGATGTTAGATTTAATTACTTAAAATTAATAACTTAAATTTATCTACCCCTAATTAAAGAAAAACTACAATTTAATTACTTTATTACTTGTAAGGTTTGATTAATATACATGTACCTAAGTATAAAAATTCAGTGTTTTAATATTTCACCATCTTTCAAAATCTACATTGTTATCTTAATCTCGAAGGACGAAGCAACGAAGTATAATTGGAGATTAAACGAACTTACCTGAAGTGAAGTTCTATCCAAATTATACGAGTTGCTTCGTCCGAAGAGATTAGTTCCCTCCCAACCCTATGAACCCCATACCTAAAGTGAAATATTAAAAAAGGTTCCAGGCTTTCAACTAAATGAGTGGCGGTACAGGCATAACTATCAGGAAGACAAAGTACCGACAAAAAAAAAAAAAAAAAAAATATTCAAACTTAGTGGATGAAAGGCGATACCCTAGACGTATTACTACATTGTTATCTTAATCTCTTCGGACGAAGCAACTCGTATAATTTGGATAGAACTTCACTTCAGGTAAGTTCGTTTAATCTCCAATTATGTATGCCCTTCCAGGGCTTCCTTTCCTTACGTTTTCACTACCAGCCGTCTTTAAAAATCACTACATAGTATAAAACAAAGTCGCTTTCCTCTGTCTGTCCCTATGTATGCTTAGATCTTTAAAACTACGCAACGGATTTTGATGCGGTTTTTTTTAATAGATAAAGTGATTCAAGAGGATGGTTTATATGTATAATACATGCATAATATAGTAGAAAAACACTAATAATTTTAGAGGTTTCTAATGTGATGTCGTAAATAAACACATTTTTTTGCGCTTACCTTGCAAACGCTGGCTGATCCTTACGAGATAGATCAACATAATGTACTACAGTATTGTACACCTTAAAAAGCTCTACAAAAAAGTCCGCGATGGCATATGTCTATCTCTTAGAGATAACCCATAATAACCATTTTTTTCATTTTTTTTGAGAAAAAATTGCTCTAAAATTATCAGTGTTTCTCCACTATATTATGTATGTATTATACAGAAACCTTCCTCTTGAATCACTCTATCTACTAAAAAAAACAGCATCAAAATCCGTTGCGTAGTTTTAAAGATCTAAGCATACATAGAGACAGACAGACAGCGAGAAGCGACTTTGTTTTATTATACTACTATGTAGTGATCAGCATTGCACCCGTGCGAAGCCGGGGCGGGTCGCTAGTTCCATTTATAAATTGCTTTTCATTCATCCTCTCAACATGTCGTAATCTTTTCCATTTTTGTCACTACTTCCTCATTTAAATCCAATATGAGTCATTTTATAGATTACCATTTTAGTTTAAATACTTTAGTATAAAAGTCCACACTCACTAGCACCGACCGAAGATTGAGGAGCTTAAGGCCTTTGCTTTACCGAGATGATTTTTTTGCGAGAGCACCTGCCGTGGCTGTTCACCGCCTTTAAACGTTTTTTCGTAAAATTGTATAAGTACTTGTTAAGGCCCTCTCCCACGACAAAATCCCGTTTTTTGCAGGTACGGTTTTTTGCAGGATACCGTTTAGTGGTGTACGTGTTTAAATATACATATTCACACACGCATCCTGTTTGCAGGATCCGGAAAACAGGATGCCTGTGTGAATATGTCGAATTAGATCCGGTTAATTTATGTAAGAAGATCCAGATTTTTTTAGAGCTTAGGAATTGAGCTTTGTACCTGATAAATGCAGAAGGGCTTGCTTCTGTACCACATGTGAACCATTAATTTTAATTTTTGCTGAGTACCTCCAGCTTGTGCTAGTTTTTAAAACTCAGCGGGTCTCATCAGCATCTGCCTAGCTTTTTCCCGTATGTTGGGGTCGGCTTCCAGTCTAACCGGATGCAGCTTAATTTCAGTATTTTACATGGAGCGATTGCCTATCTGATCTGACCTCCACAATCCAGTTACTGGGTAATACGATACCCCTTGGTAAGGCTGGTTGTCAGACTATCGGGCAAACATCCACGAATGACAGCCGGGACCAACAGCTTAAAGTGCTTTCCGAGGCATAGATTGAGCTGTCATTCCGCCTGATGCCAGTCGAAAATATTGACAGCTCACGTCAACTTAGTTTTCACCGTCTGTAGTGTGCTCACAATATTGAGGAAAAATTGTGACAAAAGACGAAACTGATAAAAAAAACCTAAGTAATTCTCAAAAGACATGTCATTGTGACTGCCTGACAATATTAATAATGTTTTCTTAGTACAATCAGCCTAAAGTATAGAGGGCGGTAGAAAAAACAGCTGTTTAACAAACGTTCGTACAATGAACTCGACTTTAAAGTCAACTGATCGACCGTTTGAGAGCGCGCGGGTCCGTTCTAAAATGGATACTTCTTTGTGTTGCTAGTGTCATTATTTGACGTGGTGTTTGACAATGTTTTCTTCGACAGTTTTTTATGTCTTAACTAGCTGTGCCCGCGATTTCGTTCGCGTGCACAGCAGATCTGCCAGTTGAAATTCCCACCCAAATCGGTCTAGCCGTTTTGGAGATTATCCGGAAGAAACACACAGATTTTTTTAAAATATTTTTTTTAATAATTAGGTACCATATATACTTTTTTAATAATATAGACTATATAATATGTGAATGTAAAATGCATCTATAATAACTGTGTACTTGATTAAAGAAATGTTTTACAATGTTTTTCCTTTCCATTATTTATATTTTTTGAAGATTAAACTTTGATGTAGATAGGTGCGTTTTGATTTATGGTAGTAAAAAGGTTTTTTAATTTAATTTAATGTCTTGTGGCATAAAAAAAGTGAAGACGATAATAGTGCGTGATTCTGTAGCTAGATTAATAATCGTATGATTGACAGAAGTTGAAAGAATTCAGTCTCTGATATTTATTTATTTATTTAATACTTCAAGCACATAAATGTACAGAGGCGGCCTTAATGCCCTAGGCATTTTCTACCAGTCAACCTTTGGGTGATGCAGAGACAAATAGTAGTAGGTGCAATCATGAAAATTGAGGAATAAATATTTTAAATATAAAGAGACGCATAAACCTATTAAAACTACAAATATACCCTCAAACTGACCCACGAGGTACGCACCTGGGCCGCTATTCACCTCTTTCGAGGTCAAGTTTGACAGAAAGCCATTGTGTGGAGATTTGGAGATACTTGCCCAGAGGTCGCTATGAAGCTGCCATGACCAGCCCAATCCGAATTAAGCATAGCAGCCTACATTCAAATGGCATATTATCTCATTCTTTCGATATTAATAATAATAATAATAATAAACATTTCTTTCAGAATCAAGTTCCATAGTTTGTTAGTACCAGTATAAAATGCCTTATGTCTAGTGTTAGTAAATAAATAATTTTAAACTAAGTACACCCACTAGAGACTTTCCCATCCCAATCTACTTCACCGCATGGAGTCGTATCCAGCGTCCCAGAATCGGAAAGTCCCAGCGGTCTGCCAACGTACCCAGGATAGTGTTGGGGCTGGCGCGAAACCGATATAATAACGATGCGCATCTCTTACGCATGACGGTTGAAAAGCTGTCAACATTTGCGTCGGCAAACATACCGGACGCGCTGCAAAAACGCGGCCCCAACAACACCCGGAAAGCGTTGTTGTATTGGATACGCAGGTCGCTATATGCCTTCTGCGTGAAGTTCACTCACAGGCTGCACGTCTAAAACGATTGGCAGAAGGCTTTAAAAAGCGTTACTTTAACTCGTGCAGTACAACGGGCGAACCTACGGGCCAACATACAGCATTAATACCGGACATGAATAGGTTAAAATATCGTGAGACAGTGGAGCCAGTGACTGTCAAGTCACGCACGGACAAGTCACCTTGATCGAGTGAACGCGGCACATCCGTGATGCTGCCACGAAATAGAGCAAACGATCCTCATTACCGTACTTATTTGTGAGCCTAAGCACCGTGCCTTTACAGAACGGATAGAGGGATAAGTGGTCAACAATTCCTCATACTAATCTTCTTCTTAGCGTGTCGATGGCAAAAATAGAAAAAATAAACATAGTTTTTTTTTAATTTCTTTGGCTCAAAATTCAGCAAGGCGGATACCATTGATCGACCTCGACTGTCATTACTATTTTGTGGGGTTTGAATCTAGAAAAAAAAAGACCAGTGATTATATTGTATAAGGACTAATCTAGGAAAAAAAAAAACAAAAGAAAAAAAATGTTATTCTCACTAAGTTTCTGGTTTGCTATTTTATTTTAAAACCCCACAAAATAGTAAAGTTTTGACAGCTAAAATACTAGTTTTTAAATTATAAAAAACGATCAATAGAATTAGTATAAAAAAATATTATTAAAATCTCGTTTATGATTGTAAATGTTTGCTTAGTCATGCATCAGTGGGATGACACTGACAGCTCACTCCACGCAAGTTTTCACGGTGAGATTTTTACAGAATCGACATACAGCCGGTCGATTCTGTAAAAATCTCACCGTGAAATCATAAATGAAGTTAGCACTTAATAGTGCTAATCCCTAGCGAATGACAGCTCACTTCACCCAAGCTTTCACGGTGAGATGATTACAGAATCGCACGGCAGCTCTCCATTTTGCTCTAAAACGCCGTTAAGGGGGAAGTATCTTAAAATTCAAATTTTCTTTAATTTTTTGTCAATGTCATATTGAATGTCGATTAAAATATGTTTGGCGAGCATAAATAATATGACTACAGAATTATAATCATCAACACAGCCCTCTAAATTCATATAATCTAATTGATTGACTATTTCATGGAATAATAAATAAATAAATAAAATTCTTTATTTCGCAAAAAAGTGAACAATAACACTAGTAACTATGATACGCTAAGAACTGTGTTACCAGAAAATTAAAAAACTAGCGTATTTTGAACTCAAACTCAAAGTAAGATCTAACTTGTAATCACTACATAGTATAAAACAAAGTCGTTTCCCTGTCTGTCTGTCCCTATATATGCTTAGATCTATAAAACTACGCCGCGGATTTTGATGCGGTTTTTTTTAATAGATAGAGTGATTCAAGAGGAAGGTTTATATCTATAATACATGCATAATATAGTAGAGAAACACTGATAATTTTAGAGGTTTCTAATGTGATGTCGTAAATAAACACATTTTTTTGCGCTTACATTGTAAACGCTGGCTGAACCCGTCGAGATAGATCAAAATAATGTACTACAGTATTGTACACCTTAAAAAGGTCTACAAAAAAATCCGGGATGGTATATGTCTATCTCTTAGGGACAACCCACAATAACCATTTTTTATCCTATACTTCTTACGAGAAATAGTGGCTCTAAAATTATCAGTTTCTCCATTGCACCCGTGCGAAGCCGGGGCGGGTCGCTAGTATCAAATAATTCTGTAAATAGGTACATACTTGTTACACTTGCAAATTATATTTTGTTCAACATACAACCTGAAACTGATCTGCAAATTGCAAAAAACGTAAGTAAATTTGAATCTCGCAGAGTACCTAGCGCATCCCCTTTAAAAACAACGATTTCAAAGTGAAAAAACATCCACAAAGTGAAAAAAACAACCCGAATCAGAGTGCCTACCAAAAAGTCACATAAATGACTTTTTGAATCGTCCATCGGCAATCATCGTGCATGTTTCATGTAGTGGGTACCCCACAGAGGTACAACAGCGGCCATCGAATGAAATAACATGTGCTACTGTTCACAAGGACAGACGTTCATAATTTATCATTAGGCCTGTACTAATTCTCACGGTTCTTTCTTTTATCGAGCTGTTTGGCATGTTGGAAAATATCTTTACATTATTAATAGGTTTGAAAAGTTGGGTTTTTGTTACTTGGATGTTTTTATAAAGGTCTTCCATTGACATGCTAAGGGGCGTATGAGATACCTAATACAGCGGGGTAATTGCGTAACTCACTAACAGTAGCAATGACTTTCATTTTGACAACGAAGTATTTTCATTTCTGAATTATATTTTTGTTTTTATCTTTTTTAGTACGGACTCTTTTAACGTGCACGTCTTTCTACATCGTTCTCACATGTATAATTTCAACTTGAATGATGTAACCAAAATTTTGTAAGAATTTTTATGATTTAAAAGAGTGTCCGTGGAGGTTCTTGCCCGTTCTTCTCGAGAGGTACCTACTACGCTTTGGAATGGGCATCTAGCTTCATCTTTCTGACTGACTGACCCCTTGACAATTCAAAAGTGCATGTAATTGGTTTACTTGAAATAAATGCTTTGAGTTTGAGTTTGACAGTTCAACAACAATCTTTGCGTTACTTACATTGTTGTTTTCTTTTTCACAACCAACGACATGCGTAATGACTTTTATAACGGAAGAACACTGACTCCCACCTAGCTTGATAGCCATGTTTGAGATTCTACTTTGTATGTTGTAAATGTAAAAATGTTGTCACTTTTATGAAATAAATTTTATTTATTTATTATGTTCAGCAAAAGAGAGAGGGGCTTGTGGCTAAGTAATAACAGCCGCACGGGTCGATCGATCAGGTTAAGCTACGCTTGCCGCGGTTGGTCCGTGGATGGGTGACCATCTTCACATACCAAGACCCCTCCGTGCCTCGGAAAGCACGTTAAGCCGTTGGTCCCGGCTGTCATTCGTGGATCTTTGACTGTCGTTACGGGTCGTCAGTAGCCCGAAAGTCTGACAACCAGTCTTACCAAGGGGTATCGTATAACCCAGTAACTGGGTTGTGGAGGTCAGATAGGCAGTCGTTCCATGTAAAATACTGGTATTCAGCTGCATCCGGTTATACTGGAAGCCGACCCCAACATAGTTGGGAAAAGGCTAGGCAGATGATGATTATGTTCAGCAGAAAAAAATTTCGAACATAATTATGAAGCAATGTATTAGCAATATCCTTCAAAATGATTCAGATTGCGACGGAAAGTTTGCAGGCAAGATAGTTCAAACTGGACAGACTGAACTAGACTTTACTTGGCGGCAGACATATACATCATCATCTCCCTAGCCTTTTCCCAACTAA
This sequence comes from Eremobia ochroleuca, assembly GCA_949629135.1. Taxonomy (NCBI): domain Eukaryota; kingdom Metazoa; phylum Arthropoda; class Insecta; order Lepidoptera; family Noctuidae; genus Eremobia; species Eremobia ochroleuca. Next base: position 2,829,423 of record OX451409.1, on the reverse strand, counting down.
GTTGGAATCGGCTTCCAGTCTAGCCGGATGCAGTTGAATACCAGTATTTTACATGAAGCGACTGGCTATCTGACCTCCACAACCCAGTTACTGGGTAATACGATACCCGATAAGACTGTTTCTCAGACTTTCGAGCTGTCCATAACGACTGTCCAAGATTTTCAAATGACAGCTGGGACCAACGGTTTTTGGAGGCACGGAGGGGCCTCGGTATGTAATGTATGATCACATTTTCACGGACCGCTCTCATCTTAACCTTAATGATTGACCCTTGCGGCTGGTACCTACGATATTTTCCTTCACCGTTTTGAGAGCAGTGGTGATGAAATAATTTACACAAAGTAATGTGCCTGCTTGGGTTCGAGCCCTTGACAATTTTTAAGTCCGGGCTGTTACTCGTACAGACGCCAGCACATCAAGTTACCCGAAACTGTCAGATTTTCCCAATCAACTTTGAACCTTATGTGTTAGCGATAAAGTTGAAAATCTATTAAAGAAATTTGACAGATTGTAGTAGCTTGATGTGCTGGCGTCTGTACCACTGAGCCACCACTGCTCTTCGAGCCACGAGCAATCAAATCCAAACGTAGGTACATATTTATAATATGAATTATTATAATATGCAATAATTCTTTGTTTAGTGAATGCAATCCTTCACTAACCAAAGAATTATTGCATAAATCGCAACCCTATCGTCGCTTATACAACTAACCAGTAACTTAGTATCTAGATCTAAACTAATACCAGTATCTCCGTATCTAGGGTATCTAACATTGATTATTAGCGCATTGATAAACAATCGGTGGAACAGCACAAAGTGACATATCTAACGACATTATCATGCCTCGCACGAGGGTCGCAGTAACAGTCAGTGAATGCGTGTGTTTACCTTGAGCTAGTACAGTTGGGTGCATTTGTATTGAGTTGGTATTGAATTTAATTAATTATAAATGGTGGAGTAGTTTGATAGTGGAACTTAAAAGTTCGTTTTAGCTTAGCTTAGACAACCACTTAAAAATTGTTTTTTTTCTCGTATTACTTTAGTGCCTTAGATACGAAAATGTCATATTCTTCTTCCTTCTTCTTCGCCAGTTCCCCGGCGTTATCGGTGGCAGCGCAGAGGTCGTTTTGGATGCATGTTTTGGGCACAAAGGGCAGGAGCTAAGAGGTGGAGCATGGTTTGTGAAACAGCTCCACCTCCACACTCTGCCGCCGTTCATGTTCATAGAATAGAATAGAAAACGTCATTGGAACCCAAGACTCAGTCTACTGACAAACTGTTTTTTTTTCCTTGTCTTTTGTAGGCTCGCGTTTGACCAGTACCCTAGCGGTACCTAAGCGATATTGTGGTCTATTCAACAGTAAAATTCATATCTGTCATCTCGTCTCATTTTGCAATCTTACACAGAAGCTAGTCTCTTTAAAGATCTAAAAAAAAACACAGATCTTAAACATACTGTAATGCTTTTCGAGCTGATAGTCACTTGCACGAGGAGATTTTTCTTACTTGAAACAGCAATGTTTATCTAGAAGCGTCCAACAAAGCAAGCACACTTTAGCGCCGGCTCGCCAGACGGCACGACGCGGCATGGCATTGCAAAAGATTTTCGTAAGCGGAAATGATTTTGAATCTTAGTTTCGTACCTTTGGCACCCACATTTCGTTGATATCGCCATAAGTGGACTTTCGCATTCCGCGGCAAGCTACGGTATGCAACAGAAGGCTTCGGCCAGCGACAAATGTCAATGCTTTGCCGAGTCATGCCGCGTCGTGCCGCCTAATGACCCTTTACTAAACTAAAACACAAGACTATCCGCCACCGGCATCGATTCGACAGTGTGCTTCGTTAATTTGACAGCTAGTGTGTTGGTGGTAAGTAATTTGACAGCTGAATTCTTTTGAGTCTCAGGAGTGTTAATTGAGAAAATGTGTATAAGTATATATTAATTTAGTGCAGAACATGGTGGCAAGGACATCGATGCGCAAAGTACCTATAACAGCACATGATTCTAGAACCCCTAGCGGAGAAATTTTTGGTCGGTTCCTGCCATGCTGTATAATGGATCCTATATTTCTAAAAGATAATAATAAAAAGATAATTTATTTCTAAAAGAGATGACAAGGTGAGTGGAGCAGTAATTTGAGTCGCTTAAATTAAGTTGCATTCCGTTTATTCCGTCATTTGACGCAAAAATAGCCTTTACAAAATTATTATCAAAATGAGTAAATACCTATCTGGACTCAGTGTGAGCGATGCAACTTACGCTTGAGGCTCTGGCTACACAGCTATTTTAGGTAGATAAAATCAATAAACCAGTATTCGTTCGTTAATTATGTCCCCGACTGTACAGCAAATCCGTATTTGGTATCAGGATTCAGGATGTGAATGAATTAAATACTAACATATCTTTAATTCATTTTTAGATAGTCTAGAGTATAGTTTACATGCTAATTTGGCAAAATTTTAATAGACATAGATTTGTAACATGGCATGCATCGTAAGAGTCCGTCTGGATCTTCGATAGTTTGGTTGGCCGACTGAAGGCTCCCGTAGACAGGCGTTTTTGGGGTCGGCTTCCAGTCTAACCGGTTGCAGCTGAATACCAGTATTTTACATAGGGTGACTGCCTATCCGACCTTCACAATCCAGTTACTGGGTAATACGATATCCCTTGGTTAGACTGGTGGTACGACTTTCGGGCTTCTGACTTCTGAGGACTTCTGACAGCCGGGACCAACGGCTTAACGTGCTTTCCAAGGCTCGCAGGGGTCTCGGTATGTAAAGATGGTCACCCATCTACAGACCAATCGCGGCAAGCATAGCTTAACCTGATCGATCGACCTAGAAGCTGTTATTATTTAGCCACGGGCCCCTCTTTACTACACTATTAGAACAATTTCTATGAAAAATCCGTGGAATTTGTTCGCGTCGCGCCTGTCTGCAGGAGCCCTGATTTGGATTTGTTCACATAAAAGTATGTTTTCATCTTGTTATTCTATTTCAAAATTCTAAACACTTTTTTTTTATAGGTACCTACATGATTTGTCGTTCAGCTTTATTACTAGGTAGGTATGTGGAAATTTGTTAAAACTCAAACCTATGGTTGATGCTTTATGAGTTAATTTTAACGTTATAGTCACCTGTGAAAATTCAACTACACCTGTCAAAATTATTTTTTTATCACCTAACCGTTAAATGGGGGGTGTGCAAAAAAAACATCCGTTGCCACTAATTAAAATTTGACACACCCTGCGTCCTAACCAAAAGCTACTATCGCGGGAATGCGCGATTACGGTATCGACTGAATTATAACGTTAATACGCGACTTCATTGACCGCGCGAGTGTGTCATAGTCTAAGACTGTCGAGCGCGACCATGGCGTACTCACGCGACAATAGCTTTCGGTTAGAACCCGTCCTTAGTGCAGGCCATAATATTAGCTCAACTACCAATCAGCGCCTATTGCAATTCACAGCAACTCTAATGCCCCCAAACCCTCCTTGTCTTAAATAAAAAGTAAAATTTCAATAAAAAGTCAGGCCAAAGTCTACCGGGCCAGGCCCTCGCCCAGGCCACGATATATAGCCTCCGTAGAACACCGTAATAAAGTAAATCACGTTTACGGTTCGCGTTAATACTTAATTTGCTAATTTGCTTTCACATTGTAATGAATAGGGCCTGGGTAGAAGATATCCCTTTTTTTCAAAAGGGTCTTACAAAGTCTTCCTTGTTGTGGGCATTAAATTGCATTAAGCGTTTGATTTGTCAGATATTTGAAGGTACAATCCAGGGCCTAAAACTGGGACATTTGCAGGAAACAGAATGTTCTTGTCCGTCGGTAGACAGAACTAGTGTAATCTTGTCTTCTATATGCCATTTGTAATAATATCTGAAGCCCTTACCAGTGCCCTCATTTACTTTGACCACCAATGATTCCTTACTTCGAAACCATGCCAATTCATTAGTTAATCACGACATCTGCTTAACGTATTCTCTACAACACAATGAACGAAACCACGCGAAAAACACGAAGTTAGCGTGGTTCGAACCGTCAAAATACCACGTTCTTACGTGGTTTGCACGTGGTAAGATTACGCGGGGAATAATGATTACCATACAGAATTGGCATCCTAAATTAGGCAAAGAAACAAAACACTAACTATGTAAAAATTGATTAAATTAGACAAATCAATATTCACTGACGCCAAATATAAATAAAATTTTCTTCCATCGATGTAAATATCAAAAATGACCGCAACAAATCATACACTTCCATCATCATCTGCTTAGCCTTTTCTCAACTATGTTGGGGTCGGCTTCCAGTCTAACCGGATGCGGCTGAATACCAGTATTTTACATGGAGCGACTGCATATCTGACCTCCACAACCCACTTATTGGATAATACGATACCCCTTGGTAAGATTGGTTGTCAGTTTGTCAGACTTTTGGGCTTCTGGCGACACGTAACGACTGTCAAAGATGACCAACAACAGCACACAACAGGAACCAACGGCTTAACGGGCTTTCCGAGGGAAGGAGGGGTCTTGGTATGTAAAGATGGTCACCCATCCACGGACCAACCGCGGCAAGCGTAGCTTAACCTGATCGATCGAACCGTGCGGCTGTTATTTGTTAGCCACAATCCCCTCAAATCATACACTTCCATTACCGATAAAAATAAAATCGTCATAATCACCGCACCTTACAAACGCATTAGTGATGGCTGCATGGGGTTCGCTACCCCTCTGATATAATTCCTTAGTCACCTTTTACAATACATAATAAAGCTAAAATGATGAACGGTGTAGTTTGGACGTAACGGTTGGCAAACGTCTGACCGATTGACTTCGGAGCTGCGAGGATGCGATTCTTGCATGAAACAAAATGTTGGTGCAGCTAAGATATACCGGCTGACTTTTTTTACCGTCTGGACCAAAACAGCCGTGCGATTCTGTAACCATCTCACCGTGAAAGCTCGGGTAAAGGGAGCGTGAAGTGAGCTGTCATTCGCCAGGGATTACCACTATTAAGTGCTCACTTCACTTATGATTTCATGGTGAGATTTTTACAGAATCGACCGGCTGGGTGTAAAAATTGAATGGCTTAAAATCCTATGGCACATAAATCTTATTCTTTTTTTTTTTTTTGTTTCAAAAACCTAATATTAAATTAACCTAATAACCTTAAAAACCCTAACACCAAAACCCAAAAACCCAAACCAAACACAAACACCATAAAACCTATTAACCTTTATAATTTCGCTCTTAGCGATAAGACCGCCCATTGTGTCACCCTTTGTAAAATTTCTATGTTTATGCCTGTAATTTATATGTTATACATAATAAAGAATATTATATCTGTCTAGGCCCACCAGCTAATACCTGCCGGTCGATTCTGGAAAAATCTCACCGTGATAACTAAGGTGAAGTGAGCTTAGAGTGAGCTGTGAGTCAGGCTGATGCTAGGGATTGACACTATTGACGACTCACTCCACGCTCACTTCACACAAGTTTTCACGGTGGGATGGTTACAGAATCGCAGGGCTGGTAATAAATAAGTTTCAGCCACTGTTGGATTGATTTTCAATGAGCGATTCGTGTGTGATTGATTAGGTAATCAGATCGCGGACTATTTGAAAGGTCGCATTACCATGAACGTGGTAAAACTACTGCTGAAAAGAAGCCTCTCAAAGACCGACGATGAACAAGGACAATGAACCATGACATGTCTTTATCTATACTAAGTACTAATAATAAAGCTGACGAGTTTGTCTGTTTTTTGTTTGTTTGAACGCGCTAATATTCGCCGGTCGATTCTGTAAAAATCTCACCGTGAAATCATAAGCGAAGTGAGCACTTAATAGTGTTAATCCCTAGCGAATGACGGCTCACTCCACGCTCACTTCACCCAAGCTTTCACGGTGAGATGGTTACAGAATCGCACGGCTGGAATCACAATCGGATTTGAAAAAAATATTTTTGCATTTGACAGCCCAATTCTTGGGAAAGGCTATAATCTATTTAATAGGGCTATTGCTAGGGCTCGTAGTAGCCGAGCAAAAAGAACCACACCACACACCATACCCGCACCTACCATATTATTTTTGTCTCTGCATCACCCTAAGGTTGACTGGTAGAAAATACCTCAGGCATTAAGTCCGCCTTTGTACAGTACTTTTTTTACTTGTGCATAAAGTTTTAATAAATAAATAATAAAACGAAGTAATAGGAAGGCGATGCGATGCGACGGGGTGGATCCGAAGAACAAGAAATTTTACGCGAACGAATTTGCGGGCAGAAGCTAGTAATAGATATTCCTGCAAAAAATCAAACTTTTATTCTTTCTCACCATCACATCCCTTATCACTTACACTGACCCAATACTCCTCAATACATCGGGCATCACTTCGCGCAATATCGTCAATATCGTCGATATCGTCGATATCGCTTGAAAGCGAGCTGCGCCGGAACTCGCCACGCTAAAGTCTAATCGTGGAAAAGCAGGTACATATCGCGGCTAAAATAGACGCGCTTCCGTTGGCGGGTGGTGTAAGTTGTGATAGAAGGCGATTTGGGGGACTGTGGTTTTATTTTAGAGATAGTGAATTACGATAACCGTGAGGAAACCGGCATGTCCTAGAACCAAAAATTTGAAAACATGTGATGCATCTACTAACCCGCACTGGCCCCGCGTGGTGGATTACGGCCCACTGCCTCTAAGAGAGAGGAGGCCTGTGTCCCAGCAGTGGGAACGTTATATACTAATTATGTGAACTAAGATCTTATTCAGCAAGTCTGATGGATAACTTGCTAAACAATATGAATCATGACTATTTATTTTTTCAAGCAAGAATTTGTCGGATTTTGGTGTGGTTATGTAGGTAAATAATTTTATCCATTCTCTACAATTTTGTGACTTTCATACACCTCCTGACATAAAAATAATAATTTGATTCTAATTTCCAAGTTCTTAAGAATGAGTTCATAAAACGATATGAAAAGTAAAAATTCACTTCTTTAACACGCGTAATCCTGCGTCATCCCACTGCTGGGCAAAGCCATGACTTCCAGCTCTTTCGATCCAGGGCTAAAGTGGACCACCTTTCGACGCGAAATAACCCGTTAATAAAGACACGTTTCTCTTCAACAACCACCCACACTTCTACAAAAATAACAGCTAAACGCCCCACCATTCCACTGCAGAGCACGAAAACAAACACATCAAAGCCGCCGCCTCTCCCACTTGGCACCACCACGGCTGCACCCACCAGACTGGGTGCGCCACACACTGTAATGTAATTGATTAGCTCTAGGGTTCTCTTATTGTTAGCCTAGTAATAAGGGCAGAGAGGTCACTCGGCTGTTGTATAAAAAATGCGGTTTTATTTTATTAACACTATAAAACGAATTACGTCATTTTTCTTCCGTTGCTCACATCAACTTTATAATCCCTGTGGGTTTTAATTTTTATATGAAAAGCGCGGCTTACGACCTGTGGGGTGATTGTGTAACACAGATGAAATTACAATTAATCGCATTTCCTTTTATGTTGACAGTTCAACCACGTTCATTGCGTCATTTATGTTGTTGAGCAGAAGAATTCGTAAAACCTGTAAAGCAATAGAATTTGAAGGATATTCCTAATATTCAAAACTCTTGGATTGTGATTGAAAATGTATTACGTAATTAGGGTGCAGGACTATGATTTCAAAGTGGATTTTTTTTTCATGCTTTTCATGATTATTTCTTGTCTGTAATATTATCAAAGGATCAACCAGAGTTATACTTAGCTGTCTATGAAATACTTATAATCAAAAGGTATGGTTTGCAATTTACGTTTTATTTGTGCATAAAAAAACTATTTTTCTGTCTTTTTCTCTTTCTTTAGAAGTATAGGTAAATAAATAAATAAATAAATAAATCCCTGGACATTTCACACAGCACCATTTGTCCCAAGCTAAGCAACCTAATGCTTGTGTTATGGTAACAAGATGGCTGATAAACTACTTATATACAATTTTTTTTTTGTAAATACATACATATTATAGATAGAAAAACACCCAGACTCGGAACAAATACTACATGTATTTGTTCGAGTCTGTATTTGTTGTTATTTGGTCATACAATATTTGTTCCGTGCGGGAATCGAACCCGCGACACGCAGCGCAGCAGTCAATCGCTTAACCACTGCGCCAACCGCGCCGTCGTCATAGGTGGACTTTTAAAAGTAGTGTCAGTACTATTCAAATCAATAAAATAATTTTAACACCGATAATTAATTAAATTAATGTCAACCATACGACCATGCTAGACATTTCAACCATACAGAAAATTCCTTATAAGAAAAGGTATCTAGTTATTTTATTTTGCAAGATAATATTTATTTATTATAATACCTAAGCTAACAGTCTTACAATAATAATTAGTACAAGTATATACGAAAACGGGAAGGGAAAGAATCATAGGGCAAAAAAAAGTCGGGAGGTTTCACGGGATACCCGATTGGAACGGAGTTTTTTAGATGGCTCTGTATAATAAACTAACTTTTTCATTATAATGAGTAATGCTTTTTCGTTACGTGACGACTTCTGCCAGTTTGCTTCTACCGTAACTCGGGTTAAAGAAATTCGTTCCAAAAACTCCTAGGAAAAGAAATATTTTCTATGTTTATTTATTAATTTACTAGCAACCTTGTGATAATATAAATAATTTCCATTAACCACTATACAGTGACTCCATCTTTAAACTCGCCACCGCCTATCACTAACACCACACTCTAGCTCCACCCAGCAGTCGCGGTAAGGTGCGGCATGCATACAGTGTTACTAATTGATTGCCTTTTGTGTTGTTTATCATTGTTAGGTACCTACCTACTAGTCATGACGTCATCGGAAAGAAAGTACGCATCATGGTTTTTAGGCTGAACGTTTTGGAAGTATTATAGTGAATTGTATTATACCGAATTCGAAGACATGTGACATCTACGGATTACGGCCTACTCCCTTTCACAGACGAGGTCTGTGTCATAGCAATCTATAATGTTCTCTATAATTATATGTGAAAGTATGACCAACAATAACACAAAAGTGTGGTCATCCACATTCTGTATAACTTTCTATATTAATTAAAATTTTGCTAATAATTTTAAGGTAAATGCGACTACACAATGCAATTAAATAATGACAACTTGTTGAAAAAAAAAAAAAGTATAATGGAGGACTTTACTAGCTAACGTGGAGCAAAGTTATGCTAAATAAATTCTTGGAAAGAATTTGGTAAAGGGGTTTGAAGAGTCGTGGCATACCTACCTGTCCGCCAATGTTTTTTTTTTTTGGGTTTGGGTTTATTATTTTTCTGTTTGAATTGATGTCAGCTATCGATTTATGTAGGTTTAAAGGCCGCAATTTCAATTCATAAATAAATATTTCTTTGTATTTGCAGGCTGGTGCCTAGAGGCGACGACATCCATTTTCCATCAGGAAAAGTAATGAAGATCATCTCGTGATTATTATTAAACGCGGTTAGGTATTCCAATTACCAATTAATTAATTTGAGAGATTATTGCTAAAGGAGGAAATCTTATTGGCGATGTTCTTCAGAAAGGTCGGGTGCGTAGTACTCGCGGCCAGCGCGCGGACTGCGAGCTTGCACCTCGCGGCCGGCGCGCGGACTGCCAGCTTGCACCTCGCGGCCGGCGCACGGACTGCGAGCTCGCACCTCGCGGCCGGTGCGTGGACTGCGAGCTTGCACCTCGCGGCCGGCGCGCGGACTACGAGCTTGCACCTCGCGGCCGGCGCGCGGACTACGAGCTTGCACCTCGCGGCCGGCGCGTGGACTGCCAGCTTGCACCTCGCGGCCGGCGCGCGGACTGCGAGCTTGCACCTCGCGGCCGGCGCACGGACTGCGAGCTCGCACCTCGCGGCCGGTGCGTGGACTGCGAGCTTGCACCTCGCGGCCGGCGCGCGGACTACGAGCTTGCACCTCGCGGCCGGCGCGTGGACTGCCAGCTTGCACCTCGCGGCCGGCGCGCGGACTGCGAGCTTGCACCTCGCGGCCGGCGCGGGGATGCCAGCTTGCACCTCGCTGACGAAGCGTGGTCAGCGCGCTGGCGGCTAGCCGTAGCCTAAATTCGAGGCGACGCCGTGCTGCTGCGGTGCAGTTACAGTGCCGGTATAATATGTGCCATGATCAGGAGGTGTTCTGTGTGTGATGTAGGGTGGTGTTTTGAGGTGATCTCGCCTGCTGTTGAGATCTCTCCTCCGCTGGTCTTTAAAGTCATAAACACTTTGTTTAACCAAATGCCTCAAAACAGCCGTGCGATTCTATAACCATCTCACCGTGAAAGCTTGGGTGAAGTGAGCGTGGAGTGAGCTATCATTCGCTAGGGATTAACACTATTAAGTGCTCACTTCACTTATGATTTCACGGTGAGATTTTTACAGAATCGACTGGCAGGTCTATTCTTTGCCAACTCCTCCCAACAAGTTTAATGTTTAAGCTTAGTTTCTTTTCAACATTAGACATAATAAGTCACCTGTAACAACGTGAAAAGAAACCATCCATTTTTTGCCAAAATCTACCCTCATAAACTACATTTAAACTATCTTTATGCCCTAGATCAATTCCAGGCCATAAAGATAGCTATAATCAGAAAATCAAGACCTATAACATCACACTTCGACCATATTGAATGACGTCAGATCATTTTTTAACCGGCAATCGCATGCAACCGTTGCCTAGCAACCGGATAACAAGTCTTCATAACCGTGAAATAAATATCAGTGGCACAAAACATCTCCATCGGAAAACACGCATTTAAAAAAAAAGAAAATCGGATTATCAAAATAAGGAACTAATATTTCGAAATTAAAATCAGTATTATTAATCAAGTTTGTATATCGATTTAAGAATCAGTTTGAAAGTGAAAACTGAGTAAGCATTTTGTTCATGACCTTCTGATGTATTGATTAAAGTTCTGCACTAACCCAGGTAAGTTTCTAGGCTTTTTTATTGACTTGTTATGTAAGCTAGAATTAGTATTGGAATGGTTTCTTATAAGTTGAAAATGTTTTTGAATTCATTTAAGTGGTTTTAGTATTTCCTGATGCATAATATACCGTGACGAGACATCTAGAATATATCTAAATGATAAATGATAAATGATAAATGATTTATTTTCTGTAAGTAGGTTTGTACAAACACTTTTACATGTCAATCATATTTTTTAAACTAGATGAGGTCGGCGTTTCCTATCTGACTACTCTGAGAAGAAAGGCCGAAACAAACTCAGAGGTCACAGTCTCTTTTAAAGTCCAGACATAATCTTGGTCAGATCATGTGAAGACCATGCAGATTGGTGTCTGAAATGGTCTTTTGAGTAAAGAACCACACAGATTGAGCGGACCTGTCCAGTCAGTGCACGCATTTGTCAAAAATTGTGTAGCTCTACTCAGAACTTGAGGAGCCTTACGATTCGACGAACAATACCAATGAAAGGACATTTGGGTAGGCCGCATAAATTACTCAAACTGCCAGACCATGATTAAAACTAACTAAGAAGGAAAAAAGAAAAAAGAAATGACCCACATAGTCTTCACACTCACAATAATAATAATAAAAAATAAGATACTATACAAAGTAAATATCCATGTCATTGTTTATATAAAATTCATCAATGTCAATGTGTATATAAAAATCCGGACATCATCTTTGATCTTTGAGGACCATGTAGATTGGTGTCTGAAGTGGTATTTTGAGGGAAGAACCACACAGATTGAGTGGACCTGTGCAGTCAGTGCACGCATTCGTCAGTAACCGTGCAGCTCAACTCAGAACTTAAGGAGCTCAACGATTCGACGAGCAATACCAAGGACAGAACATTAATTATCAAAATCAAAATAAAATAATAAATAAACAAAAAAAAAAACGTTTGAAACATAAACAGGAAATAGTATAAAAGGAGCATTTAAAAAGATTTCAAACATTTAAATGAAAAAACATAAAAATGCACATTTTTTTTTATTAGTCTTAAATCTAGATCTATGGAAGAAAAAAATAATTAAAATGATAGCTAAATTAACAACACATGGAAAGAAAATAATAGATACTAATATTAAAAACTATTATATTGAACTAAATACCTTTACTTCATCGAATTTATTTACAACACGATTTGAATTAAAAGTATGCAATCTGTGAGTTTTAACTGAATTTTAAAACAGTAGGCTGGTTTTGAAATCATGTTAAAACTTACAATCATTATTTAAACAGTATCCCGTGTTAGGTATACTTATTATCTTTAAACAAAACAAAGAGAAAGTATTTCCGCCGTTGAACTTCCCAGTTTCGTGCTCGGGACATGACATGTGCTGACTTTGAAACTCGATGCCACGGCCGGTGCTCGCACGTGAGCTGGAAGTAGGAATTTATTACGCTTCTGGATCCAAATATCGGCATTTTGGGACAGATAAGGAACAAGGCAGGCTTGATGGTGAATTTTGTCGACAGGGACATCGACGCGCAACATATACCATGGATTCAGTACATGATTCTGCCGTGCGATTCTGTAACCATCTCACCGTGAAAGCTTGGGTGAAGTGAGCTGTCATTCGCTAGGGATTAACACTATTAAGTGCTCACTTCACTTATGATTTCACGGTGAGATTTTTACAGAATCGACCGGCGGGACATTAAAATGTTTCGTCGGTTATTTAAAAAAAAAAACTGGTCAAGAGCGATTCGGACTCACGCACCGAGGGTTCCGTACCATTATACAACGTGTAACGTTAAATTCGCAAAACCTCAGACACCCCAACTAATTTTTAATTCAATTGACCTATTTCAGAGAGCAAATAAGTAATAAAAAAAATTTTAAAGGTTTTATGTGCTGTTTTAGTTTTACTGGCCATTCTGATCGTTTCTTGCGTCTGCGACGATGCTTTACCGAGGGATGAGTCATCACCGGGCCGCTGCGCCGCGCCGACATTGGCTTGCTTGACCTATTAATAAATAGACACGGCAACGTTCTTAAAAAATTTTTTTTTTTAATGTGGCCTATATTAAAAAGTGGTTCAATTAATTCTGCTCGTTATTCTGATCAAACTATTTTCAGGTTTTGCGCATTTAACGTTACACGTTGTATATTCAATTTTCTTTTTTTTTCTGAGAACATGTGCTGTTTAGAGACTTTGATTGCTTTGTTTTTCCTGTAATCTTTACATGAACTTCTATCACACAGAATAATTTCAGATTTTTCTCTATGTAAACTTCGGAGATAAGAAAATATGCTTAGTAACTGAACAAAATTAGCAGAACACAGTAAATCTCTGTGTCCTATAATATGATAAGAATGAGTAGTTTTTGATGGCTTCCCAGAGACACATAATGACATAGTGATAATGAAACTTTGATTACAAGCGCATGACTCATTTGTGACATCGGGATTATATGGTTTAAGATAAAAATTGTGCGAAGCGTGAGTTTGATACAGACATATTAACGGTACGTTTTTAATAAATGACTAGCATCTGCCCGCAACTTCGTTTGCGTAGAATTCGGAATTCCCGCCGTTTAAATCCTATTACCCGTTTTCCTGTAGGAATGAAGCATTTTCCCGCGGTCAAAAGTAGCCTATGTTCATCAGGGATAATGTCGGCTTCTAATGGTAAAACAATTTTTCAATTCGGTCCAGTAGTTTCGGAGCCTATTCAATACAAACAAACAATCAAATCTTTCCTCATTATAATATTAGTGTAGATGATGTCCTTCTTGACGTAAATGTGGAACCTAAACTAGCCATAATTATGATACAAAATAATACTGTAACCCTGTAAGTGCGGCTACTAATAAAATAATAGAGAGCCAGCGGGGAAATTGTGTAAGACACCATCAGTAGCAATGGCTTTCGTTTTGAAATATCAACAACATTCATTGCGTTATTTACGTTGTTGAGCAGATTTTTTTTTTCGAACTTATGAAGCAATGGATTAGCAATATCCTTCAAAATGCTTCAGATTGGGATTGATAGTGTGGCACGCAATTAATGTTAATTAATTGCTAGGGCAGTCTTAAGAAATCTTTTTCCTAATAACTACGTCAACGATGCTAGCATGAACTATAACCCTTGCCGGGTTATAGTTCATGCTAGCACCTGGTACTCAATATTTTAAACAGGTGGCCATATTTTTGATTGGCCTAGCACTGACTATAATGTTGGCATCCCCAACATTTAATTTTTTATATGGCAATATTCTTTTATTATCTGTCACTGTCATTTTCGTCAGTTCGAAATATATAGCAAATTGATTGACTCAACAACAAGACGCGTTTTTCTTATCTCCACAACCTCTCTCTCAAAATAACAGCAAACCCTAAGAAATACAATTCTAAACATATAAACAGGAACACAAAGTAACCAGTAGGTCCAGATGAAAACCAGCGTCAGGCACCAGTTGTCTGGACTTTTTGCCGCAGCCGTGCGGCACAATTTCCTGTTAATTTCTTACATCGGACTTTACACTTATTTATTTGATTTTTACTTTTTTTGTATGTCTCAGGTGTACTGTGTGTCTTTTAGTCTGTGCTAAATAAATTTATTTTCTTTCTTTCTTTCTTTCAGTGCGCAAACTGTAACCATGAATTCAGCACACAATTCTAGAAATATTTGTTTTTAACAAATATTTTTTTTTACATACGGTAGCTACACTGCCATAAACTATTACCACAAAACATTAACATATTCTAGTATCTTCCAAACGCGAAACATATGTTCAAAAACCCAATAAAAATCAAACGCACCACATGAGAAGTAATACAGGAAATGAACACCGCGAAATACTAATTTGAAACTCGTAAAATAATTATGACTTTCTGTCGACCGACGGTTTACGAGGACCGTCCGTCTAAATCTGGTTATTGGTTTTAAATGATATTTTTAGGGCCCGAAAATTATGGAAATTGCAAACCACTAAGTGTAATAAAATCAGAACTGCAGTGCGATTCTGTAACCATCTCACTGTGAAAACTTAGGTGAAGTGAGCGTGGAGTGAGCTGTCAGTGTCATTCCACCTGATACTAGGGATTGACGAAGAATACATTTACAATCATAATCGAGATTTTAATAATATTTTTTATGCTAATTCTATTGGTCATTTGATATAATTAAAGGATCGCTCTTGGCGATAAGACCGCCCATTGTGTCACCCTTTGTAAAATTTATATATTTATGTCTGTAATTTATATGGTGTACATAATAAAGAGTATTCTATTCTATTCTAAAGGACGAAAAGGTCAAATTACTCAGCGCCTGACGTAAATTGAGGTATTTTTAGTAGGCAATCTTTTAATCACGTCTAAACTTGTCTATGGAGTATCTTAATTTGACAGGACTAAACTAATATTTATCTTCTGTCTTTTCTTAATGAAATAGCAAGAAGAAGATGCACTGAACTTAAATTTAGTTTAGTTTGTGAACAAAAGAATCGGCACCAATATAGAATTTTTACTTATTTATTTATTTATTTATTCCTTTATTTCAGGCAACTAAGGCCCATAGAAAAATCAATACATACTACTAAAAGTATAGTTATAAACTAATACATACAACATTATCACAAATACAATACTATAATAATATAACTTAAAAATACTATAAATAAATACAACATAACAAACTTATACTACTGCACACGAAGTGTCGGCGTCGTGTTTCGTCGTGTTTTATTGTTGTTACCCCATTTTTTTTTTTTTTTTTCATTGCGTTATTGTCCTTCAAATGTTAAGTTCTATTTCTTGTTTATTTAAGCAATTATCTTTTCATCCGTATTTCTACGCATTATTACGTTAAAACCCTTTCTTTTCAACTAAAAGCAAATAGTACATAATCGGCATAAAATGATCCCACTGCTGGGACACAGGTCTCTTTTGTAAGAGGTAGTGGGCCATAATCCTCCACGCGGGCCCGATGCGGGTTGGCAGATTGCGGCCGGTTTCCTCACGTTGTTTTTCTTCAACATTTTAAGAACAGTGGTGACGAAGTAATTTACACAAAATAAAGCGTCTGTCAGGGTTCGAACTCACGATCTACAATGCGTAAGTCGTAGCCGTTACCACTGCGCCACCACTACTCATACAAAGACAAACAGTATCATGCAACAAAACGAAAACTGTACTAAAATAATAAAACCACAGTCCAGTTCACCCATTACACGACTAACTTCAGGAAACTGGACATAAAACATAAAACTATACTTTGTTTTATTTACCACTATGTGCGGAGAACATCTTCACGCTTGATCGGGTTTACGAGGGAGACAGAAATACAAGCGGACACCAGCGCATTCGGGACGGTATGTCATGACTTACATTGATGGTTTGTGTACTGACGATGGTATAAGTATACCGGCTGATTTTTTTTAGGTGTGGACCAAAACAGGGTGTAAAAGGTGAATGGAGTAGAAGACTTTATAGCACAGAATTTTTTTACAAAAGAGAAACAAATAAATCGACAAATAATGTCAAAATTCAACACCCTTCAGCACCCTTCTCTACGCGCGGAAATTATCAATTAATTCGTAACGACATTCAATCCTTTGATTGAAGCCATCGGCCGGCTTCAATCAAAGGATTGAACGTAAAAAAAAGATATTTTTTATTTTATTTTAGTCAAAAATAAAAAAAATAAATGTGGCATAGGCAGTTAACCTTTTGTACCCTGATTTTGTCCAGGCGGTAAAAAAAGTCAGCCGGCATAGTGTTTTATATCAGAAATATGAATAACTGAAGATGTTAACAGACTTATTGAGGATCCAGAGGAAACTAGACCAGCAAGTATGCTGTCCAGCATTATTAGAATTCTGGTGCATTCTTCGTGTGTAAGCGACAATATAACAGTTTCAACAATGAATGTTGGACATCAGAAACGCTGTTTAAATACCTTTTTGTATGACATAATAGAAAAAAAAAAGCAAAAACAGATGCAAAAAATTCGTAGTTCCAATTACAAAAGTCCCATTTTTTTTATTTTGTCATTTTTGGTAGCATAACTTTACAGTAACTAAGACGTTTAATTACTTTCATTTAAGAAACATTTAATTGTCTATTAAACACAATTTACTTCACTAAGCTAACATTCTTAGTTTCCGAGACTTTCATGTATCTTTATGTGACCCTAATTCATTGCTCTCGAGTGTATTATGGACACCGATGGTAATATTATTAGACATCACAAGGATTGACGGGTCCTATGTTTTTTTTTTATGAATAGATGTGGCCAAAAGAATAATAGTCTTCCAGACGGAATTTCGGTCATGGCAACGACCTATTTCAGATAGAAAATAAGTGATTAAAAAAATTTCAAAGGATTTATGTGCTGTTTTAGTTTTACTGGCCATTCTGATCGTTTCTTGCGTCTGCGACGACGCTTTATCGAGGGAGGGGTAGTCACCGGGCGGCTGCGCCGCGCTAACATTGGCTTACTTGACCTATTAATAAATAGACACGGCAAAGTTTTTAATGAAGATTTTTTGAAAAATGTGACCTATATTAAAAAGTGGTTCAATTAATTCTGCTCGTTATTCTGATCAAACTATTTTCAGGTTTTGCGCATTTAACGTTACACGTTGTATATTATAAAAATAGTGTACAATATGCGTGCCGCTAAAACTCAGAAATGAGTCACGGTACGATCAAGGGAGTTATATGGTGTGGTACCCTCTATCTCCTGTCCACGAAGAAGGTTCCCGTTTTTACCTGAAGAGCATGGTTTTGAAGATATAAGGGCTGGAATTTTCACCCTCCAGAAATTTATAGAACAGCCCAGAACATTCGAGAGTATTCGAGAGCATTTCACAACATTCTGAAACATTCTGGAATGTTCGGGAACATTCGATTATTCCACAGCATTCCAGAACATTCTGGAATGTCGTAGTATGTTTCTGAGCCAGGCCGGGTACCCCAGCTTGTACTTCATAAAATGAATAATCTCTAGAGTTGAAAGGGAGGTAGAAAACGAAGAAAACAGACTAAAATAACTTGACTGAATTGGAGAGAGAGAAAGATGGGACTATTGCTACAAGAGCTTATAATTAAATAGTCAATCAATCAACTCAGCCTATTGCAGTCCACTGCTGGAACTAGGCCTCTCCATGCTGCGCCAAAATACCCTGTCCTCCGCCCTCCGCATCCAGTCTGTCCCAGACACCTTTTTGAGGTCGTCTGTCCATCTAACTGCAGGGCGTCCCACACTACGCCTGCCGATCCGCGGTCTCTAATTCAGGACTCGTCTGCTCTAACAGCCATCGGCCCTTCGACAAACATGGCCAGCTATGTCGGTAACTCCGGTTCTTTTAACGATAACTTTCTGATTTAATCCTTCAAAGAACTTCCTTGCATGGCCCGCTCCATAGTGCGCTGAGCGACCTTAAACTTGTGTATCAGCCCGACTGTCCACGTTTCGGCACCTTATGTTATAACGGGCAGGACGCACTGATTGAAGGTCTTAGTCTTCAAACATTGCGGGAATATTTAATAGTGCTAGTATTAATTTCAATCCATCCCTATGAGTAACCAGTCATTAGATTTAAACAATTTCTGACCATGCTAAGGTTATCAGCTGGTCAGTAATGGCTTGCACATCAATAACCACCGCTATCACTAGAGATAAGTTATCACTAACTCAATTAAATTGTCCGCGTGGGTGGCAAAGCGAAATCTTTTTATTTATCTTTATCTTTATTTAGCAGACGGACAGGATGACTCAGGAATAATGGTGAAGGTCCCTCAAACAAGGACCGTGTCTGCCAGTACACAATTTAGCAAACGGTCTACTCAGCTAACCTATTATGACTACAAAAAAATTTGAATGAATGGATAAAAACCCTTTCTTATAGTGATACTGAGACACTTCTTCAGCACGTACATTGACACACGCACATATTCATATTCATTTATTTGCATTCCATAATGTGTATAAAGATGTTACATAAACTTCAAGCAAAAGCACGTATACTGCTTTCATACTTAGCACAACTTTTTACGTAGATATTCTGACTACATTACTACTATACCTATCCTAGATTAAGTTATATTTGCATTCATGGAATATTATTATGTACGGCGTCTTGTTGTGGAAGAGCGGAGTCTCCTAACACAGGCATATCTTGCTTAAAAGGTGGCTCCAATCACATTTTGTAACCACCCTAACCTGTTTTGCAAATAAACGATTATTTATTATTATTCTTACTATGGTAGTCAACTATAAAATAATTATAACAGTACTAGCTTCTGCCCGCAAAGTCCAACCCGTCACATCGCATCGCCTACCCGCGCTATTACCTCGGTTTGTTTCAATTATTCAACTGTTATAAAAAGTATATTAGCTCAATATGTTTATAAAATTTTAAAAAATGCTAATATCAAAATAAAGTTACGAAAAGAAAATTAATTTCATTGTAAAAAAGCGTGGGGTGCTTTTTATCATATTTCTATACTAACTACGTTTACAAATAACTACTAATTATATATTTACAACAATCAATATCGAGCACCCCACGCTTATTTACAATGAAATTAATTTTCTTTTCATAACTTTATTTTTATTTCAGAATTTTTGGAAATTATTGAAACATTGAGTTAGTATCTATACTTTTTATAACAGTTGAATAAAATATAAATTAAAAGTTATTTTCTGATTTTTATTTCGATTTTCTATTAAAGCGTGGTTTTTTTTTGTTTTTTTGAACAATATTTTTTTTTAAACTATATTTTTTTTTACAACTTTTTTTATCAAAATATTGTATTGTCGTCGGTCGTTGATAAGTCTACAACGTTTAAAGTAAATCTGATCGCTTAAAGTAGGACAAAATCGAACCCAAACGAGTCAGTTACATACAAACAAACAAACATACAGGTGAAACTAATAAAAGCGTGTTAAAAACAATGTAGCAGTTCATAGTAAGTCAGGTGTCTGAGCAACGGGAAGAGCGGATGGACGTGGCACTCCATCCCTATCTTATCTCTACCACAACATTATGAGAACACAATTATTAAAATAAATAAATACAAGTCACGATCGTGGACAATGAGGGTACTTCTTTAAAGGAGAAGGAACATGACTTATTGGAAAAGCATTAGAAGTAATACTAACACTGTTTTCTTACGCCAAGCAATTGGTTTTGCTGTACGTGTCCAGACTGCACCACTCCATGAAGGTTGAGGAGATAGTTGAGTACCTGCGTGTGAAGACCAACTGGACTTTGAGGGTCGAGAAGTTGGAGCCGCGTCACAACAAGAACTTCAAGTCGTTCGTGGTGCGTGTTCCGACACATCATCTCGAGAAGTTCCTCAAGGAAGAGTTCTGGCCGAAGGGTGTTGTGTATCGCCGGTTTCTTGGGCGTCTACATGACACCAGTCAGCGAAACACGACGCCGACACTTCGTATGCAGTAATATAAGTTTGTTATGTTGTATTTATTTATAGTATTTTTAAGTTATATTATTGTAGTATCGTATTTGTGATAATTTTATATGTATTAGTTTATAAGTATGTTTTTAGTAGTCTATGTATTATTTTTTCTATGGGCCTTAGTTGCCTGAAATAAAGAAATAAAAAATAAATAGGAAGAATGTTTTAGGATATTGTTTGTCCAAAGGCCGGTGGAGCAGACGAGTCGTGGAGTGAAGATCGTGTACTCGTAATTGTTACAAGTATTTATACCAACCAACGAACAGTATACAATTTCAACGAGGAAATCATGCATCTACGGGCATTTTTGTAATACTTCTCTTAATAACTTCTCGGATGATTCATCTACCTGCAACACCTAAACTAAGAACTCTAACATTCGAGCTACTCTTACAGCTAGAAAAAGTAAAAACTTCATCAAAAACATTAATTTCTACTATTTTGTTATGTACAGCAACTTGCTACAAAAAAAAACTTCATCAACACTTATTCGTGTGTCGCTAAACCCTATATCGATGGGGATGACCCCATTCGTATTCCATTAGAACTATGCAAATCTCCCCCTTTGAAGATGACATCATGATTTTAGCAAACATGGGGTGTATTACGAAAGATAACTTGTTTATGTGACTGAGGAAATGAAAGAAAAATAGGTTTATTTGTCACAGAAACGCGTGCATACAAAAAGCATAATAAGCGATAAGCGTGCATATGATTAATTCTAATAATAAAGAAAAATAAAAATAAAACAATCTATAATCACGAGCACAAAGCAGAAATAGTCGACGGCTGCACGTCATGACTGTGACAAGAAAGGCAATTCTCGTTATTTTAAGAACGTTCACAGTCTGATCTCGTCTCCATCTTTCAAAAATACCTCTAATTTCCCTACATTTTGACAACTTTTTGACATTTGTTTGTCGCCGAGATGATACTGCGAGTAGATTTTGAGCGTTTTAAATTACGAGAATTGGCCTTCTGAAGGCTTCCACTCAACTTGATACCACAGCTCAGCCAAGGAACCATAGATCCACGAAAACCAAGTCGGATCAAATGATTCGTACTATAGGTAATAAAATTAAAAAAAAAAAAAACAAACAGTACTTATAATATAAAGCAACTACCTAAACAACCAATGATATGAATAAATAACATTAAATTTAATTCATCCGTAGGCATAACCGTGCGTTCATAAATATACAACGTGTAACGTTAAATGCGCAAAACCTGAAAATAGTTTGATCAGAATAACGAGCAGAATTAATTGAACCACTTTTTAATATAGGTCACATTTTTCAAAAAATCTTCATTAAAAAAGTTGCCGTGTCTATTTATTAATAGGTCAAGCAAGCCAATGTCAGCGTGGCGCAGCGGCCCGGTAACGACTCCTCCCTCGATAAAGCGTCGTCGCAGACGCAAGAAACGATCAGAATGGCCAGTAAATCTAAAACAGCACATAAAACATTGACAATTTTTTAATGACTTATTTTTTCTCTGAAATAGGTCAATTGAATTAAATATCACTTGGGGTGTCTGAGGTTTTGCGCATTTAACGTTACACATTGTATAGGTACCCCACCCAAAGCATTTATTACACAAGAATATTCAGTGTTTTGTCTTGAGGCATCCTTTATTATTACGTACTTTTATGAAAGAAATAGGTAGCATTTATTACTATGTATTAATCAGACTGATAACAGTGGTGGCCTAGTTTCTAACCCAATCGGGTTATGTTCAGAACTTAGAATTTGAAGACATGTGACACCTACCAAGCCGCACTGGGTCCACGTGGTGGATTACGGCCCACCCCCTCTCACAGAGAAGAGACCTGTTTCCCAGCAGTGTCAAATCAAATCAAATCAATCTTTATTTGTGTGGACGTTATAGGCTACGTTAACGTCGTAAGTTGGGGATGTTACCGCTGGGCTACCATTGCTCTCTGGGACACACGGTGTGTGTATGTTTGCTGTAACCTAATACTGGAAACCTCTGCTCGCTAATATAATTCATCATCATTGGCAGTCTTGTTACATCCACTGCCTTTATAGGCCTCCTCCCTTTTGTGCCATGCTTCCTTGAATATTATTATTTTACTGTAAATATTAGGTCCTATGAAATTGCCAATTTTTGATACTGGCTATTGTGAAGACCGATATCTTTCATTCTATTTAAAATTCCAAATTCAAATTAATTTTATAATATAGTATGACATTTTGTTTTTCAAATTCAGTTGTTCATTTGTTTTCCCGCCGTTCGATTTTTTTTAAATATCGCTGTTTCTGTAACCAGGGAAAAATCTAAATTGCGCGCTATTTACGAATACGAGTTCCGTCGGGGCACCAACGCAGCACAGACAGCACGCAGTATTAACGACGTGTATGGACATGGTACCGCATGTGAACGCACGTGATTTGATCGCTTCCGTTCTGGAAATTTTGAACTCAACAATGAGCCCCGTGGCTGACCGGAACAACGATAAATGGAAAGCCATAGTGGAAGCAGATTCATCTCAAACCATGTCGGAACTTGCAGCAACCTTCAACTTAAGCGATGAATCGATACTGATTCATTTCCTGCAAATTGGAAAGATAAAAAGCTCAGAAAGTGGTTACCGTATGAACTCGCTGAATAACAACAACAAAATCGCGTCGAAGCACCGCACAGCCGGCCGTCTCAAAACTATAGGAGTTACGACTGGAAACTCTCCGTCACCCACCATACACACCAGACCTTGCTTCAACTAATTTCCATTTTTATTCGGAATTTGGATAACTTTTTACTGTAAAAATTTCAAAACCAACAAGACGGTGAAAAACGCTTCTAAAGAGTTCATCAATTTCCGTCGCCAAGATTTTTATAGCAGAGCCGTCCACAAACTTCCACTAAAATGACAAAAGTACATCTTCACTAATGACCAATACTTCGATTAACGAAATACAAAAATTTCTTTCAGAAAATATATTATAGTCTTCTCGTGACCAGAGGGCTGGCCTATTTTTTGGCCAAAGAATCAGCATTGCCATACAACGTGGCAATGCTGCCAGCCTTTTGGGCACGTTTCCTATTGTCAGCGATACGGACGAATTTTTTGATGCCCTTTGATTATTTGCCCTCCTTTTTATATACTTGTACATATTATCATTTTAAGACAACAGTTTTTTCTTGACAATTGCCGTTTTACATAGAAAAAAGTTTAAAAGCTAACAAGCTTTTAAACTTTTTTCTATGTAAAACGGCAATTTCATAGGTAAGGACCTAATATTATATTTCACATCATGCAAATTTCTTGTTAATTTCTTTTGTGTTCTAAATATTTTTTAACCATACATAAGTCAATAGTTTTTTGGAAACAATCACAAATTTATTGGAAAACGATAATAGCTTGAGAATTTCCCTAAAAATTACATATTTTGTTTATTGAATTGCTGCTAAAGACTTAATTTCTTCAGATCACGAAATATGAAGAACAATATTAACAGTATCTGACAATAAATTAAGTATATCGTGCCGTAAAAGATAGGTATTTGTATAATTTTGGGGTCTTGTGAAAAAAAAGTGACAGTCGTTGTAAAAGCACCTCAGATTCCAGTCGCGGCGAATTAAAAGCATAATTACCTATGAGTACACGATTTAATACAAAAACATGTGTTAGTCTGTCTGTTCTTTGTCACTTTATTTTAAACTAGCGACCCGCCCCGGCTTCGCACGGGTGCAATGGAGAAACTGATAATTTTAGAGCCACTATTTCTCGTAAAAAGTATAGGATAAAAAATGGTTATTGTGGGTTATCCCTAAGAGATAGACATATACCATGGCGGATTTTTTTGTAGACCTTTTTAAGGTGTACAATACTGTAGTACATTATTTTGATCTGTCTCGACGGGTTCAGCCAGCGTTTACAATGTAAGCGCAAAAAAATGTGTTTATTTACGACATCACATTAGAAACCTCTAAAATTATCAGTGTTTTTCGACTATATTATGCATGTATTATACATATAAACCTTTCTCTTGAATCACTCTATCTATTAAGAAAAACCGCATCAAAATCTGTTGCGTACTTTTAAAGATCTAAACATATATAGGGACAGACAGACAGGGAAGCGACTTTGTTTTATACTATGTAGTGATATTAAACTGTTGAGTGAAACTTAAAACAGTAGCTTTGAAAAAGAGAGGCTTTTTAATACTGAAAATAAATACCAGCTTATAATGTTCTGTAGACTTCTTCTCATACAGAGAATTCATGAACATTGATCACTATGCTCGCTCAAGGCTTATTGGAGATTTCAGACTTAATATGAATTATAAGTCCAGGTCTCCTCACGATGTTTTCCTTCACCGATGTCAGTGATGTCCGCGATAAACTTAGAAAATGAATACATTTGTAAAATATAGCTTTTCGTGCATTCAGATACCAACTCCACGTGAACCATGGATGACCGCACGGTGGACCTTATCTTCGGTGGCTCCCTGAAGCTGCTGCCGCCGGTCAGCTCCAAGATCGTCAGGATCTTCACCAGCTCTACTTTCACAGGTGAGAAGAATCTTATTTAAGTAAAAGTGAGGAATATACAGGTATGCAGGTAGCAGACGCGCGAACTGTAAACATGAATTCAGCGCATGATATTAGAACCCGTAGAGTAGAATTTTTTTGTCGATTATAAAAAAAAACAGCTTTTTCATAGAAAAGTGCAGAACCACGTTCAGTCAAAATATATGCAACAGTTTTTTTTTTTTTTTTATTAATGATTGACTTAAATATTCGACCCATATACCGCCTGACAACAGGTTGTGCGTCGATTTCCCTGCTATTCCGTTTAAGTGACGTTTTACTTCGAGTGAAAGATCTCGAATAAAAGACAAAAAGTGAAGCCTCTGATAATTCTGCTTATTGACTCCCGCAGACAGGTGCGACGCGACGGTGCGATTTTCTGTTAGAAAAATTTCCATGAAGTTTTCAAATAAATTTTTCTACCTGAGTGCTGTCGAGTATCGCCTGTCTACGGGAGCCTTAAAGCGCAAGCAATAGGCATTCCCTGATAGGTGCCACAGTGTTACTGATATAAACTCTGAATAAATAAATATAATAATTATTAACAAAAGGTTGCAAGGTCTGCTTTATTCAAAGCACATTTTCGCAAGCTTCCACAACAAAAGTAAAGAACTATGTTTCCCTTTTTCAACTTACCTACGTATCTATTCGTGCAATGTGTTTCCACACCTTAGTGATGTGTTGGGATCTTAACCCTTTACTGCATGATATATTAAATAAATGACATTTTTTTTTATGTTAATGTCTTTATTAAAGCTTCAGAATTAATTTTAGTGTATTTTTTATATTTTTATTTATTTATTTCCAAGTGGTATGTGATGATAGACAAAATAGTTGTGTTTTATTATTGCTAATGATATGAAAAACAAACCCCATTAGGATTTATACGCTAGTTTTTTAATTTTTTTAGAGTAAAATAAATTGTAAACATGTCAAACCATATATGGTTTCCTATGCGGTAAAGGGTAAGATGTAAGCGATGTAGGGTATGCGGTAAGACCCCTTCGTGATCGTGAATATTAATACCCAGACTAACACTGCACTAATCTACTTATAGGTACACTGAATAAAATACACCTCCAGGAATACAATTCTATTCTCGGTTCCCAGAATAGCTAATTCAATCCAAAATCTGCTGCTAAACAAACTGATAAAGAAGTCTAGGAACATTACTAGAGTCCGACCGAATTCCGTTTTCGGTTTTCGACAATTTTTGGCCCTTTTATTTTTCGGGCGAAAAAACTTGTTTTGACCTTTGGGGCCGCTCAAGTATTACGTAAGCAGATTTTTTGCAATTATTAACTTTGTATTCAAAATATTTGTGTTCAAACCAAAATTGCCTTTTGTAGAAAATCCGAAAAAGTAAAGAAATAAATACTGTTGACGTAATCACCATCCAGACCCCCATCCCCATGTCATCAAAATAACTCAGGCAAAGACACCTCCCCCCCCGTATTGCTTACGTAATATTTGAATGGCCCCTTTGCCACAGAATAACTAACAGTACTCCTTAGGCACAGAATGTACTAACTTGCCTTTGCCGAAAAAAATTAAGTGTTGGCAAGTGAATACTCTTAATTAAAATTAATTGAAAGTGTTCATTTGTCAAGCAAGTTGCCAACTTATTAATGTTGTGAAATTAATTTCTACATGCATAAAAGTTGTTTCGTAATTTAAATGGACACTGCATTCCTTTTACATTAACAAAAGTCAAACCTATCATCAACCTATCATCAAACCATTATTTTTTTCGTATTCGGTTTTCTGCCGAAATAAAAATCAGGCCGAAATTCGCTTTGGTTTTCAGCAAAAAAAAAAATACCATTTTCGGCCAGACTAAACATAACCAGACCCGACATTGCTTTTATAAATAAATATCTGTTCTTCGTTACGAGTTTCCAGTAAGAAGTTATTGCTCCGTCGCCTGAAACTATTTCAGGCATTTAGAGCAACTGCGGTACATTTCAGGCACATTTAGAGCAACTAGCAAAAGATGCCTCTTAAATCGTAAGAGCTCGATTTATTGGTTCTTTGTAATTATGTTGCTTTAAATGTTTAAGTACAGGCAATAGTGTATCCTATACGACATAATTTGCCCATAATGTTCCCCCTGTTGGACATTGGCCTCCTCTCAGTGAGAGGGCTCCACCACGCGGGCCCAGTGTGAGTTGGGAGATGTCACATGTTTTCGAATTGTTGGTTCTATACGACATGCCGGTTTCTTGACGATTTTCCTTCACCGTCCGACATCCTATATTAGAGAGTGTAAAACCGTTCGTCCACGACGCTACTCGAAAGTAACGTGTTACAGACTGATGTCACCAATGCGTAGCCTGAATGTCACAACACTAGTCATATTTCAATGGCGATCAGTACACGACGAGAACAGTGGTAACCCAGTGGCAAAAGGCCGCACTCACGAGTTGTAGCTTGTGGGTTCAAACCTACGAGTAGACAGACACTTTCCATCGTGTAATTTTTTTTTTTTAAACGTTGCCCCCCACTAGGAATTTCTCCTGTATTGTGGGTGCGTTTACAAACATTTAAACTCACATATACAAACAGCCAGACCCGGAACAACTACTTGTAAGTCATACAAATATTTGTTCCGTGCGGGAATCGAACCCGCGACACGCAGCGCAGCAGTCATTCGCTTAATCATCTTAATCACTGCGCCAACCGTGCCGTCAAGCGCCAACCGTGCCGTCAAAATAATTTCATTACCATTGTTCTCAAAACGGAGAAGGATAAAATTGTGTCGAAACAGGTACGTCCTGTTACCGAAAAGTCGAAGACGTCCACACGACATTCTCCATCCTGCATTCAGCCCGTGTGGTGGATTACGGCCCACTCCCTCTCAGACAGAGGAGACCTGTGTGTGTGTGTGGAACATTATAGCCTGATTCAGATTATGCTACTCCACTGCGAAGTCCTAAACATAGCTTTATGTTGGAAAACCATAGGGAAACCTTACCTTGTTCAACAAGATATTTACTTGTGGAAAAATACACTGCAGTTGCTTGCATTGCTAAAAATAGACATGATTTTGATATACGCTTACCTACACCTACACGAGTAAGTGCAATTTGATACAACCCCCGCAGTAGGGGAGCGGTGACGTGAATGACGCAGTGGACAGTCGTCTTTCTTTGTTTAGCCCACGTTCGAACGGACGTAAAAATATCGCATCGGGATTTTATCGCGCACTGGATTTTCAACCCTCGGTGTTGAGCTGAACATTGAGAATCCAACAGAGAGCATCCCAGCGCGTCAAAAACACTGTTTGATTTTCAACTCTCGGTGCTAAACAGTGCGTTGAAAATCTAGTACACGAAAAAAAATCACCGCGGGAAAAACGCGCCTCTGCGTACCTGGGCTTAAAGTAGGTTAAATTCCTGTATGAAGATAAGGAGATGTATTTGTCATACTTGTCTTTAATACTTACTTCTATTTTGGGATGGTCTACAGGTACTAAGGCAAATAAATGTATTTTCTTTCTTTCAAACTGTAAAAGTATACAACGTGTAACGTTAAATGCGCAAAACCTAAAAATAGTTTGATCAGAATAACGAGCAGAATTAATTGAACCACTTTTTAATATAGGTCACCTTTTTCAAAAAAATCTTCATTAAAAATGTTGCCGTGTCTATTTATTAATAGGTCAAGCAACCCAATGTCAGCGCGGCGCAGCGGCCCGGTGACGATAAAGCGATCGATAAAGCGATCCTCCCTCGATAAAGCGTCGTTGCAGACGCAAGAAACGGTCAGAATGGCCAGTAAAACTAAAACAGCACATAAAACCTTTACGATTTTTTAATGACTTATTTTCTCTCTGAAATAAGTCAATTGAATTAAAAATCAGTTGGGGTGTGTGAGGTTTTGCGCATTTAACGTTACACGTTGTATATAGGTATCACTAAAATGTCTTGCATCACTTATAAGCATATTCAGCCTATAATTTGCCCACTGCTGGGACTCAGGCCTCATCTCGATGAGAAGGAGTGGGCCGTAATCCACCACGCGGGCCCAGTGCGTGTTGGTAGATGTCACATGTCTTCATCTCACCGTAGGATTAACTATTAATTAAAAGAGTCATGCCGTGCGATTCTGTAACCATCTCACCGTGAAAGCTTCGGTGAAGTGAGCGTGGAGTGAGCTGTCATTCGCAAGGGATTAACACTATTAAGTGCTCACTTCTCTTATGATTTCACGGTGAGATTTTTACAGAATCGACCGGCTGGTCTTGAGTTCATAAATAATCCCAAAGAAAAAAGTAAGTACTTTCAGTTTTTCCAATTTATCGGGAAATTTTTACAATTTTTTTTTTCCCTAAAAACCTTTTTTGGACTATTATGAACATTATAAAATATACAGGGTCCAATTAAATTAGATAGGTATCGAAACTCCGCAGACGTGATGGATATCGATACCTAAGCAAGATAAAAAATCACCCTGTATATTAACCAAATCGGTCCAGCCGTTCTCAAGTGATGTGCTTTGCAACGACCAGCGGAGTAATTGCGTAATACACTAACAGTGGTAATGGCTTTCATTTTGACAGTTCAACAACATTCATTACGTTATTTGCGTTGCTGAGCAGACAAATTCTTCGAACATATTAAGTAGCGATATTTTTCAAAATTATTCAGATTGCAATTGATAGTATTTTACGCAATTAGGTTGCAGCAATTTTCATTTTTATTTATTTATAAATGAATTTATGACACATTCTTAATGAGTCCAAGAATATAGGTTTCTAAATCTGCAAATATGTAGTATCTACACGGGAAATGTAACTGCAAATGTATTTTCCTAAAAGAAAATGTTATAATCCACTTCGCAAAACTAATACAAAATCTACATCTTTTATCGAACCAAGTTGGTACCATCGCTTCAATTCGTGATCAAATGCAATTTTAAACACACTCCCTCTAGGTGAGGTACAGGGGGGTGGGGGGCAAACGAACAACTTTTAATTAACGCCATATTATCAGATAGCAGTTAGTGATCGGTTTTGGAAAATTTAATTTAGCTTGACCTAGTTTTGACGGTGTTTTTAGAACGGTTTAATATTGCAGAGAGGATTTTGTTGCAGTGTTTTGAAGATTGAATGTAGGTATTTCGTTTGCTATGGTCGTGGATTAAATTCTATATGAAACCAAAAACATGACCGAGTTTCTAAATACCAATACTAGCAGTGCTATTCTGCAAAAATCTTACCCTGAGAACTTAGGTGAAGTGAGCGGGAAGTCAGCTGTCATTAGGGATTAACACTATTGACACTGCTCACTTCACTTATGATTTCACGATGAGATTTTTTACA
This sequence comes from Eremobia ochroleuca, assembly GCA_949629135.1. Lineage (NCBI taxonomy): Eukaryota > Metazoa > Arthropoda > Insecta > Lepidoptera > Noctuidae > Eremobia > Eremobia ochroleuca. The sequence goes on along the minus strand of OX451409.1, from coordinate 2,799,085 downwards.
GAATCGACCGGCAGTACCTAGTTACTTATAATCCATCTAAGTACCTAATCGTGCAAATAACATAAATCTTATGATGAGATTTTTATCCAGAAGATATTGCAAACAGCTTCCATTCTAGATGCAAAGGAGGATGGCGAGTTTGGACCCACATTATTTATAAATTAACCAAGTGACATTCACTTGCAAGTTCATATTTACTATAATTAAGAGTTTATAAGAGGATTATATAAACAATTACTGAGTCACTAGATGATGGGAATTAAAAGTTAGAAAAGATTTTTATTTACATAAAAATAAGTCATCATGCAGTAATTAAAAGCACCGTGTTTCGTATTAGGAGTAGAAGTCGGTGATTATACGAGTAGTTTCATCCTTTATTAATCCAGTCTATGCTTACAGTATTAATTTCATTTTCATATCTCGTTTTGACCATGTCACTATTTTCTAGTTCCTAGCTTCCAGACGTATTTTTTATTTTGAGTAGGCATGTAAGTACTTATATTTTGCCAGAGAGACTGATACAGAAACACGATAGTAGTTTTGGTAAATATTTCTATTCTGTTTGATCACCTTTTTGAAACTACATAATACATAAACAAGATATTGTATTATATTATTAAATAAACACTATTAGATTCGTTTTAGGTTATAATCTTTAACATTGCATATCTTTTTTCTCCCAGCCTCTACGACTTACTGCCCATTTGCTTTTTTGCTAGTTTTATATAGTTCTACAACTAGATATAAATTTCCGTACTGCACGATACTCCTAACAGTGGGTCCCATTGTACATGCAACCTCGCCATCCTCCTTTCTACAGTACATTATCCTACTCTGAAACAATTGTTTTCACCACATTTTTCTCTCATTTAACATGTTCTTTTTCATGTTCTCATTTATACACCATAGTGAGCCTACAATGTCCCCACTACTGGGACACAGGCCTCCTCTCTGTGAGAGGGAGTGGGCTATAATGTACCACGGGGACCCAGTGCCGGTTGGTAGATGTCACATGTGTTCGATTGTTTTGGTTCCAGGACATGCCGGTTTCCTCACGATGTTTTCCTTTACAGTTTTGAGAGCAGTGGTGATGAAATTATTTACATAAAGTAAGGCGTCTGCCGGGGTTCGAACCCACGACCTGCAACTCCTAAGTCGGGGCCGTTACCACTGAGCCACCACGATTTGTACACTATTACTTAAGAATGTGTATATTGCAAACTTAAGTTTAAGCGACACATTACTTAAACAAAAGCACTTATGAGCAAAGAACAACACAATTAAAACAATTTATACATAGTTATAAAACGAGCAATATAAATTGATTACGCAACAAATGAAGTAGAAGTAATTAAACTAAATTAGAGTTTTATGAATTAATCTATCTACTAGATGTGAGTTTTCATTATTATTTTTCCCTTCTGTGAGAAAATCACAATTTGATTTATAACAATAGAAAAGTAATTATGTCTCATTAGTCACAGTTGAGCTACTACCCCAATTTATTTGCGGTCGGCGCAACAGGCCTTTTTCTTCCGTACTTCTCTATTAATCGTAATTTCAGTAGTCCCTCTTTCTAGCCATATCATCTTTCGCACAGTTCGTCCATCGTTTCTTTGGTCTACCAGATTTCATTTTTAACCCTTTCGTTACGGCATTTCGCTCCGCTGGAATAACGCCACCAAACGGGGCATCGCGCCGTCGCGTCGGAGTAGCGCCACTGACACACTGAGTATCGCGGGGCCGTATGGTGAGCGGTATCACGCTGGCGCCGGCTACAGCCGGCGCTCGTACACACAGGTCATCGAATGGATGCCGGCTATATCCGGCGCTCGTACACACAGGTCATCGAAAGGATGCCGGCTATATCCGGCGCTCGTACACACAGGTCATCGAATGGATGCCGGCTATATCCGGCGCTCGTACACACAGGTCATCGAATGGATGCCGGCTATATCCGGCGCTCGTACACAGAAGTCATCGAGTGGATGCCGGCTATATCCGGCACTCGTAACGAAAGGGTTAAATGCATAATTTATTATTATGATATTGCAAAATATGCTATTGTATAGATATTTATCAATAGAATTTAGAAAAAATAAATATATTATAATTATATAATAATATTTATAGAGTATATATATTGTTTTGACAAAAATAGGTGCGTTCAGAAACTCACAGCTATTACATTCTTAAAAAAATGAAATGACGTACTTTGTTGCCATATGGCGACATTATGCATTTAAGGGTTCAGGTGTAAAAAAAATTACCGTGCCACAATTTTGACCTACACCAATAACCTGTCATCAACTCCATCCAGATAAGCTGCTTAGCTGTACAAATACCCCTCCTTCTATGAAGTAGGCGTACAATAGTGGTTCTAACGCAGGTAGGCACAGTACAAAGTGTACTGCATTACCCTAGTCGGCATGTCACCGCCACTCGACTGCCGTGCGAATACTCAAAAGTTGCACGATGCAGGAGTACTGTGTGAATTGATTTATATCTGCTGAAACGAAAAATTTTTTATTTCTGTTAGGGTTGATTTTTCAATCGAAAAATTGACGTCTGGCAGTTTTTTTTTATGGTAGAACTGTCAATAATTCAAAATTATTCTTCTGATAAAATTATCTGACGTTGGAAAAATCAGCCCTTAGTAGATATTTTATGACAATTTTACATGTCAATTTTTAGGGTCAATGTTTTAAAACTATGGCACTACCTATGGCTCCTGCATTGCGTAGCTGACTGACCTTGAGAAGAAATGCCGATACCAACTCAGGTGGTTTCAGTAAAAGTGCTCTTCGCGTGCACACATGGGTTTTTTTTTGTGCATAACCCGGGTTTTGCTTTTATTTTACCCATTTTGTAAAATAAAAGCATAAATCAGCTACCTGTCTGTGGAAGTCAACGAACAAACAGACAGGCAGATTTTTTTTATTAATATATTTTTATGTACCGTGTATACTGACATGCATCTTATAAAAGCTGTTATTTTACATTACAAACAGACACTTCAGTTTTATTTATTTATATAGAAAACTTAATAGAAGTAGGTTGTTTCTCTAAAAGATTGAGGAGGGTATACGAGTATAACCTTGTCGCGTATCTCCAGAAAAATACCTAGTTATATTGATTTAATTCTTGAATGACCACTTAGAAACGCCTAAGATCTCACAGATCGTTATCGAAATTGATATCAGCAAAATTCCAACAAATTCATTCGACTTTCATCATCTCTACACCAAAATTCTACAAACCCATCTTTCCCAGTTCCCAGAACAATTAACCATAATATAAATTCCGCCACAGTACCACCTCATCGTTTATGTGGAACCGACCTAATTCCGTAACGGACTGCGTCAACTGGCTGCATAGCACATATCAAGCACACTACAATGAAACTAGGTGTAGTTCTTACCAGCGGTGTTACGTACTATGACTAGTGGGAAAGCAAGTTTAGTTAGCGTTTTGGGGTTTTAGAAACCAACACTGTTTGTAGGATATTTAACAGACTTCAAAAAGGAGGAGGTTATCAATTCGGATGTTTCTATTTTTTTTTAATGTATGTTCGGGCATAACTCTGAATTTCGTAATGATTTGGTGATAATTTCGGAGACAGACAGCGGCACTCTTCAATAAATACCAGTAAAACAGCCGCGATTGCTGCTATCGCATATACAAGGTGTAACTTAAATAACGCACAACCTCTTAAGGGGTCATTGTACTCATAATTATGAACAACTTTTACTATGAGACCAAACCTGAAATCGCGAAAAAAAATCAGCTGTTCCCTACATTTTGACGAGTTATGCGAACATAAATGTAGGGAACAGCTTATTTTTTTTTCGCAATTTCAGGTTTGGTCCCATAGTAAAAGTTGTTCATAATGATGAGTACAATGACCCCTTAAGAGGTTGTGCGTTATTTAAGTTACACCTTGTATGTATGCATTGTGTACGCAATCGCATAACATAACATCACGTCTATACCCTATAAACGCAGATGCAGTACGCAGATGTGTTCAGTATACCACCGTACACCCTCATTTCTGTCAAAGTTGTTATTGGGGTATATCTCTAATCTTGCAATTTTTGAGAGCCTCCTCCTTTTTATGAAGTCGCTTCATAAAAAGGAGGAGGCTCTCAAAAATCTCACCGTGAAAACTTGCGTGAAGTGAGCTGTCAGTGTCATCCCACTGATGCTAGGGATTGATCAAGCAAACATTTACAATCATAATTGAGATTTGAATAATATTTTTTATGTTAATTCTATTGATCATTTTATATAATTTCAAAGCTAGTAGGTATTTTAGTTGTCAAAAGCTATGTTTAATCCAACATAGTTCGTGTGGCTTGATAATTTCACACGATTCACGAAATGTGGATCGGATGGTGATCATGCCGAGTCGTCAGGAATAGTCTAGGAAAAAAAAAAACATTGATCAATAGAATTAGCATAACAATATTATTAACTAGCGACCCGCCCCGGCTTTGCACGTGTACAATGGAGAAACTGATAATTTTAGAGCCACCATTTCTCTTAAAAAGTATAGGATAAAAAATGGTTATTGTGGGTTATCCCTAAGAGATAGACATATACCATCGCGGACTTTTTTGTAGATCTTTTTAAGGTGTACAATACTGTACTACATTATTTTGATCTATCTCGACGGGTTCAGCCAGCGTTTACAATGTAAGCGCAAAAAAATGTATTTATTTACGATATCACGTTAGAAACCTCTAAAATTATCAGTGTTCCTCTACTATATTATGCATGTATCATAGATATAAACCTTCCTCTTGAATCACTCTATCTATTAAAAAAAACCGCATCAAAATCCGTTGCGTAGTTTTATAGATCTAAGCATATATAGGGACAGACAGACAGGGAAGCGACTTTATTTTATACTATGTAGTGATTAGCCTCAGGTGGGATGACACTGACAGCTCACTCCACGCTCACTTCACCCAAGTTTTCACTGTGAGATGGTTACAGAATCGCACTGTCAGTGCTATTCTGTAAAAATCTCACCGTGAGAATTTAGGTGAAGTGAGCGAGAAGTGAGTTGACATTAGGGATTAACACTATTGACGCTGCTCACTTCAAGCTCACTTCACTTATGATTTCACGGTGAGATTTTTACAGAATCGGCCGGCTGCACTATTCGTTGAATTTCCACTAACCTGTCAGCACGTTACATCCGGAATTTGATACAAACAGATTGAGATTTTCCCCGAAATATTTATCGTACTGTAAAATGCTTTGATAATATTATGAAATTGATTCTGTGAATATAATTATTTTATAACCAGCCTGCGGGGTAATTGATTAACACACGTAGCATTGGCTTTCATTTTAAAAGTTCAACAACATTCATTGCGTTATTTACGTGGCTGAGCAGATACATTTTTCAAACATATGAAGCAACGGATTAGCAATATTCTTCAAAATGATACAGATTGTGACTGATGTGTGTTTAACGCAATTAAGGTGGCTGTATGTATATGGTGTAGGTATGTATTGTGAAAGCTCGAAAGGCTTTGATTTTATGCCCGTGTGTAGCTTGTTATGGATGTTGGGTAGCTGATGAGGTGCTGGTACGTTGGTGCCAGGGAAGATTGAATAAAATACGGCAAGTTGTAAAATGTACGTCTGTATTGGACCAGTGTCGCAGATGGAAGAGAATAGTGTTGCCACTATTTACATGAGGTTTTACATTTAATGTTGGTGTTGCAAATTAATAATTAAAATCTCCAACAGCCTGGGTACTGTAAGGAAGTCTGTTCTGATATTTTCCTATCTTCCTAAAAGAATATTAATACTTCTAATAATGTTCTAATTCCTGGATTAACTTCCAGATACCACAATGGAAAGGAACACACTGATGGCCAAATGTTACCCACGAATCAAGGACTACTGCCGAGAGAAACATGGCTTGGAGTTTCAGGTAAGGACGATTGTTATTATTATCTCATCATAATAATATAATAATAATAATATTCCACAACTTTCACACAACGCCATCTAGTCCCAAAGTAAGCAGAGCTTGTGCTATGAGTACTAGACAACTGATAAACATACATATATATTTCTAAATACATACATATTATAGATAAATTACACCCAGACAAAGAACCAAAGGATCGTGCTCATCACACAAACATTTGTCCTAGGTGGGAATCGAACCCAGCAGGGCCACTGACCACTAGACCAACAGGCCTGTCATTGTTAAATCATTGCTAAATCAGTCACGTGTAAAGTGATCCACCTAGAAGGTCTAGGTGGATCACTTTAGACGTGACTGATAAGCGGACTACACACAGGTCTGTGTAGACCTTTTGCAGGTGCAAGGGATCTTTGGCAGTGAAAAATAACATTGGGGGTACATTAGAGGTAAATGAGCCACAAGAATGGCCTCCCGTAAAACTTTCGTTCGGTTTCATAAAACGTACCTACGTAAAACTTTAATTTACAATCTATATCTTATCGAATTAAATTATCCGGAAAAGAACCGCAGTAACCGACATAGCTTGCAGAGTAAGCAAACTGAAGTGGCAGTGGGCTAGCCATGTCTGTCGAATGGCCAATGGCCGGTGGAGTAGCCGAGTCCTGGAGTGGAGACCGTATCGGCAAGCGTAGTGTGGGACGCCCCCCAGCTAGATGGACGGACGACCTAAAGAAGATGGCTGGGGTAGACTGGATGCGGAAGGCGGAGGACAGGGTGTTGTGGCGCAGTCTGGGAGAGGCCTATGTCCAGCAGTGGACTGCGATAGGCTGAGTTGATTGAATGGCTGGAACTACCGGTCGGATTTGAAAAAAATCTTTTCGCATTTCATAGCCCAAAGACTGAAGGCGCTATCACGCTGTGGCCCTTAGAAGCCGAGAAAAAAGAAAAAAAATCAGAAAGATCGCTAATTGAAAATGAAGTGATAGCGCGGGTATGTGTTGCGATGTGACGGGGTGGGTTGGGGGTTGGGGGAACAAGAAAGGACCATGGGCACTTTTGTATGAACACTGGGCCCACTTTTCAAAGTTGTGCAACAGTAATTAAACCTATGTCATATGAAAGCTATTGGCGTATACTTTATTGCATTCTATGGCAGCTAAGTTCAAATCCAGCGCGAAATTAGCGTTTTCGTACGTTTTGTAAATTAAAAATACGCATGACAAGTTTTATTTTGCACATTTTTTTATTGAATTAAAAATAATAGGTGCTCTTTAGTGGGTGTTCTTTACAAATAAAAAAACGAGTTATTTTTGTTCGATTTTTATTTGTAAAGAACACCCACTTCACAATCACACCATAAAAGATTGCACAAGACCAAGTCCATATTTATCATTCTTTAATTAATAAGTTACCTATTATTTTTAATTCAATAAAAAAATGTGCATAACAAAACATCTCATGCGTATTTTTAATTTACAAAACGTATGAAAACGCTAATTTCGCGCTAGATTTGAACTTAGCTGCGATAGAATGAAATAAAGTATACTATATGAGCTTTCATATGACATATAAATCATCACTGTTGAACAATGTTGAAAAAGTGGGCCCAAAATGACGCATGGTCCTTTCACGTGGACTTAGTTACGGGCAGAAGCTAGTTGGTCAAAAATGTTCACTAATCTATTTATCGACCCTGGCACCCCAGTTTTCTCAGGTTTTTGAATGGTCTGGAAATCTCAATAAAACTATGCAGAGCCTCAAAGATTAATTCATATTTAAGTCCCGTTCCATGATTGAGATTTTTTAAAATTAATTTTCCAAGAACTTATTTTGTATGTCTTTAATCCACACAAAGTTTACTTCACTAGAAATACATAAGTCTACTTTCCGTTAAATATATCTTATAATGGGAAATATAGATTTTCCACGAATATCATATCAAACACTTATTTTCGTAAGACACTATAAAAACGGATGTCTTCCGTTGCAACGTCGTTCAAATCTTCATGTTGGATTAAGGGAATGCTTTAAATATTAAAGCTCTGATAGTTCTGTAATAACTTTTTGAGAGATCTTTGGTTCGTGAGTCTTTTTCAATTTCGACATTTGTCATTTTTATAATTTCCCTTTAAACAAAGTTCGTGTGTTTGTCACTTTGTCTGTTTATTTATGTATCAATCTTTGATTCAGGCACAGTACCCATAATTTAGTTAGTACTATTATTTGGAGTCTGCCTAGCCTTTTCCCAACTATATTGGGGTCGGCTTCCAGTCTAACCGTATGCAGCTGAATACCAGTATTTTACATGGAGCGACTGCCTATCTGACCTTCACAACCCAGCTACTGGCTAAAACGATACCCCTTGGTAAGACTGGTTGTCAGACTTTCTGGCTTCTGACGACCCTTAACGACTGTCAAAGATCCTCTAATGTCTGCCGGGACCAACGGTTTAAGGTGCTTTACGAGGCACGGAGGGGTCTTAGTATGAGAAGATGGTCACCCATGTAGGGACCAACCGCGGCAAGCGTAGCTTTATCTGATCGATCGACCCGTGCGGCTGTTATTACTTAGCCATAAGCCCTTTTGTAACATTAAAACTATGTTAGTAAAATAAAATAATAAACAAACATAAAAAAAATTAGGCAATTGGTAATACGGGCTGGTGTCTGCAACTCCACGTCAATGCGCGTATTTTGCTTACGGAACAACGAACTTAAAATTAGGAACGTAGACAATAAGGAACTTCAGCAATATCATATCTACTATGCCATCTTCTGGAGAAACCTGGCAACAATTCATGCACTGCGCACAGGTGCCTCATTAGACGGCCTTCAGTCTTGCTAGCAACGATGATCAGGAGACTGCTGTCGCTGTATCTTTATATGCGTATTTGTTTATAGTGCGTCGTCATAAGTAAACTTAAAGATAGATATGTATGATGAAAAGCAATTTGTGTTCCTGAGTGGCACATAGATTTTTTTTGCTGAAAATTAAACACAATATACACAAGCAGAATCAGAGGCACAACTATTTTTTTTTATGTCCTATTCATTGATGTCCCATTGCTGGACAGGCCTCCCTACTCTCCTTCCACCTCTCTCTGTCCAGAGCTGCCAAGGGACCAATCTTTATTAAAGGATTCTAAAGTATCCCGCCTGCCGTGATGTCGTTTGCCATTAAGCGAGACCCACTGGGTCGTCAGTTTGGACACTTGATCGTCTGACTAGCGGCAGATGTGTCCTTATCATATCACGTATCTTGTACATGATATCATAATTTCAATCAGGGATTAAGCAGAGATGTATCCCAAGGTAGAATTCCCCAAAATGCTACCAAAAATTTCAGGTTTTAATCCAACATAATATTACTGGATGTTATTACTATTGATATTGGGTGAGTCCGTTTTTTTATGTAAATATAAGGCTTGGGGTGGATCCCAAGGTATCGGGAGTGAGGTCAAGCCTTCTTGTGCAAATTGAAAGGGCAAAAGGTAACTTTCCTTATTTTTCATATAGCTTTTTCTGTTGGGAAAATGTGGATCATATATACGAGGTTTATATTTTAATCATTGCTTTTTACTAACGTTATGGCATACATTTATGGAATGATTCGAAGCAGTTTGATATTTACATAATGAGTAAATTGATAAGGAATCTATTGTTTACAATTAGTGATGTTAGTACCTATATATTAATATTACCGTTGTGATGATACTATCGGTTACTTGCGAATGTGCTCGCGAACCTTAACTTGAAAGGATAATCGGTACGTTGCCATCCTGATTTCATGGGGGAGCGTATTCCACAGAGAGATAGACTGAACAAAGAAGGAAGAGTGAATGAAGTCTGTGCGGTGAGTGGGAAATTGGAGAAGACGATTGTGTGATGAACGTAGGTTGGCGCAAATGTGAACTTAATGTTACTGAAGGTGGGACACTAGATAACCAGGGGAAAAGGGAGAATCAAGAAATGAGAACAAGGTGGTCAGTGCCCTTAGCTCTCTACGCTGGCACATGGGCAACCAATTTAGAAGCGACCGATGCGCAGAGACATGATCATATTTACGCAGATTGAAAATTAATCGAATGCAGTTATTAAGAAACCTGTTAAGTTTGTCGAGGAGATCTGCATTAATGTGATAGTAGCACATACGAGTATCAACATAATCGATGATAGGGAAAATAAGTCATCATCTGCCTAGCATTTTCTCAACTATGTTGGGGTCGGCTTCCAGTCTAACCGGATGCAGCTGAATACCAGTATTTTACGTAAAACTCCATGATGGGGAAAATAAGTGATTGTAATAAATTTCTCGCATTGGGGTTATCCTGTAACGGTAGATGTAATTAGGTAAATAAATCATTTATAACACATTTGCTCGTAAAAGGTATCTTCCTGCACCAATTTCAATATCGTAATGTATCTCATTACGTACTCGTGCGTAATTGTAATGTAAAACGCACGGTTTATCAAGATGCTCCGTCTAAAACGAACGGTACTTTTTTAAATCTTAGCAAAGAGTTTTTATGTCAGAAAAGTGGTCAACATTTTATGAATAAAATTAACTTTGGGAGATAAAATATAATAAATAAACATTTAATTCTTTAATTTAATTAATTTTGACAATTAATTACAACCATTTATCTGTAACAAAAACACAAAAGTATTAATTTAGTTTATTAGTAACTAGCGACCCGCCCCGGCTTCGCACGGGTGCAATGCTGATCACTATCACTACATAGTATAAAACAAAGTCGCTTCCCGCTGTCTGTCTGTCTCTATGTATGCTTAGAACTTTAAAAATAAGCAACGGATTTTGATGCGGTTTTTTTTTAATAGATAGTGTGATTCAAGAGGAAGGTTTATATGCATATAATACATGCATAATATAGTAGAGAAACACTGATAATTTTAGAGCCATTATTTCTCTTAAAAAGTATAGGATAAAAAATGGTTATTGTGGGTTATCCCTAAGAGATAGACATATGCCATCGCGGACTTTTTTGTAAACCTTTTTAAGGTGTACAATACTGTAGTACATTATTTTGATCTATCTCGTAGGGTTAAGCCAGCGTTTGCAATGTAAGCGCAAAAAAATGTGTTTATTTACGACATCACATTGGAAACCCCTAAAATGATCAGTGTTTCTCTATTATATTATGCATGTATTATACATATAAACCTTTCTCTTGAATTACTCTATCTATTAAAAAAAACCGCATCAAAATCCGTTGCGTAGTTTTAAAGATTTAAGCATACATAGGGACAGACAGCGGGAAGCGACTTTGTTTTATACTATGTAGTGATACTGGCTGTTTTTTGTGCCTTTGCCATAAACAAAAGACGCTGATGCGCGCGCGAGTAATAGCTTGACAACATTAAAAATGCCAACTGGCAACGTAATAATTAATTTTACAAATTTTTCGAATTTTAATAACTGTTTTAACAAGTAATTAAAGATTTATTCGTTTAAGAAAGTCCGAGTTTTATTTATTTCCTCACAAATGTGTTATAAAACGTCGTATGACACACGTGCGGTTTGATAATTACAGCCTCTGCTTTCTTATAGCCCTCACCTACGGCTCGGGCTAGCAATATCGCCTCAGCTGTAATTTTCAACTTACCGCACTTATATCATAATGTACTATTATTAAATTAACTAGCTGCGCTCCGCGGTTTCACCCGCATAAGTCTCGATCCCGTAAGAATATTGGGATAAAAAGTATTATATGTGTTAATCCTGGTTATAAACTATCTGTGTGCCAAATTTCATCAAAATTGGTCCAGCTGTTTGAGCGTGAAGAAGTAACAAACATACACACACACACACACACACTCACAAACTTTCGACTTTATAATATTAGTGTGATAAACAATATAGGGTTATTTTTAATTGGCTAAACATGATAAATAAAAAAATATGATGTTTTTTTTTTTGTAATGTCATTGACCGCAGTTGTTGTAGTCACCTTAGAACATGAAGCAAGAGTTAATCAGTCTGCTTAGCCTTTTCCTAACTATGCTAGGCTCAGCTTCCAGTCTCATCGGATGAATCTGAATTCCAGTATTTTACATGGAGGCGACTGACTATTTGACGTCCAAAATCCAGTTGCTGGTTAATATTCCTTGGTAAGACTGGTTGTCAGACTTTTTCGGCTTCTGACTACCCGTAACGACTGTCAAAGATCTACGAATGACTACCAGGACCAACGGTTTGTACGTGCTTACAGAGGCACGAAGGGGTTTCGATATATAATTGATAGTCACCCCACCTTCAACCGAAACGTGCGGCTCCTATCACTTATCGGCACGGTTGGCGCAGTGGTTAAGCGATTGACTGCTGCGCTGCGTGTCGCGGGTTCGATTCCCGCACGGAACAAATATTTGTATGACCTACATGTATTTGTTCCGAGTCTGGGTGTTTTTCTATCTATAATATGTATGTATTTACAAAAAAAAAAAAAATGTATATAAGTAGTTTATCAGCCATCTTGTTACCATAACACAAGCATTAGGTTGCTTAGCTTGGGACAAATGGTGCTGTGTGAAATGTCCAGGGATTTATTTATTTATTTATTTATTTATCCATGTGCCCCTTGAAACTTTCCTCTATACCAAAGGCCAATTTTAGTTTAATATTCTGTGGTCTACACCTACTTATTAGCTAGAGTACGACCCGTTATATAGATCGATATCTCTACATCTAGAGTGTTCAATTGCAAGTCAATGCCATCGGCGCTACGACTACGGCATCCTGGGGGAAATCAGTTTTACGAAATATATATTATATTATTGTCATAGCTCAAGTGGATTCTGTTGTTTACCTCATTCGTAATAATTTATTTATTTAGTATTTTCTTGGCCTGGTAGAAAATTTTGTTAATCCTGTTAAGCCAGCATTCCAAAAGACAATTATCAGATTTAGAGCTGTTCGTATAGAAAACAAATACTCACGCTAATTTAGGATTAAGTGTGTATACACACGAGTGGAACTGCAGAGGCATCTGCAGTCGTCGACACTCGTTGACGCGTCGGCGACTGCCGTCGACAACGTACCGCTCGTTTATTTAAGCGGCGGTCATCGACGAGCGTTGACCGCGGCAAATGCTTCTACCGTTGATGCGTGTCGCTCATGTATATGCACACTTAGAAGAAAGAACTACTTCTATATTTAGACGAGTACATACCACTTGTATGTGTACATTATAGATGTAATAAAGATTGGATTGAATTGAACTAACGAAAGAAAACCTATTTATTTTGAACTCATATGGGATCTAAAGTACTGACATATTTGATACATGTTTGGAACTTTATTATGTTCCTCCAGGAAAGGACTTTCTAAAAGTCTACCCCTCAATAACTGTGAAGATGTTTTCACATCTTGAAGAAACCGGCATGTCCTAGGACCAAAAATTCGAAAACATGTGACATCTACCAACCCGCAATGTACGTGATCTACCACGCAGGCGTGGTAGATTACGGCCCACTACTTCTCACAGAGAAGAAGCTTGTATCCCAGCAGTGGGCACGTTATAGGGTGATTATGCTATCCTTCAGTGATTAGCACAGAGGTTGAGTTTCAGGTGTACATCCACTAACCCGCACTGGACCCACCTGGTGGATTACGGCCCACTCTCTCTCATAGAGAGGAGGCCTCTGTCCCAGCAGTGGGAACAAGCGGATTTGGAGAGGCCATTCCCACTATGAAGTATGACTTTGTATACGAACGAAGTCACAAACCAGGGCTATTGAATTTAACATGTGGATATTGAAAAAAGAACCCAGAAAAATAAACCCGATAAAACCTCAACACTTTATATTTTTCACAACCAAATTATTTCCTTTTACCTGAAATGTAATTAAGCAACATATTATTAAATTGTCACTCAGTATATCAGATGTTCGTGCTATCGATAAAATATTTATAATTGGTTTTAATCGATTATAAAACCGGCTTCCAATAAATCGAGTGGCGTATCGATTTGGGAAATAATCGAGTCCGTCACCGACGCTCGGCTCATACATAATTCATTCAGTTTCCATGTATATTTAATGCATTTTCAGGGTTTTCCCGGCTGAGGTGTGAAATGACTTGTGGGGTTATATTTTTTTAAAGTGACGAGCTTTTAATAATGTTTTGACAAAAAGTGGAAACTCGTTAATAAAATATGAGTTTTAGTTTTATGAATCAAGAAAGCAGCTACATTAAATTATAAATGAATTATAAATTAAAATTGTGAATAGAACATGTTTTCAAAAATGATACATTTTTAAAGTCAGGGAAATCAATTGATAAGCAAATTTACTAAACAACTTATACTGTCCGTTTATTAAAATCACAACAGTCACTCTTTGACTGTTGTATGAAATGGTTATGACACAGCATATATGGATTTCCCTGATATGCTAGCGAACGTTAAAAAAAAATGTGTTAAGTACTAGGCTTTAACGTTGGAAAAAAAAACATGATTGTGTATTTATGCATGCCGTACACCTAATTTCAACAATTAACTTAGAAGTTTGCACAATAAGATTGATATCTAGGTTCCAAGCTGCCTAGAATCCAATCCGCAGGAAAATAAAACTACGATAATACATACTTATATTATATTACAAAGTAAGTAGCTCGCCCTTAACTCAGTTTCTTAGTGGGCTTTCCGATAATAATCCTGGTACCGCAGTCATTTTTCCGTGCAACCGGAAGATTATTTTAAAATATTTGGCTAACTGCGATTGCCGATTCTATTTGGAACCATTATTTTCATATCTCTATAATCTTTGACTAACTGGTAAAAGGTATAAAGTATATTTTTTAAATCACGTTGATCAAAAACCCTTTGCTTAACTCCCTCTTTGGACTAACTGCTGAGTAGTAAAGCGGGGTCTTTCATTCAATCTCCAGAACCCCAAAGTCAAAGTTAAGTCAAATTCAAGTCAAAGTCAAGTCAAAGTCAAGTCAAAGTCAAGTCAAAGTCAAGTCAAAGTCAAGACAAAGTCAAGTCAAAGTCAAGTCAAAGTCAAGTCACAGTCAAGTCACAGTCAAATCATTTTTTTTTTTTCAAATAGGCACATGAAAGGCACTTGAACGTCAAAATGTACAAAAAATAGAATTGATTCTAGTTGCCCCAATTGCGTAACACTTTCAATCACAATCTGAAGGATTTTGAAGCAAATTGCTAATCCATTGCTTCATCTGTATCAGACGACAAAGTAAATCATGCAATGAATGTTGTTGAATTGTCAAATGAAAGGAATTGCCATTGTGTGTTGCGCAATTACCCCGCAGGTTGGGGAAAGTACCCATGATGTGGTGTTTCCTTCACCAATAAAATTTCTTAATAGCAGTCCGGAGTCCGGATTTGCATACGGCCTGTGGCAGTAATAGAAAGAAAGAAAGAAAAAAAAGAAGAAAACGTTTATTCTGCACAAACAAAACGTAAGTTACAAATAAAAAATAAAATAATTAAAAAAAAGACATAAAATATACAAAGTAGTCAAAAGCCTCGTACCCAAGCTATAAAATACTGACAATTTTGTCCAATTGCTTGATGTCAGGGCCAGGGACCAGAGACAACACACATTAATTGACATTGACAATACTACATTCTTTCTATTTTTCATTAATCTTGCCTTCTGCATATCTTATATTTGCTACTGAAACTTTATTGTACACTAGCTGCGCCCCGCGGTTTCACCCGCATAAGTCTCGATCCCGTAAGAATATCGGAATAAAAAGTACGTGTGTTAATCCTGGTTATAAACTATCTGTGTGCCAAATTTTATCAAAATTGGTCCAGCCGTTTGAGCGTTAAGAAGTAACAAACATACTCACACACACGAACTTTCGCCTTTATAATATTAGTGTGATGCTGTGATCTCCTATAAGCGAAGGAGTACATCTACTTAACACCTGATACTTACCTGTATGCATGAATTCACGCCTTTTTCCCATGATGGTAGGCAGAAACTACAGAACGCCAGCTCCTACGATACTTAAATACTCCTTTGGCTTCTTAATAGCTGATGCTATTTGTGTCATATTTTGTGTATATATTTTGTTGGAAATTCTAAAAATATGCTGTCAAATTGTGGAACTCACTTTCGCCTAGCATTCGTCATTTAAAAACTATTTCTCTATTTAAATGTCGATTAAAACAGCATTAGCATTCCTCTATACTGTGAGTATTTCCATATATACATATATGTATATATTTTAGCAATATCTATTTATTTAAGTATACTTATAGTGGAGCGCCGTAAGACATAAAAATTGTAAAATCTCGGAATCCAGGGCCAGTCCATGAATCTTCATAAAAACTGTTCGAGTGCATTGTTGAAAGCTCAAATAAAAAAGTTAAAAAAAAATAATTGCCCGATCTTGATTAAAAAAAATTATAACAACAATTTACTGAAAAATGAGAGGGACAAGAGGAAAAAAATGTTTAAAGTAAAGATTTCAATTTTATACCTATTAAATTATATTTGCATAGTAACTTTAATGTTAATTTATTAATATTTAGCAAAAAAATAACGAGTTACAAAAAAAAAAAAATTTTTTTTCAACTATGGTTTTCTACATTATTGTTCATTATTGTCGTCGTCATCGTCATCGATCTCATTGACGTGGATTGTAGGTGAAGGATTAGTACAACTGTTACCATTGCATTCTAAGCTAGCTACAGTGCAATTTATTCCACTTTTATATATTGCGACAATTTTCACTTTTCTCTTCACTTATCAAATTTAAAATGGATTTCTTGAAATCAGAGGTAGTTACATAGCTGATTTGTTGTCTTGACGATTTGGACTTTCTTTTTTCCTTCATTATATCCGCTTCTTTTTCACATAAAAAAACACCTACTTTTCCAATCAAAGTCAATTGAAAGCCTTTCGAAGCTTTTTCTTAGGTGGAGAACATGCTGATGTGATGTTTTCTTTTTTTAAATGATCACTTATGCATACTTTATTGATATATTTTTGCCTGCACACTGAATGCACGTAGACAAATTCGAGAGTATTTAGATACTGAGACAATCCATCCGCTCTGTCTGCAGAAGCAGCTTTCAGCATTGATATTCCTCTAGTTAGCTCTACAAGTTCTCCTAGTTCGGAGCTTAATTGAGAACTAGATCTGATTTTGTCGCAATTGAGGCAATCATTACTTTTATTGTTATCACTATTCGATGGTTCACTCATTTTGATAAGAGGCTGTAACAACAAATATTAGTAATATTAATAACTAACGTTTATATCATGATTAATAAAATTAATATGATTGAATTTGACATTCTAACTTTCAGCATCGATCTATTATAAAATAAACGATTAAGTATTTGAAACTGTTTTCATAAGCGAGCAATAAAAAATAAAAAAAAACAAATACTATCTATGCCACTATTTTCAAAGTTTGTAAAACACAATTATGTTCCGTAATTAACTTTTATCGTATTAACTGCACAATAATAAATATATATCATCATCTGCCTAGCTTTTTCCCAACTATGTCGGGGTCAGCTTCCAGTCTAACTGGATGCAGCTGAATACCAGTATTTTACATGGAGCGACTGCCTATCTGACCTCCACAACCCAGTTACTGGATAATACGATACCCCTTGGTAAGACTGGTTGTCAGACTTTCGGTCTTCTGACTACCTGTGACGACTGTCAAAGATCCACGAATGACAGTCGGGACCAACGGCTTAACGTGCTTTCCGAGGCACGGAGGGGTCTCGATATGTAAAGATGGTCACCCATCCACAGACCGACCGCGGCGAGCATAGCTTCACCTGATTAATCGACCTATGCGGCTGCTATTATTTAGCCACGGGCCCCTCACAATAATAAATATATTCAAATTGCAAATAAACAAAAATCACAA
Source organism: Eremobia ochroleuca (assembly GCA_949629135.1). Classification (NCBI taxonomy): domain Eukaryota; kingdom Metazoa; phylum Arthropoda; class Insecta; order Lepidoptera; family Noctuidae; genus Eremobia; species Eremobia ochroleuca. Next base: position 2,781,255 of record OX451409.1, on the reverse strand, counting down.
TTTTTTTTTTTTCAAAAAACAGCTACGTATTTAGCCTAGGTAGGTGCAACGTGTACTAATCAGTTAGGGACCTCGTAAACAATCCCCAACAGCTGCTGTTCTCCTTTCTATAATTCCCCCCACCCCTCACCTTTGTACCTGCAGTCCCTTGAGGCCCAAGGACAAGTTTGTAATATTTCTCCTTTTCAAAATATAACTTTAAACTAATAAAAATATAAGAAAACTCCGAAAAATTAATAATTATTTTTTTTTATAATAAAAAAATTGAGATCGGGCAAAATATTTTTTTTAACATTTTTCTATATGCTGTTAAAAACACATTTCAAAATTTTTTATGAACATTCATTGACTGGCCCTGGATTCCGAGGTATAAATCTTACGGCGCTCCACTATTATGTTAATTTTCGCATTATATGTGTAGGTATATTTAATATGTTACTTTTTGACTTCACACGTTCATATTTCTGTCTTCATGTTCTCAAACACTATTGTCTACATTTCTTTTTTACTATTCCTTTCGCAAGTCTGCTGGAAGAAATTTCTTAAGAAATAAGCAGTACCTTTGTACTCAAATTACGTGTATAATCATGTCATATCCATATGTACTGTGTGTGTGTGTGTGTGTATACTGTGTGTACATAAATAATAAAATAAATAAAAAATATACATAAACCCTTCAGCAAAAATATGCGTGATGTTTACTTACCTACTTTAAAATACCTACATACGTTTCATCGACTAATCTACAAATGTATGGTGTTGCGTCAAGCTCCTACTGGCACAAAGAACCACTTTCTATCGATCGTTTTAAGCTGAAGCCGATACTATTTTACTTGAAGGCCGCTGCTAATGTTCTGCGTTGCCATTATTTTGTATTGTGAAGTTTCTAACTTGTATTCGAAGTATTGTGCCCTTTTTCTTTTGATATTAAATATAAAGTAGTTCATTGTGCAGGATCTTTTCGCTGAGGGAATAATAATGATCATAGAATGACAATTGTAATCTGAATCTTCAGTCAGTTAAGATTAATCCGCTTATAAGGGATATAGGAGACTAGCTTCTTGCAAACGATTTTGTCCGTGTGAAGTTTCTTGTTCCCCCGATCCACCCGTCGTATCGCATCGCGTGCCCGTGCTAATACTTCGTTTTCAGTGTGTAGATTTTTACTTTTTAAGCAAACTAAATTTATTTGGAAGTAACAGTAGCTCCATAGTAAGGAACCAAATGTTTTAAAAAATATATTCTTTATTTTTTAAATTTATATTTTAAAATACTTTTTATTTTTTTAATGTCCTGGTGGAAATTTACATCTTTATGTAATCAGAACGAATCTACTGGGAACAAAATGAGTTGAATATCTCTAACAATTGGGGAATCCCCGTGCTCTGTGGAAACGAAAATATGGCATTGGATCGGTTGATGCAAATTTATATCACAATGCATTTAAGGGTTAAGGGTCCTAATGTGATGTTAAATAGCTCATAGCCTTTCGCAAGAATTGGGCTATGAAATACAAAAATAATTTTTCAAATCCAAAAAGATTTTTTTCAAATCCGACTGGTATTTCCAGAGATTAGCGCGTTCAAACAAACAAACTCTTCAGCTTTACTATTAGTATAGATATCCCATCAAACTTTCCTAATGAAAAAACACAATAACAGTTTGTCCCGAACCCAGGACTGAAACTGCGATCTCAAGCTCAGTAGTCGCACTTATGTGATCACTAGAATAATGAAGTAGTCTGTATCAGCGAAATGTGATTTAACGGTTGCTTTAATCACTACCAAAAAAACCGGTCAAGAGTGAGTCAGACTCACGCACCCAGGGTTCCGTACCATATTAACTTCTCGTTTTTTTTTTTCTGAAAAAGTGTGCTGTTTAGAGACATCGTTTTATTTTTCTTATAATCTTTACATAAACTTGTATCACATAGAATAATTTCAGATTTTTGTCTATGCAAACTTCGGAGATAAGGCGGGAAGATATTTTTTTTTTTACATTTTTCATCAAAAATCTTAAACTATGCGGCTTAAAAAGAAATCGCTTGAGAATGTGGAAACAACAATCTTTCATATGATACTCCACATGCCATAGTAGCCCCACTTCGAATTTTTAAGACGCCTCCTTTCAGTCCCTGTTGCAAAAATTGTATTTCTTTCTTATTTACAAAATAGTTGGGCAAACGTCATGTAAAACTATTCCAAATTTCAAGTTGATAGCATTAGTAGTTCTTGAGATATCCAACAGTGACAGACGGACAGACAGACAGACAGACAGACAGACTGAGTCGCACCATAAGTGTTCCTTTTTACCATTTTGGTACGCAACCTTAAAAAGATACTTGCTGCTGGTTGATTACCTATTATAGTCGCTTCATCATCATCATCCACAGCCCGACTTCATCCACAGCTGGGTTTAGGCCTATGTTTGGTTATTTCAATCCCCAAGATTATGTGTCAGCTTTGTGATTCCTTAGCTAGCTTCAGTTCTGCCTGAAATTCAGAAGACAAAAATAAGAAGGCCCCTATTCTTTACCAAAATCCTGACTTTAAGTAGCAAAGTACACTTGCATCGTTTTCAAATATAACAATGCAAGATCAAATTTCTAAGCTCTTCATAAACGGAATGGTTTAGTTAGATCGAAGTTAATTACCCACGGCTTTAGAATTATGCGTAAATGCATAAACGTAATTAGCAAAATGTCAATCACCCTAGAAGTGCAAACTAAAAATTATTTCTAACTATCTGCGCCCCGCGGTTTCACCCGCATAAGTCTCGATCCCGTAAGAATATCGGGATAAAAAGTATTCATCCTGGTTATAAACTATCTGTGTGCCAAATTTCATCAAAATTGGTCCAGCCCTTTGAGCGTGAAGAAGTAACAAACATTCACACACACACACATACAGTCACAAACTTTGGCCTTTATAATATTAGTGTGATGAGAACCATGGGTGCCTCCGCGGTGCAAACGCAACTAGTGATTTTTATCACCAACCCGCACTGCGCCTGCGTGGTGGATTATGTCCCACTCCCTCTCACAGAAAGGGGACGCCTGTGTTCCAGCTGTGAGAGAAGAGAGAACAGAACATTTTAGGCTGATTATGCTGATTTTTGAAGTTTAGATAAGCAGAAACACACTGTCGCTGCGCCGTCGGCGTCGGCGTCGACGAGTGTTAGTGCTTATGTACATGAGCGACACACGTCAACGACATAGGCATTTGCAACCGTTGACGGCTGCGTTCAACGCGTGTCGGCGACAGCTGTTGACAACATGCCGCTCGTGTCTTTGAGCACTGCCGTGCGATTCTGTAACCATCTCACCGTGAAAGCTTGGGTGAAGTGAGCGTGGAGTGAGCTGTCATTCGCTAGGGATTAATACTATTAAGTCCTCACTTCACTTATGATTTCACGGTGCGATTTTTACAGAATCGACCGGCTGTACTCAAATACACAAGCGGCACGTTGTCGACGGCAGCCGCCGACGCGTCAACGGTTTCATTTGCCTCTGTAGTTGACGCGTGTCGCTCGTGTGTATGCATATTTACACAGAACGCGCGTATAAAAACGTTATGTGCTTATGGTCTCAAAACGCAATTTCTCCTTTGTCCATGCGACTATTACCAGATCTTATAACATCTTATCGTTACCAAACAAAGGCCTACCAATCATAACGATCAACTACCTGGAAACTGCTCCAGCTCAGTAAATCACTCTTATGGCCGGTTATAGCCCCACGCACGTGAGTTGCCTTCCGTCACCCGAAATAGCCCAGAGGGTGCCTAGCTCGCTTTTTGTAAATGTTTACAATTCCTATGCCCTGTGTTTGTGGTGGCTATTTCGGGATTGTTGAACTAAGAGGCCATAGATTATGGAGTAATATTGGAGAATGGTATGTTCATACGTTGATCGAAAGAGCTTCGATCGTGGGCATTGATTTTGACATGTTTTGAAGTTGTTTCTTCAGATATCACAAAGTAAACCGATCAGATACACGCACACAAAAGAATTGCATAGATTTTAGATGATTCAAATAAAAAGAATAAGTAATTGTCAGTCATGGCAGCCGGAAATAAATGTATGGTATAACAACCATCCAACAGGAACGCCATGATTGGCACGAGCAAAGACAGGCGTATGCCAAGAAGTGGGTGAAGACGGGCTAAGGATAACGATGATTGTATGATAAGGCCCGGCGCCCATTATCGGCATCGGTACGACTGAGGCTTTTAGGTGGCAAATAGCAATATACATACTATAACATAATGGCAATTAAGTAGAAATTTCCGTGATATGTGGTCGTAATAACAAAAATACCGCTTCGGTATGCTTGAGGCTGGTGTATCGGCAGCCTTGAGAATGCTTCGGGATGCTTCGGCATCCTTCGGCAACCTTCGGTACGCCGCCGGCGCCGAGGCAACACTCGGGGGATAGTTTGAGAAATACGATATTGAGACGCTTCGGCAAGCTACAGGACGGTGCGGCATCCTTAAGGACGCCTCGTCATCCCTAAGAACGTTGCAGCATGCCAAAGCATAATTGCCGATAGTATGCGCTTGCATGTAGGATGCCGAAGGATCCTTTTCCTTGCCGATGCCGATAATGGGCGCCGGGCCTAACAGGACCATTTTAATTTTTATCAAAATCGGTCGTGTTAGCGACAAGTAAAAATGTTCACTACTTTTTTGGACTTCTAAGGGCTTACTACAGTAAACTTTGATACTTTACTGAATCAATGATATCTTTTGGAAATCCTCGACATGGGCTTGATTAAATCTACAAACTAACAGACACCTTATCCTCAGGTGGTGGACATGCGCTGGGGCGTCCGAGACGAAGCTACAGACGACCACATGACCACAGAGCTCTGCATGAGAGAGATCAAGAACTGCCAGCGACTTTCTATGGGACCAAACTTCGTAGTGTTCCTCGGGCAGAAATATGGTTACAGGTATGCTTATGTTATCATGAGCTAAGCATTTTTCCGACTGATCCGGTTGTACCTGGGATGAAAGATGATGGTGAGAGTAAATAACTAATACTTGTACAAACCGTGTGCTCGATAGAATTTCCTATCAAAAAATTACGACTTTTCATAGAAACGTTCCCCTTAGTGGCAGAGTTTTCAAAAATCCTTCCTCAAAATTTCATGCTTTTAGACCGTTCGTTTAGGTTTAGGCTGTTCGTTGTCTGTCTGTAAATTTAATAATCGCTCCAGAAGAAGTCTGACAACCAGTCTTACCAAGGGGTATGGTTTTACCCAGTTAGGTACTGGGTTGTGGAGGTCAGATAGGCAGTCGCTCCATGTAAAATTCTGGTAGACTGGAAGCCGAACCCAACCTCATTGGGAAAAGGCTGAGCAGATGATGGTAAGTCGATTTCCCTGCCATCTCCACATCCTTAGGTTCTGGAGCACTACCTTAGATTCGACTTTTCAGTTTACGTACTACGTTTTAAGACGTGCGATACAAACTTTTTTAAGAGACCCATGTGTAAATAACTATAATCTTTCAAACACATTATTATGTAGTAAAACCCATAACTAACCACAAGTCAATTTTCAAACGGTAATATTTGCAATGTAGTTAGCAGCGTTCTATACAAACTTTTAGTGATACAATATTAATTTACAAGCACTAAAATTGTTTCTGTAAGCCCACGTTCGAATGGACGTAAAAATATCGCGGCGGGATTTTTTCGCGCACGGGATTTTCAACTCTCGGTGTTGAGCCGAGCGTTGAGAATATAACAGAGTGCATCCGAGCGCATCAAAAGCACGCCCGTGCGAGCCTAGACTAAATGGAGACCGTTTAAGGGCGCTTTCAATTTAGACGGTTGGTGCCGGACTGCAGCAGTCCGGCACCAACCGTCTAAATTGAAAGCGCCCTAAAACCCAAGAAAATTGGCTCTGGATTTTACAAATATTCGTAAACGAGATAGGTGAAACCCAAGTGTCTTGCAATAGCGCCCCCATCCCTATTGCGAAACACTTGGGTTTCGGTAATCGGTTATTTTGACAAGTTAATAAGATACAGTGTGCCTTTGCGAGAATTTTTGATCGAATAATATTCTACAAACCTAAAATTTTACAGTTTTCGTTAAAAACGTAGATAAAACACCACGTTAACAAACACGGTAATGTTTGTTTACACACAAATATTATCACTGCACTGTGATTGTTGTTACGTTTGAGGAGAAGAACAGATTAAAAATGTTAGAACTAAAAAGTGGTGAAAGGTGGGTGTTGGGAATTATGTAGGTAATTTTAACGTTCAATAAGTCCGGATTCTCATCCTGATTTGAATAAATGACTTCTGATTTTGTGAATCATTTTGATTATTAATTTATAGAGGTATGAGGAACAGGGTGTAATAAAGTTCACTCATCCTCCATAGCAGCGGGAGGATCCTCCGACCAGACGGCTGTTGTGTCTGGCGGGCAACTGCCCAATGATTCATCTCAGGTCGTTGTATATGCTAGTTGCGCGGTAAACTCTGCTTGCGAGATGCAGGATTTTGCGTGACGTCAGTATGACGCGTTGTTCGCATGTGGCGTTGTAGATACCGCTACAGATTTAACTACCGCTTTTTTCGACGGTTTTTTCGAAATAATATTTAGTGAATGATCATTTTATTTTACGAAGATTTATTTGAAGTGCATTTTTTATTTCTGAATACTGTCCAGTTGCCTATTGATTTCTTTCCCCAGGCCAATCCCAACATACGTGTTATCATCGGAACTGCAAATGTTGAAAGAGGAGCTAGTGGCCGGAGGAGTGGATGTCATCCTGATGGACACCTGGTACAAGAAGGACTCAAACGCTGTGCCCCCAGTGTCTGTGTTGCAGCCGATCTCGTCTATATTGATTAATTTTAATAATAAGGTAATTTCTTTTTACCAGTATAAACATATCAGCCTATAATTTCCCACTGCTGGGACACAGGCCTCCTCTCTTCGAGAGGGAGTGGACTATTAATCTACCACGCGGGCCCAGCGTGGGTTGGTAGATATCAAATGTCTTTGATTTTTTAGTTCTAGGACATGCCGGTTTCCTCACGATGTTTTACTTAACCGCTTTTCGAGCAGCCTGCCTGGGCAGCCTGTCTGAGCAAGCTGCTCGGAAGGAGGTAGGTCCCAGGTTCCAACACAAGACCTACGTAAGACGTAAGTTGGGGCCGTTCTCAGTGGACCGCCACCACCAGTACAAAAACAGTGTATAATTCAATTCAATACAAACTATATACCATCTCATAGAAGATGATTGTTGACGTCTAATAATAATAATAATTATTATTTTATTATCAGACAACTATGGCCTATAGATAGAATACACAAAATACGAAAAAAAAAGTCAGAAAGAACGCTGAGCGTAAACGAAGTAATAGCGCGGGTAGAGGATGCAATGCGACGGGGTGGAACGGGGACAGAAATTTTACGCACACGAAATCTTGAGCAGAAACTGGTTCATTAATACACTGATAAGACCTTGATACGAAATTAAGTTTATTATAAAAAGATTGAAAAACAAACGAAGTTATGGGCATGACGAGCTACCGCCTGTACTTATAAAAGCATGCGCTGAAGAATTAACGCTACCGCTAACTTATTTGATAAATCAGTCTTTAGATGAAGGCTCAGTCCCTGACCTGCTGAAAGTATCGATAGTGAAACCAATTTACAAAAAGGGAGACCAGACTGACACTAGTAATTATCGGCCTATAGCATTGCTACCGACCTTCTCAAAAATATTGGAGACTGCGATGTCAAAACGACTTTATTCTTATTGCGAAAGATATAAAATATTCAACGATAGCCAGAATGGGTTCAGGAAAAATAGATCCACTACATTAGCAATTTTTAAGTATATCCAGGAAGCCTTAAATATAATCAATAACAAACAATATGCAGTAGGGATTTTACTGGATATGAGCAAAGCCTACGACAGAGTCTCATACGCAATTTTACTCAATAAATTATATGCAATAGGTGTTAGAGGTACAGCACACAAGTGGTTCTGCTCGTACCTAGAAAATAGGGAACAATTCGTAGAGGTAGAACATAGTGACCCACAGACTGGCCAAATAACACGCGTAAGATCTAATAAAGCAAAAATAACAATGTCGATACCGCAAGGCAGCGTTTTAGGATGCTTACTATTTCTAGTCTATATTAATGACCTCCCTAAAGAAATTGACGCTCAAAGTATTCTATTTGCTGACGATATTTCTATCATTTTTCCTTACACCAATAAAGAAAACCTAAACTTAAGTCTAGACAATAAGCTCTCCAAAATAATAGCATGGTTAAAAGATCACAACTTAGAATTAAATTTTGACAAAACAAAGATAATGCAATATAGACCATACCAAAAACGCAAATTGGATATAAATTACTCATACAACGATATAAAGCTGCAATGCATAAACGAGTTTAAACTGTTAGGTTTGACTATAGATACCAATATAAACTGGAAAGTCCATATAGATACATTGGCAAACAAACTAGCCAGCTTTATATATGCCTTGGAGGAGCTTAAAAGAGCTACCGATTTTAAAACTGCTCTAACAGCATACTATGCCTACGCATACTCCTGGCTAAATTATGGAATCGTGGTATGGGGTAACGGTGTAGACAGAGATAGACTTTTTGTTCTACAAAAGAAATGTATACGAATTCTTGCCAATATAGATAGCATAGAAAGCTGCAAGCCATTCTTCGGAAAATACAAAGTCCTTACACTAACTGGTATCTACATTTTAGAAGTTAGCAAATTTGTAAGAAAACACCAGTCACTATTTCCACTCACTAAGGACCTTCGCCCACAACATCGCAGTAATAGACGGCAAAACAAAAAAGAATTAGCCTTACCAAGCTCAAAATTATCTATGTTCCATTCAGGACCCTTCGCCATGTGCGTGAAAATATATAATAAGCTTCCAGACTCAATTAAAGACATAGAGTACGAAAATAAATTTAAAAACAGTCTCCAAAAATACCTTATATTAAAATCGTATTACACTCTAAAGGAATTCTTGGACGATAAGTAAATGTTGACATTAAAATTCCTACCTGTACACAACACACACATCACCTACAATTTTAACTCACTAACTACCTATGGTATGTTATTTTACGATTATTATTGATATCGCTATTTGTCTTAATTTAATTATTTGTCTTATTTTAATTTGTGAATGGAAACGATGACCAATTTTTTGTTCATAGATGATAATGATGATGATGAATATGAATATGAGTACTATAATATAAATGAATACTTAAATAATAAATAAAAACCATAATTTTTAAAATTATCTCAATAATAATATCATTGTAAGTAAATAATTTCTATCTATAACTTTTGATACGTAGATAATTTATAAGTTCACATAATTTTATAAGAATTGTTATTATTTTATTTTTTAAATTTTAATATTAAGTTAATACCATGTTGCTGTGCCCTAACAGGGTCCATAACTGTACTGTAGCTTGAAGCTTTATGTAACATCTTTATAAACATTATGGTATGCAAATAAATGAATATGAATATGATATGAACCGGACACAGTAACACTCAGAAGATTCTCAAGATTCGTTAGATGATTGGCTAGAAGAAATTGTTTTTAGCTATTTGACCGCTGTTTGTACCGTTCATAATTATGTCAGCTATTTAAAAAATATTTCCATAACATTCCAGAGAGTCCCAAAACTTCAAGCCGAGGATCAAGCAGTGTGGTGGGACACGCTCGGTAAAATGCAGAAGCTTTTCCGAAAGGCTTCTTTGCAGCTGTACAATGCTGGAAAGATTGATAAAGACTGTATGCACAATTATTTTATGTCTGGTAAGTTTTTGAGCGATCAAATCACCATTACTTTACGGCTATCCTCTGCAATACTTGGCCCTTAAACTATATACTTGGGGTCAGCGCAACACGTAATATTCTTCCATACTCCTCTATTTCTTTGTTTAATTTATTTAATCTTTTCGCAAACAAAAAGGTACAAAGGCGGACTTGGTGCCTTAGGCATTCTCTACCAGTCAACCAAGGGTGGTGAAGAGATTAGATGGCAGGTGCTTTGGTTGAGACAAACAATGATAAAAAAAACTATTAAAATTATTTAATTATAAATAAAAAAAACGTAAATAAATAGGTTAAAAACCTATTATCATAACATAATTTTAGTCGTCGTCTCGGTAGTCATTCCCTTTCTAACCATATCATATTTCACACAATCCATCCATCATTTCTTTGGTCTTATAGCCGTCAACATTCATACTCAAAACGTTCCTTGCGACATTTTCCTCATTCCTCTGTATCACACACCCATCCCATGACAACCGATTTCCACACAACTTTTCAGTTACCGGTGCCGCTTTCAGACTTCCTCATATGTACTCATTTCTTATTCTATCCATTCGTGTTCAGCTTCATGCAAATCAAATATATGTAAGTAACAATAACATTTTATTATGATTAGTGGTTGGTATTACAATGAGAGGCTTGTGGCTAAGTAATAACAGCCGCACGGGTCGTTCGATCAGGCTAAGCTACGCTTGCCGCGGTTGGTCCGTGGATGGGTGAACATCTTCACATAACAAGACCCCTCCGTGCCTCGGAAAGCACCTTAAGCTGTTGGTCCCGGCTGTCATTCGTGGAACTTTGACAGTCGCTACGGGTCGTCAGTAGCACGAAAGTTTGACAAAAAGTCTTACCAAGGGGTATCGTATTACCCAGTAACTGGGTTGTGGATTTCAGATAGGCAGTCGCTCCATGTAAAATACTGGTATTCAGCTGCATCCGGTAAGACTGGAAGCCGACCCCAACATAGTTGGGAAAAGGCTAGGCAGATGATGAGTGGTTGGTTTTACGACTTTGACAGCATTTCTGATATAGACAAACCGATATTATTATTATTATGATTAACTTGTACTTTTCATGATAAGTGAATTGTATTCTTTTTGATAAATAAACGTCTTCAGCCGTATTATTAAACTAACCAAGAATTGCTCATACATGAAGAAGTAAGATTTTTTCCAAAATCCAAATAATGTTACCAAATATCCATAGGATACTAGTGAGACCATACTTTTGCTAGTTGGTTTCCCTTAGGTTTCTGAAACAAAATTCTAAAATTCCAGTAACGGAACGCGAAGTAATAAACGGCGTCCTAAACGTGAAGAACACGAAGAACCACTGCCTAGCGTACGTCAGGTACATCAACAACATCAATCTTCAGAACCTGAAGAAAGCCAGCAACTTCGTAGACATCATCAACAGGAGTTTGGATGCTGAGGCCTCAAAGCTGTTGGCTGATCTCAGGGATGTCAGGCTACCGGATAAGATTGAGACTACTAATATACAAAAGTAAGTAGTGGTTGGTAACGGTTTTTTTATAGTGCACATGGATATAAAGTTAGAATACAGACCAAGTTTAAATGTCTCATGTGCCTACAAGTCTACAACATATGATACAGATACGATAGGACGCATGCAGGTGGTGGCGACCTTCACAGGTGGGGCGGATAGTATTATAAATAGCTGGTTATGAACCACCAAGGCTTGGGTTACCTAAATGTCGTGCTATTAGAAAAACCTATATCCAGCAGTGGACCGGGAAAATAAGTTGAAGATGATACCCATCTACCTGAAGACTGATAGTACCTGTAATTACACCGGCACCCTTCAAACAATACAACAAATTTTATTTCTCGATATAATTAGGTATCCTAGAAATATTCCTTCTAGAGTAGTTTCTTCACAAACTATTATCATTCTAATTCCAGATACACAGTAGAGTGGATCGGTCGTGAAGGACTGGACACAGAGACGCACGGCGAATATCTGAGCCATTTCATAGCGCACTTCTATAAGAACATCGTCAAATTGGTGGACAGGTCAGTGAAGCTGAGAAATTGTACAAACAAAACTGTGCTATAATGACGATAAAAGATGGCGAAACGAGGTAGACAAAACAAACGTCCCCAGTAGTCCCCAGTAGTCCACATTAATCCCGGATCGAAAGAGTTGGAAAACATGGGGGAGATCTCACCTTTGCCCAACTGTGCGATGAAACAGGGTAACAGTTACCAGTCAGGACGATACATACTCTTACAGTCGAACTAAGAGACTCCTCCTTTTTAAAGTGGGTTAAAAAGTTAATTATAAACAACACCCACCCTAACATTTTTGCATATGATTCTGGATAGGAAGTAATTTGCATGTAAATGAATCAAAGAGAGTTCAAACTAATCTAGTAATTTGCATTGCATACGTTTAGTTGCAAACTATGTAATTTTAGATAGCCAGAAGTGGATTGAAGTGGAATTAATTTGCAAATCAAATTTCACTTCACTCCGCTTGCAGATAGTTTCTATAACTGGGACTTTAATTAGCTGCAGTAAAATGGCATTTCTTACTGTCATGTGGTTAAAAAAACAGCCAAGCGCGAGTCGGATTCGCGCACAAAGGGTTCCGTACCATTATCTATAAAAACGGCAAAAAAATCATGTCTGTTGTATGGAAGCATAAATATTTATTTTATTCTGTTTTTTAGTATTTGTTGTTATAGCGGCAAAAGAAATACATCATATTCTGTGAAAATATCAACTGTCTAACTATCACGGTTCATGAGATACAGCCTGGTGACAGACGGACGGACGGACTGACGGACTGACGGCTGTCCTATTGGGCTCCGTTTTCCCTTTGGGTACGGAACCATAGAAATGATACCACACTATCTCTACTAGTGATGTAATTAAAACGCAAAGAAACTTCGTTTTAGGCCAGGATATTCGAAATTTACCCATTTTGATTTAACTGTAAACAACTAATTATTTATGGTTCAAAAAATGATATACATATACAACTTTAATCTATAGTAAAAAATTACGAAGACGGGTTGATTTTGATCATTTTTCTAGTCCTACTAAAAATGTATCAAACTTTGACTCCCAAAAATCATATCGAAATATAGGCAGAGGAGTTTTGAGGAGTGGTTCGCTGGAATTATATAATACTTAAACTCAAACCAAACGCAGTAGTAGATAAGGGCTTACCACTCCAGAAAGATTGGAACAAGAAAATATATTTTTGTTTATTTTTTTACTCTAAAAATCATGCGATTGGAATGTCTCTGACACCCACCACATTCCACGGACCTTGCTCCAACAGATTACCACCATTTCCGGAATTCAGAAAATTTCTTGCAAGGAAAAAAAATCAATTCCGATGAAGCAGTCAAGACCACCTTCAAAGAAGTATTTTGATCATCAACTCTGTCGCCCAGTGCAATAATACAGGGTAGGATCTTACTTTTAATAGTACAGTTTTAATAATACAGGATTTAGTTTATATTTTTGGCTAATGTAGGAATCAAATCTATGAATGTAGTTTTTAGTATTTACTACTTTGCTTTATTTATCATTATGTAGGTAGTTTCAGTGTCGGATCATTACATTCCCTTCAAAATGGTTGAGCTGAATAGTGCTGATCCATACGTCACGTTTGTAACGGGCGTCGTCAGTAGGAACTGGTCATCTCTTAGCTGTCACATGTTATTTTTAGGGTTCCGTACGTCCGAATAAAAAAACGGAACCCTTATAGGATCACTCGTGTGTCCGTCTGTCCGTCCGTCACAGTCAATTATCTCCGAATCTACTAAACCGATTAAGTTGAAATTTGGTACACATATCAATTTCTGTGACCCAAACGCAGAGGTGTGACGTGAATAGATGAAATCTTTCAAGCACTGCAATAATAAAATTAAAATAACTACTGCGCTTCGAACATCTAGCGGAAACCTTTCAATAATGTTTCTTGGTTCCAGAGCTATGCGTAAAGAAGACAGCAGTGCCCAGGGTGTGATAGTGACAGAAATCCTGCAGCATCTTCACGCCTGCAACAATTCTGTGAAGGTGTTCCACGGCAGAGAACCAGACCTGAACTTCATTGAAGACTATATGAAGAACTCGTCTGATAAACCACTGGTGTTGTATGGAGAAGGTAACTGTAGGAATCGATCGTTAAATAAGATTGGTACCAAAAGCGGTGGCTTTGACATATCTGGAGCGGAATGAGACTAACAACCTTTTGTGTCGCAGCATACAACCTAACCTATGTTGAAAAAGCTACTGAATGAAATCATTTCATGAAATCAACATATATCCAACATATCAACATATATAATGTTGAAATTATCACAACTTCCTAGTTCCGACATATGCCACCACTGTAAAATATCACTTGGTATTTATAAAAAAATTACACCGGTACCAAAAACGACATCTGAATATTGTGCTCTGTACTCATCCAGGTGGTTGTGGAAAAACGAGTCTTCTATCAAAAAGTGCAGCCATGTCCCTAGACACCTGGTTCGCTGAAGTGCGACCCACCAACATCATCAGGTTCCTCGGGACGACTCCTGATTCCAGCGCTCTCACACCTACTCTCATCTCAATATGTCAGCAGGTATGCCTATGTAAAGCTGTGGTGGCCCAGTGGTAACGGCCATGGCTTGAGAGTTGTAGGTCGTATGTTCGAACCCAGTCCAGCGCTTTACTTTGTGTAAATATTTCATCACCACTGCTCTCAAAACGGTAATGGAATACATCGTTAGGAAACCAGCATGTCCTAGATCCAATAATTCGAAGATATGTGGCATCTACTAACCCGCACTTGATGAAGATGATAATTATGTTATGTCACTGCTATATTTATAGGACATTTTGGAAAGGTCTCATATAAGAATGCTTTACTTAAATTATTGAACGCCTCAAGAAGTACTCTTCTCCAAAGGTATTATGGCTCTCATTTTCGTTTTAACATTCAATTTTGTGCGTTGCTATGGCGTGGCGGCATCTACATCGCCACATGTGAACTATGTATCACACCGACGACGTCACGAAAAATCATGCATCGCGCAAGCAGAGTTTACCGCGCAACTAGGATATATACAACGTCCTGATATCAATCATCGGGCAGTTGCCCACCAGACACAACACCGATCTGGTCGTAGAATCCTCCCTTTTCTATGGTGGATGAGTGAACTTTACACTCTGTTCTTCATACTTCTATAACGGCATCCTATTTTTTAAGGAGTGCAATAGAACAGTCTGAATTTGTTATTAGTGTGTTACGAGAAACAAATGATTTGACGAAACATAACTATAAAAAATTAAAATTCCAGATATCCTACAACTTTGCCCTTCCTTTCGAGGGCATTCCAGATGACCTGGTGCCCCTCACAGCACACTTCAAGCACCTTCTTACGATGGCCAACCAGCAGCAACCACTGCTCCTGTTCCTGGATTCTGTAGACCAGCTCACTGGGATAGGAACTGAAAATAATAAGGTGTCCTGGCTTCCGACTAGGTTGCCGGCTCATTGTAAGGTGAATATTTCTTCATAATAATACAGCTGAAGAAATTTTTTTTTTTTTTTTGTTTGCTTTAATAATCCTTTTGCATTTGACAGCCCAATTTCTTCAGGAAGGCTATAGGTTATGTAAGATCGTGATGTTAAATAGCTTTATGATGATAATGAAACGTTTTTATGCACAGACGCCAGCACATCAAGCTACCCGAAACTGTCCAATCAACTTTGAATCTTATGCTTTAGCGATAAAGTTGAAAATCTACTAAAGAAATCTGACAGATTGTAGTAGCTTGATGCGCTGGCGTCTGCACTATTTTATTTCTAAAAAAAAAGAACAGAATAATTTCAGATTTTTCTCTGTGCAAACTTCGGAGATAAGGGGAATGTTATTTTTGTTACAAACAGCATTCTTTCATATGATACCCCATATGCCCTAGTAGCCCCGCTTCGAATTTTTAAGACCCCCTTTCAGTCCCTGTTGCAAAAATTTTTTTTTTCTTTCTTACTTACAAAATAGTTGGGCAAATGTCATATAAAACTATTCCAAATTTCAAGTCGATTATATTAGTCCTAGATAAATATTAGTCCTTGAGATATCCAGCTGTGACAGACGGACAGACAGACAGACAGACCATAAGGGTTCCTTTTTACCATTTTGGTACGGAACCCTAATTATTAGACAAGACTCACATTTTACATTATTTATTTTGTGTTCATTTTAAATGGAGAGTTGAAGTGTCGTATTGAGCTTCATTAATCTTCGAAAAACGAAAGACCATATCAGCTCTTAATAAGGTTGAAAGTTCGATAGCACTCAAATGTTAAAAAAAATTACATACGCAGTTAGAATTTAGATTGAATCAATAGAATAGTAAAAAAATCAATAGAATAGTGAAGATAAAACAATAGAATAGTAATATCTTCTGATTTTCAGATTATCGTAACTTGTGCATGTGAGGAAGCTAATCCTGAGGTATCCAAGGAATACGACGTGCTCAGACGCATGATTGATTCTGAAGAAAACTTTTTGGAAGTCAAAGCTCTTGGCGAAGATCTGGCGATGCAAGTTTTAAAGTACGTAAACGGTTTTTAAGTAAACCGTTTCACAACATAATGTAAATAATAAAATTAATATATAAATGCTTATAATGTATAGACATGGTTTGGTCATGTTCAGAGGAAGGCAGATATAAGTGGAAAAGCCAGGAGGTGATGCCCTACGAGGACATATGTGTAGTGACATTATTGGTGAAGTTCAGGTGCTTAGTACTCGCAACCGGTGTGCGTGTATGACCAGCCGTGCGATTCTGTAACCATCTCACCGTGAAAGCTTGGGTGAAGTGAGCGTGGAGTGAGCTGTCATTCGCTAGGGATTAACACTATTAAGTGCTCACTTCACTTATGATTTCACGGTGAGATTTTTACAGAATTTTTGCCTGGTTTACGTTCATACACCTGCCGGTCGGGCAGGTGTATGAACGTAAACCAGGCAAAAGGAACGGTACGGATCGCAGCAGGTGGCGTTCTCTAGTTTCTGCCTACCCCCATGGGAAGAAGGGCTGATTTTATGTATATTACCTATGTATGAAAAGATGAATATGAAAACCATTACCTTCAAAAGCCTGAGTGCCCAACGCGATGGAAACTCGAACATCAAACGAAATATTTTAAATTTTAGGGGCACTCCGAAGTACACCGTCTGCATTTGTTTTTTTTTCTTTTTTTAGGCTGTGGATGGCTTCAGCAGCTCGTGATCTATCAAACTATCAATGGCGTTTAGTATCAAATGCCATCGCCTCCTGTTCACTACCGATATTCGTGAAACTTGTCTTTGCTGAGGTAAGACTTGGTTTTATTACGTTGATAATCTTTCAGGTCTTCTTTCTGCTATTATATTATTAAGTTTTGTAAATGATAAATGATTTTATTCTTGTAAGTAATTTTGTACAAACACTTTTACACGTCAATCATATTTTAAAAACTAGATGAGGTCGGCGTTTCCTATCTGACTACTCTGAGAAGGAAGGCCGAAACAAACTCAGAGGTCACAGTCTCCATAATCTTGGTCATATCACTCAGATCATGTGACGACCATGTAGATTGGTGTCTGAAATGGTCTTTTGAGGAAAGAATCACACAGATTTAGTGAACCTGCCTAGTCAATGCACGCATTTGTCAGTAATCATGCAGCACAGCTCAGAACTTAAGGATCTCAACGATTCGAAGAACAATACCAAAGAAAGGACATTTGAGTAGGTCGCATGAATTACTTAAACTGCTGGGACTTCATTAAAACTAACAGAGAAAACAAAAAATAAGATCGTCATTAGCAAATATCATTTATTACAACTCAATCTTCCTCATTATCTTTCTAGGTTTGCAGATGGCGAAGTTACACAAAGCCTCAGGATACGCACTTGGCATCAACTGTCATGGATTCTATCATGATGTTGTTTGAAAGGATTGAGAAACAGGTACATCTAATCCCACTAATAATTACTACCACAAAAAAAAAAGAAAAAATAATAATAATAGTTTGGGTGTTTAAAAGTGGTAATAATAATGTATATTTTTTTTATCCTCCACGTAATATGCTGGTATTAAGCTGTATTTGGTTAGACTGGAAGCCGACCCCAACATTGGGAAAAGGCTAGGCAGATGATTATAATTTGGGTGTTTACATGTTTGGATGTTTGTTACTCAATCACGCAAAAACGTCTGAACGAATTTGGATGAACATTGGCATACAGATAGTTTATAGCCTGGATTAACACATAGGATACCTTTTATTCCGGTAGTAGGTACGTTTCCGTGGGTTAATTTCCAACTGGCAAAAGCTAGTTCTTAATAATCCCTAATACTATTATTACTTACCAGAGAAGATAATAGGTAATACGGGCTGGTGTCCGCAACTCCAAGTCAATGCGCGTATTTTGCGTACGGAACCAGAGATATCTAAGGGACATTCAGACTAGACTAGAAAGAGTCACTGCTAGGCTATGAAAGCTTGTAAATGTACAGGGAAGAAGAAGACATACTTTGCCGATCCCAAATAGTTTGGGGTAAGGGCAGATATTCTATTGTATAAAATCAAGTTTTTCTAATTATAAGCTGTGCTACTGTGGAGTTTGTTGCGCCACTTCTTTACAGTTAATTCACTAGGAAAGCGTGAAGGGTGGGCGTTTTGAGGTCCGTCTTATGTAATTTTGACGTTCATAAACTGTTGATTTTTATGCCCCTATTCCTCGAAGGGTTACACAGAGGTGTACCTACTGTAGACCCACATTTCGCCAGATATATTAAGTACTAGCTGTGCCCCCAACTTCGTTCGCAAGCATATTATATTTAATATCTCTTTATAACATCAGCTATGATCTGCCAGTGAAAGTCCCGTCAAAATTGCCCCCGCCGTTTCGGAGATTAGCCGGAACAAACAGACAAAAACTAAAATTTATTTATAAGTATTGTATATACTTTCATATTTCATAAAAAGCTGTTATTTTGACATTAAAAACACTTCAAACATAGAATATTATTTTATTATTCAGTTTTTAAAGAATTGCTTGTGGTTTTAAAATAAATGTCGTTACTTTTAATAAACCGGATATATTTTTATAACCTCCAGCATGGCCGTCTACTGGTCTTCCACGCACTTGCGTACATCACAGCCGCGCGCAGTGGTCTGTCAGAGACAGAATTAGAGGATCTCATCTCTTTGGATGACAAAGTGTTAGATGATGTGTACCAGTACCATTTACCACCCACAAGACGAATACCACCTCTGTTGTGGACTAGGTAAGTACCCTAAATTGCTTACGAAACAATTTTGTTCTTCCATTCTCCCGTATCAAGTCACGTTATACGTTCATCATCATCATCATTTTAGCCCGGAATCACCCACTGCTGGTTATAGGCTTCACCTTTCTTCTGCCATACTTCCTGGCTCTGTGCGTCTCTCATCCAGGTATTTCGCGGGGCTTTGACTATGTCGTCAACCCAGCGCGCTGTTGGACGACCCTAGTTTCTTTGGCCTAACCGTATGGTGGCCCACATACGGTCACAGCTTTATACGTCACTGCCTTTTTATTCATAATGAATCCTCACCAAATCCTTTCATCTTTTCTTTCCACCTCTCCCTCTCAATCCATGGAATAAGCGAAGGTGAATAAAGATCTCAGTCACATCAGCCGCATGCACAATGACCGCTGGCCAAAAGTCTCTACACAATGGGTGCCTTTAGATGGACAACGCCACCGAGGCTAGCCCAGAAAGAGATGGTGAGATGGTCTGCGAGGGCTGGTTCGATGTGGCGCGGGAGAAGAGTTTCTGGGTTTCAGGGGGGCTTTTGCCCAGCAGTGGGACAGTATACACTAAAAATAAAAACAAGTCTAGTATCTGCTTTAACCCCTCAGCCGCGAGGAGCCGTTTTTGCGCGGTCCCGATAACCGAAAACCGACCATTTGTGGACGGCACAAAAAAATTAACATAGGTAACCGAAAACCATCCACAAGTGGTCGCAGTGAACTAGTCAGTTTACTGCTTGAAAGAGCGATAACTACATCCTTCCCTAATCCTATACTTTTCTAACACAGACAATATGTAAAGGGTAAGACAGGGAAGGCATGACAACATTCGCTCATAGACATTCAGTGACCGGCGTGGGTTTATTGAATGAAATCCATATCGCAAGAGGCTACCCAGAAGTAGGTGCGCGGTTGACAGTCAGCGAATAGACATGGCCGCCCGCGGATAAGCGGCCATTTCTTGTCGATCGAAAATGGTCGATTCTCGGCTGAGGGGTTAAGATGGGAGTGATAAGAACCATCACTACAACAGCACTGAACGCAAACACTTGTTTCCTTGATGTCTTTGTCAGGCGTCAAATGAATGCCCCATTTTGCATTAAACATCACCACTTTCCAAGTTTAAATATAAGGGAAACCTTTCAGGATCCGCAACGATCTTCCAAACTATCTATCAGAGCGCGAAGCTGACGGCGTCTCAGTGATGAACTGGTACCACAGGCAGTTCCGGGACACCGCGCGTGAGAGGTACTTCAAAAACATGAACATGGCCATGTACTTCCACTCCATGATCGCTGATTATTATTTGGGTAGGTAATAAGTTCTGCTTTTTACCACGTACCTAACCTGTATATGTATATACTCGTATAACATCCTCTTAACGTGGTAGGGGGCATATATCAGCACTGGAATGCGATATGCTGAGTTGATTGAGGTTCTTATAAAAATTTGCCCTTAACTCTAGACCGATTGTATACAGGTTGACCGGGACATAACGCGCAAACTGTTACCTTGGATACACATGATACCATGGCCACAGCGCAACGCAACGTGCGTTGCGCTGTGGCCAGTTTGACTGTAATGTGCGCTTGGCTTAACGACACAACTGCACCCACCAGAAAATACTTTTCTAGAAGCTTGTAATAGCTATTCTGCGTACGCAACTTAGTTTCCAAAAAAGTAAACAAAACTGTGTATTTAAAAAAAATACTTTCATAACTGCAGAAAATGCATAGGTTCAACAAAATATAGTGCAAATCATTCTAATCTAAAATACTAGCATAAAGTTGATATTTGTTTAAGTGTAAATAACATCAATTGGAAACAAGGATTTTAATACTTTAGCTGGGTTTCTAGCTTTTTCTTGCCTAGAAACCATACAGATATAGATGAATATCAAGATATTACATATAATAAAATGGGTCTTTGATTTGATAATTCCAGGTATTTGGGGCGGTGGAACACCTAAACCCTTCAAATACACAGAGATCCAGAGACACCGCTTTAACCTGGCTGACAGAGAGGGAGTGGCAGACAGGAAGGTGCCTCTTCAGCCATTGGTCTTCATGTCAGCAGATGGGGCTAATAGGAGATATAATTTGAGGAAGGTAAAGAGATATTGAGAGAAGGCAAAAAGAAGTAGAGGTGGAGCAGGGATTGCAAATATTATATGATTGCAGAATATATAATATTAATATGTGATAGAACATTTGATATAAAATTAGATTTTTTTTCGGTTTGGTTATTGCTAAATGGGCCTGCTTCTTAACCTCGATCACGCCTGATGTAAAGCGATGGATGAGGTCTATGATGGAACGAGCGTGCCCAGAAGATCCCTGCTCACTTTTGCTTTGAAGGCAGGAGTAGTTCTTCTTTAGCACTCCTCTGGCATAGAAAGAATCAAGGAGAAGAAGTTAACCTAATAGCATGTTCACTGTGTTTTTTCTAGTTTGGTGAGCTGCCATTCCACCTGGTTCGCTCCAAGCGGTTTACAGACTTGTATGCTGAAGTGCTGTTCAACTACGAGTGGCTCCACGCTAAGCTGAACTGCTGCCCGCTGCAAGCTGTGCTGGCTGACTTTGAAGACGCTAAGCAGCACGTTAATAAGGACGCTGTCAGGTTAAATCTTAATTATACCAACTACTACTTAGATCTCTACGCTACGAAGAATAGACATATTACTTTCTTTAATATCTGGCATTTGTTTTCTTCATTTTTGACATCGTGTCCTAGAGAGAAGTCTTTCATTTTTTTTTTTCGTTTCTTCTGTTTTTACTCTATGGTTTCTACGGTGCGTGCAGGAAACATTACCAAACCAAAATACTATCTTAATATATTACTATGATACTATTTTGGTTCGGTACCTACTTTCTTGAGGTTATGACAACAAACAGTGCGGTGCTTATATCCTGCAAAACGTTTCAGAAAAAGAATTACTACCACAGATATATTTGATCTGCTGCCGCGACTCAATTCATCTTCTACAGCTATGTGAAAAGTTATACTTGAGCCGTAGTATCTATATTCCAATCTATAGCGTCTTTGAACTTTTTATTTAATTACAATTATAATTAAAATATTCTTTATAAAAATTTGAAATTGTTCATTTTATTTCTATCACAATAAGATAACCTTTTCAAAGCCTCCTACTGTTCTGTTGTGCCGACAGGGTCCATAATGATCGCATATAATTTTAAGTTACCACTTAAGTACACATTGTATAATGCAAATAAAGCATTGAGTATATTCTATGCTAGAACCTGATCATCATCTGCCTAGCCTTTTCCCAGCTGTGTTGGGGTCGGCTTCCAGTCTAACAAGTATTTTGCATGGAGCGACTACCTATCTGCCCTCCACAACCCAGTTACTGGGTAGTACGATATCCCTTGGTAAGACTGCTTGTCATACTTTCGGGCTCCTGACTACCCGTAACGACTGTCAAAGATCCACGAATGACATCCGGGACCAACGGCTTAGCGTGCTTTCCGAGGCACGTATGTAAAGATGGTCACCCATCCACAGACAAACCAACCGCGGTAAGCGTAGCTTAGCCTGCTCGACCGACCTGTGCGGCTGTTATTATTTAGCCACGGGCCCCTCTTATGCTAGAACCTGATATTTGTCATTAAATAATATAAAAATCGTAAAGTATATAATAATATAAGTTAGTTAGTATATATCTTTATATATAGATTACGTGTCACGTTGTTTGTCCGCGATGGACTCATAAACTACTGAACCGATTTTAAATTTGATTTGCACACCATGTGAAATTTGATCCAAATTGAAAGATAGGATAGCTTACATCTCAATTTATAGTCGCAATATTATTTTATTGCAAATTATTTGTCTAAATTATCTGTTAGCTCCAAACGATTCTAACAGATGGCGATATCTGTTGACTGGATTGAGTAAGTATTCAATAGATGGCGCTATGTTAAAAATACAAACGTTTCATATAAGCTACAATTTAATAGCATAATTCCAAGCGGGAATTCCGAATTCTACGCAAACGAAGTTGCGGGCAGATGCTAGTAAGTTTATATAATCTATAGAATGTTTGTGTCAACGATTCCAGAGAGCTCATGCTAGTGGCAGACGCGCTGCGCCTGGGCGGCGCCATCCTGGGCACGTACTCCGACATGCTGGCGCCGCAGCTGGTGGGCCGCCTGCTGCCCGAGGCGCCGCACAACCCCGCCATCTCCTCGCTGCTGAAGCAGTGCGTCAGCCACGGGAAGTCACACTGCGCGCTGCTGCCTTCACATCATTGTTTGCATACTCCTGGTGGACCGCTTAAGGTAAATATAAAACAGCTAGTGGTAGCAATACTTGGTACTTACTTTATTTATACAACGTGTAACGTTAAATGCGCAAAACCTGAAAATAGTTTGATCAGAATAACGAGGAGAATTAATTGAACCACTTTTTAATATAGGTCACATTTTTTTTTTAAACGTTGCCGTGTCTATTTATTAATAGGTCAAGCAACCCAATGTCAGCGCGGCACAGCGGCCCGGTGACGACTCCTCCCTTGATAAAGCGTCGTCGCAGACGCAAGAAACGATCAGAATGGCCAGTAAAACTAAAACAGCACATAAAACCTTTGCAATTGTTTTAATGATTTATTTTCTTTGTGAAATAGGTCAATTGAATTAAAAATCGTTTTAGGTGTCTGAGGTTTTGCGTATTTAACGTTACACGTTGTATTGTCGGGCGGAAATCAAGCAAGGGCGGACATATTCCCTAATACCAGAGGTATTGCAGCTGAGTATACCATACTAGAAACAAAGCTAAAATGTCTTACGTAAACTATTATTCTATTGTATTTAAATTATTACATCGACACAAAACCATCAAAAAGTAAAAATTGGAAAAGATTTTTAGATAATTGAAATACACACTATTCTCAACTGCTGAGAGTGGGGTCCTGGGTTCGATTCTCAGGTCGAGCAATCTGTTATTGTGTTTTTCCATTAAAGATTTCTTTAGAAGAAATCCACTGTCTGCCACATCCCTTTGAATTATCTCCAAACTAAACTTTTTAACTTCTCTCTTCTTCCAGTACTCCTTAGAAGGTCATCAGTTTGCAGTTTTCGCGTTCCGTTTAAGCTCTGACAAACGCTACGTCGTCTCCATCTCCAGTCGAGTCATATCCTGGGATTTGTCCACTTCAGACCTGGCCAGAGACCTCTGTCCCCAACTCGAAGGGATCATGCAGAATTTGGAGCTTTCTCCAGATAATAAATGGGCTGCTGCGTCTACTAATAATTCTGTTGTGAGTTGGTCTTTGTTCTCTACCTTGTTTTTAATGTTTTTTTCCTTGACTGTAACTAAGAAAATAAGAGGTGCTTGTGAATTTTCAGTCGATGCTCCTGAACATGTTGACTAGTGAATACGTTACGATTGAAAATCCTCTTGACGAAGGTAATGTCTAAACAGGCTTTCATTATTATCAGCTCAGTACTTACCTTACCATGACACCACCACTTACCTAACTTCTTTGGAGCTGCAAGTCAACCAACTTTGTTTAAAAAATCCGTTTCCATTCCTGCAGTAACTTCTCGTTTATTTTTATTCTATATCTTTGCCAACTACCAGTTTAGTAAAAAAATTTACTAGATTGTAAATAATGATCGTCCCATATCTAGAACTACGCATATCCACAAAGTTTTTAGTCAATATTTTCGAAAGTAGAACTGTAATTAAATTCGAAAGTTTCCAGGAGTGAAAACTCTTTTAAACTTTTGGACGCTTCAATTTGAGGTTTACACGGTCTGCTTCGGTACTTTAATATTCTTTTCCACCAAAAGGTGAAACAGTCCGTGGCGTATACGTCCTGAATCACCACATGTTTATCTACGGCCCCCACTCCTGGGTGCAGTACAGCATGCGTGGAGAGCACGAGCAGACCTTACCTGCGCCAGACACGGCACCCTATGATGACGTCAGCTGGGAGATACTTTGTGAGTATTACCATCAAAATCATTACCGAAAGAAGATCACTGCTGGGCATAGGCCATCGTGACAACAACCGGTCGTGATCTTCTCGCATCCATCAGATTTCCACAAAGTTCTCCAGGTCATCGGTCTACCTTGTACAGTCTTAACCTCACTGCGCTTTCCGGTACGCGGTCGCTACTTCAGAACTTTACAATCTCACCGGCCAACCGTTTTGCGAGCAAAATCATCCGCCCAATACCCCTAAGTTTAGTGGCTTCAAGTTTTAACTGTCCGTGAAATCACCATCGCACTTGCAATCTTTTGGCTTTAACTATTGAAGTCCTCTGGTCCATCCGCGGCTTGGCAATCCACATTTTACCTTTTTTTGCAGCAATGGAATTCCGTGACTTAGAGAACTTCCTGCTTGTGATGTGGAGTGGAGACCTGGATGAGGACCGGCTTCTGGTGCAGTTCTGCAAGAATGGAGAGTGGATGAAGCCGTTGAGGTGCCGCGGAGCTCTGGCTATGAACAAGCATTGGACCAAGATATATACCAGTGATCCTGAGAGGGGGTATCAGGTCAGATTTTTAGCCGTAATTTCATAAATCCCGAAATCGAAATTATACTCGTTGTTTCTTTCTAAAGATTATTGGAGATTTTTCTAGCCAGTAGCATTAATTTTATACTTACCTAACAGTAAGTATATAAAAGTAAATATGTCCCCATGTAGACAGTCACGTTACTTCTACGCAGTTTCAGATAACTGTTAATAAAAACGATGCTAAGTTTATTACTATTTAAATATTTACCACTGAAGTTATTACTTTAGATTTCAATCTTCGAACTGGACGTGGAAGAGAAATGCTGGAATAAGGTGGAAGAGATCTTCCATAAAGAGACAGATACTGCTGAAGCGATGCTGCAACTCAAACGTGGCAAGAAAGATCGCATGTTGTTTGGTAAATATTCTTTATTATAATTTCTTTAATCCTTTCTTTAATCTTATCTTTAATTTTTAATCTTTAAAAAGCCAACAGAATTTTTCAAATCCGTCCAGTACTTTCAGAGATTAGCCAAACAAATAAACTCAGTTTTATTATTAGTATATTGAAATTATGTATTTTCAGCTACAACAACGTACAGTTTCGTCGTGTGGGACTTTGATCACACGATACCGAGAGTCAAACCTGAGCCAGAAGTTAAAAAAGAAGACAACAAATTCAGTTTTAAACCACCTGTTGAAGAAGAAGTAAGCTATCTTCTTATAATGTAACCTATTAGGCTTTGTCGGCTTCTGATGTTGGCTTAACGATCTCCGGCCATCATATGGAGGCGCCTGCGGGCAGCGAAACTGGGTCTGTAACGCTCGAACAGTCAGGCTCAAAGAAGTGACATGCAGTGTTGCATACACGCCTTTATTTATTTATTTCAATCAACTTTGGATCATACAATTAAACTAAATTAAAAATTATTAATCAAATTAGAGGAATTACATTTAAGTTTTAAGTAGGAAGTTTTACTACCACGTCTTCCAGGAAGAGAAACCAGAAGAACCTGAGATAGACCATCGTCTCCATGGCATAGTTCTGAAGCTGCCTCACACGATCCGAAACATCTCCACTAAGATGACGCTCTCCAACTCCTTCATGATTAGCAATAACAATACTTATGCTGTTGCTGGGGTCAGGTACGTTTTTTTCAATACCAGATTTTATCTTGTCATAAGAATCAAGCAGGATTTTTATTTTTACAGTTTCTGACTACAATTGCATGCTTTTGTAGTTGCGTGTTTGTGAATTTGAGATTTTTGTGATGCATTGCTGTGGCTGTTGGGGAGTTGTCGTGAATAATCATCATTTGAGTCCGGAATCACCCACTGCTGGTTATAATAAAAAAATAAAATAAATATAAAACCAAACCAAATTAACCTTTTTTCAAAAATGAATTAATGTATTCCCAGAAAGAACCTCTACGTCTGGAGTTTGGAGACTACAAAATTGATCAAGGTCTTAGATGCTCACTTCGGGAGGATAGTCCAGTTGGAACCCTTGACCGTAGGGTCATGGAACAATGTCATCACCTCCTCTATCGACAGGACAGTGAAGATATGGAACATCGACAATATTTTTGAGCAAGTCCATAAGATTGATCGACAGGAACTGCCTATTGATTGTATCAGGTAAATTTCTCTGATTTATCTTTTTAACTTCTTCTACTCCGGTCAACATCATCTGTCTAGCCTTTTCCCAAACATGTTGAAGTCGGCTTCCAGTCTCACTGGACGCTGCTTCTCCTTCTTTTTGTTTTGGTACTCCTGTATTGACACAAAATAAGAATAGTTCAAACTGTGGTAAGCAATATGAATAAGCCAGTCAGTAAAGTGATACTCAATTGTCCCGGAAGCACATAAATCTTCTGTTTCATAGAAAAGTGCAATATCTACGCGGTCGAAATGTATGGAACAGCATTTTTTTTTTATGACTGACGAAAAACTTCAACGCATGGGTTCAGAATCATGAACTGAACCATGGTAATAGGTTGCACGTCGATGTCCCTGCCTCCCTGCATGTCAGTTATTTTTTTTTTATTCAGTGACAATTGGGTAGTTGCATGATATTGAATACTATATATTCTAGTAGATAATATATCCACACATGTAATACAATAATAGAATTCGAAATCAAATTTGAAATCGGTCGAAAAATAAAAAACTTATACTTAACTTATAGAAACTTTTTGTCTATCTCTTTCTCGCAAAACGAAGTTTTGCATGTAATTTATATGGCGATACTGAACTATGACGTCACAATTCAGTATTTCCCTCTCTGTCTAATTGAGACTTTTGAACGCTTATATCTTTTCAGTTTTTAAAAATATTAAAAAACTGTTTATACCAAGCTATTAGTGAGGTAAAAAGCTTCAATTTAAATAATAAAAAAAAATTAGTCAACTCGCGGATTCACATTGCGTAGCGTGGCTACTTCTGAAATTCCAATTGCTATATGTTAAAGTAATTAAAAAAATCCTTACAACGAAATGAAAAAAACAGCTGTTCCCTACATTTTGACGAGGTATGCGAACTTAATGTTGGGAACATACTGATTTTTTTCGCGACCGATATCGTTCATTTTTTGTATATCGTCAGAAAAGGCGATAACAGGTATGTGGTATAACTTATTGTATATAATATGTGGTTTCCATACTGTATATCAATCACTAGTAAAAATGATACATGCAAACTATTAAACTCTTACTTACAGCCTAGCCCGAGACAAATGCCTAGCAGTAACAGTGACCCGCAGTTGCTGGGGCCTGTGGGACACGAGCACAGGCAAGCTGCTCGCACAGCTCGCCGAGGCGCCACTAGGAGCCATCGTGACCCACGCTGTCATCACTCCCACTGGAGACAATGTGGTGACAGCTGAGTCGGGCAATGTGGTGATTTGGGATACGCCGGAAAAACAGGTGATTAATTCTATTAACTGCTTCTTCTTTTAGAGCGAACTGTTATGAATTAATTATTGTATTAAGAGCGTTACTCCAGAGCGGCGCGCTGAGCAGTGGCGTGAATCCGCGCCGATTATATAGCAATACTAAATAATTCATGGTAAAATAAACGTATAAGTTATTAAAAAAATATTTGAACCATGGTTTAGAACATAAATGTCTTAATTTACTAGGTCTAAAAGAAAATATAAATATTTCAGATTTCATCCTAAACTAACACGTTTAATATCTCTAAAAGTGGCTACAATTGACACTTTTGAATATACTTTTCTTGAATGAAAACTTACAGTAATCGTGTTTTTTTTTTCAGCCATGCATTAATAAATGTTATTATTTTTTATAAAGTAATGTTGTTGTAAGTTTGTCGTATATAAATAAAAAATTAAAAAAAATTAAAAAAATGTTTATTTCAATTACAATGGGCATTTAGATACATATTTTTGGAGATCTCCTTTTAAGCAAGGAATTGCTTGTGTTAGGAGTCTCCGCACTTCCACTTATCATTAGTTACTATGCAATTGAAATGTAGACAGACGTAGATGTATGCAATTGACATGCAAGAGTATTAATGAAAATAAAGTTAAAAGAGGTAAATAACATTTTACAAACGAACTGCAAAAGAAAGAACGATGTACAGGAAGAAGGCCAAATCGCGCAAATACGTGTGATGTGTGTGTCACAAGTGGATATGTTAGTGTGTAAGTGAGTGAGCATGGGTGTGGGTGTAAGGGTGAGTAGTGGGGTTGTATGGTGTGTGAGTTATAATAAGCAATGTTTAGCTCATTTATCGTAAATGAATATCCTGGCTTGCATTAAATACAAAAGTGTGCCTATTTTGCGTTATGCGGGTGAAACCGGAAGGCGATGCTAGTATAGGTAGGTAGGTATAAGCGTACGTTAAATTGTAGGTTGTTGGTTGTATGGCTAGCCCTACGACGATGTCTTGGGATCGAAAGAAGCGAAATAAGTCTTCTTTCACTAACCATACAGTAAACGACCCGATTGTAACCACTTTGGCTATTGTAAAGTAGATACAATAGACTCAATTTCTTCATAGGATTTAGTTTTAAGCCAATCGGTTACCACTTTTTTACAATCCCGGTACTTCATGGAATACATACATATTTCTTTATTCAACAAATTGTATAAGCGAGATGATTGCCTTGGGTATTGTCTTTTAGCGAAAACAGATCTAACCTTAACAGTTGGAGCGACTAAGTAGCTCCTTCTGCTTTTAGGCTTAGAGGGATCGTACGGAAGGGTTGTGTGTTTTCGTAGAATAAGTTGAAGCAAATAAAGCTTTCTTACAGACAGAAGATCTGACAATTGGTAGAGGCTTTGGGTGGGGTATCTGTAGGGTTTAAAGAACATGACTTTAAGTAAGGTTCTCTGCGCCCTCTCAAGCTCCAAAAACTTTATTTTTGTTGTCCCTCCCCAGCAAGGCAGACAGTACATGAGAATAGACTGGGCCAACGATACGTATACTTGCTTCAGAAGTTGCTGCGAAGCCGGGTGTCGCAGAGTTTTAAACGTCCATATCAACTTTCTAACTCTTTTCATTATAAGTTCGGTGTGCATGTGCCAAGACACCTAGATATTTAATATATTGTACCCGGTCAATTTTTAAGCATAGGCAGTCGGAGGTGCCGGGGTTGGGACAATTGTGGATTTTTATTTGGAAATCCCGGGACGGTTGCGAGTTATTATACTTAGTAAAGCAGATATAATTGGATTTGGAAGTATTTAGCGTGAGAAGACTATGGTTTAGCCAGGCTGCTACCTTCGAAAGGCCACGTTCGGCCAACCTTGTAACGTCAGCCCAAGTCTTAGCAGTAAAGACAATGGCAGTATCGTCAGCATACGAAAAAATGAGCCCGCCATCAATCTTCATGTTGCAGAGGCTATTAATGTAAACAAGGAACAAGGTCGGCCCAAGGACACTGCCCTGGCCGACGCCGAAAGTGACGGCTGACTCAGAGCTGGTGTACGTAGCAATTTTAACCATTTGTTTGCGGTTGCTGAGGTAAGATTTAAAAAGCTCAAGAGCGGGTCCTCTTATGCCGATGCGTTCTAGCCTGTGTAAAAGTAATGGCACAGACACTGTGTCAAAGGCCTTTTTAAGGTAAAGAAATACCGCTAAACACTCGGCTCCACTATCCACACCGTCCACTAGAGCAGAGGTTAGCGACAGAACAGCATCCTCAGTAGACTTTCTCTGTCTAAACCCAAACTGAGAAGGCGACAGTATATTATATTTAGAGAGGAACTTTATTAGGCGTGAGTTTATAAGTTTCTCAACGATTTTTGAAATGGACGGTAGGACCGAAATTGGCCTATAGTTAGACGGGTCAGACTTGTCCCCAGATTTATAAACCGGCGTTATGAGTGCAATTTTCAAAGCGTCAGGGAAAAGTCCTTGCGCGAAACATAAGTTGACTAAATGGGTTAAGATTGGTACAATTTGTACATGTTTGATTGCATGATTTTAGAAAGTTGACTTGTATTTTGTCCCAGCCGGGAGCGCTATCCGATTTTAAGCTCATTAGAGTGGCTCGAACTTCGTCGGGGTCTGTGTCGAGAAGGACAAGAGATGAGGCCAAAGGATTATCTGTCGAGAATGAATCAGGGTTCATATTATTGCCTGCTGAGGACTGGATGGATGAAGTAGTGATGTTTTCAGCAAGGAGTTTGCCTATGCTACAGAAGTAGTCATTGACCTTGTCAACAGAGCTTTGTGGGGTTGTGCGTATCTCTAGTAGTTCCGCATTATTGGTTTTTTTAGGTTTGCGTTGTGTGATGTTATTAATAATGTCCCAGGTTTTTTTGGGATTTCTGTGCGCTTTAAAAAGTTGATCTCTGTCATGTTTGCGTTTTTGTTTCCTAATAATGGTATAACAGTAGTTACGATACCTTTTGTATGTTATTTTTAGCACCTCGTTGCATGGGTCAAGTCTAAGTCTCATTTGCATACGATTTCTATTCAAAATACAGCGCAACAGGCCAATTGTCATCCATGGTTTTAGGATTCTATTTTTCAAATGTATATTCAGAGTAATTGTACTGAGTGTGGCACATTTTTGTAGTATCTCAATTAGGTTTTTAGTGAGCAAGTTAGGGTTGTCTAGTTTTAATAGGTCCGAAAGGTTACTGGCTTTAAGGAGCTCAAGTCCCTTCTCCGTATTAAAAACTGTTTTTGTTTTTGAGCATCTTATTAAGTTAGTATGTTTTGAGATTTTTAATAAAGTCATGGAATGGTCAGTAATGGTTGTGCGAATAATTGCAATGGTTGCAGTTTGGTTGCCAGGTTTGAGTTTTATTATGAAATGGTCGAGACAAGTTTTGTCTCTCGTGGGTAGCGTGTGACCAGGGAGTAGACCATGCATTGCTAACATATTGAGATAGCTAAGTCTGTTTGTACGCTCGTGTGACTGTTCAATTTGATTGTATATAAGATTAATATTTATGTCTCCAGTAATTATTAAGTTTTTAGTTGATGCAAGGGTATTTAGGTGGTTATTTAGGTGGTATATGGTTTTACTAATATCTCGCATCTGCTTAGACCGTCGATCGCTAGTTTAAAAAAAGGCTTGCATAAAAACGGTTCTGATGAGAAAACTATACGAAAAATTGAAAATGTTTTTCAGCCATGCACTAGATTATAAAATTCCCAATAATATGACGTCAATATCTCATCTATAAATTAAACACATTATGGTTTTATTGTCCCTCGGAAATCATCAATTTTGAATCTCCAACATGGCTCTAACGGATGAACCCTCTTAACAAAATGCATCATAAGCGATAAACCCCGTTGCTTCCACGTTTACTTTTAGACCTTCACAGTATCAGTACAGTTTATTATTATCCTTATTGTATACATACCTAATTAAATTAATTAATTCTAGCAGTAATAAAAGTGTTTTTTAAAAAGGACCCACGGAACACCATCCTAACAGAGCGAAGCGAGCTCGAAAATTTTAAAAACTTTGCACGTATAGGTCGACATTTTCTATTGGCCATTCATAGAGAATTAGGAGTTACTTTGTCAACTGCACGGCGCGCTTGGCGCCTTCGTCAATCGCCAAGTGTGTATTGAAGGATTTTAAGTTACTAAGCTCTAGGCACTAAGCAAACCACCTGACAATGCGTACGTAGCCTAAGGCATTTCGCATAAGCTTTGAATCTCTTCCCTGCACGGTACTATATGCAATACCTATATTCTTCTCAGGCTATATTTAAAGAAGAACAGAAAGGCATCAAGCAAGTGCTCCTTCTAGAAGATGGCACCAAGTTCATCACGATCTCCATGCAGGCGGCTTCGGAGAACGTAGACAATGTTGGTGTAGCTAATATTGTAGCGAGGACGATTCCTGGTAGGTATCGTTCTTTTAAATCCTTTTGTTTTACTAGAATTTTTGGGAGAACTGAGATGGCCCAGTGATAACGGCCCCGACTTGCGAGTTGCAGGTCGTAGGTTCGAACCCAGGCTGGCACTTTGCTTTGTGTAAATTAGTTCATCATCACTGCTCTCAAAACGGTGAAGGAAAACATCGTAAGGAAACCGGCATGTCCTAGAACCAAAAATTCGAAGAGATGTGCCATTTTTACCAACTCGAACTGGCGTGGTAGATTTATGGACCGCGTGGTAGATTTATGGCCCACTCGATGAGAGGAGGCCTGTGTCCCAACAATGGGAACATTATAGACTGATTACTGGTCCTTTCTCTGATAAGGTGATGCTGCTGCTGGTGGCTTCAATCCTTTATATTAAACTACATCACAACACGCTTGCACCACAACTCATTAATTATGTTTAGCGTCATGGCTCATCATCATTGGTCGATAAGGCTCGTTTGCTGGGTGCGGGTGATTTGTGGAACGATCAGGGAACGGGGGCGGGGAGGTTTCGTTCAGGGAACGATTGCAGTATACGGATAACCTCTGCACCATGCGTTTGGTAGAAGCTCAGTTTCATTGGGTGTAAGTCTCCGCACACTTTTTTACCGACCGATGAGTTTTATTGCTCACCCTCGCTACGCCCGCTACGGGAGCAGATATAATATTTTTGCTAGCATTGTCAGCAACTTCGTCCGCTTTAAATTCCTGGTTCTCGTCGGCATCGCATCACCTGCTCGCACAGTTACTTCTTTACTTCGTTGTCGCTGACATTTTTCTTTTTGTTCAGCTCCTAAAGGTCCTAGCGTAATGTGAAGCCTTCCTCAAGAATTGGCCTATCGAATGCAAAACATTTTTGTCAATCCGACTGGTAGTTCCAGAGATTAGCGCGTTCAAACAAACTCTTCAGCTTTATTATTAGTATATTTCTACTCGTACGTTTTGTTTCCATTAAGCTTCTTCCACAAACTTTTTGGAAGCTCATAAATAATTCATAACCCTTAATGCCTCTTTAAAACTTCGAACTTTATTTCAGAGGGAGAAAGAATCTATACCGCTGAGTACGAACTCCGAGGTACAGGATTCAAGTCTGCCGTGGTATCAGCAGATGAGCACCATATCGTGGCTCCAGGAGTCGACAAGTCTTCTAGGGACTGTCTGCATGTGTTCCATGCCAGAACTGGCGCGAGGCTGCACAGGTATAAATGAATAATTACCATCTAAAAATGACCAAAAATACTTCTAAATACTAATATTTAGAAGTTTTTTTTTGCCGTTTTACATATAAAAATTAAAGATTTTTTTTTATTTTTTTTAAGAAAATTTTCTATTTAATTAATCGAAAGTATTTGCCATTATTTTTTGGATTATTTATTTTTGCCATTTTAATGGAAGTTCGTTGATGCCTCTACTACAGAAATCCTGGGGACGGTAATCGATGAACTCTTTAAAGGCGTTTTTCACCGCCTCGTTGGATTTGAAATTTTTCCCCTGTAAAAAGTTATCCAAATTCCGAAAAAAAAATGGAAATCAGTCGGAGCAAGGTTGTGATGAAAAATAAACCTATTTGTGATGTTCCTCAAAATCACACCTCGTTCTCTCTCCATCTTAAGGAAAAACATTGACTCATTAAATCTTCATGCACATGAAAGTCAATCAAGCGTAGTGTAATGAAATGTCTTTCCAGGATTCCAATAAAAAACAGTGGTATCAAGGACATGCAGTCGATAGTGGCGTTACCACACAAACCTCTATGGGTGGCTGTGGTAGGTAATGACAAGGCAGGCATACTGGACATCAAAACTAAAAGACATATAAGGTGAGCATCGTAACTATAGCTTTAGAACTTCATCCGATTTTATCAATTTTTGCCAAGAAACCACTGAGATTTTGCAATGAAGTGAGAACACTGCAATCTGCCTAGCCTTTTGCCAACTAAGGTGGGGTCGACATCCAATCTAACCGAATGCAGCTGAATATCAGTATATTACATGGAGCAACTGCCTACCTGACCTTCATAACCCAGTTACTGGGTAACACGATACCCCTTGGTAAGATTGGTTGTCAGACTTTCTGGCTTCTGACGACCTGTAACGACTGTCAAAGATCCGTTTAGTTCACGGACGTGATGGGAAAAAAACACATAATTAAGTACTTTTTTTTGTTTTATCACATTCACATGTGAATACCCATCACGTGTGTAGAGTTTTGCTACCTAATTTAATTTGACCTTGTATAGCTGATAATATGTATACTTAGTTAATACTACTATATTCCAGATTCGTGCCCCGTTGGAACGGTGCCTGTACCCGCGATGGCAAAATTGGCCTGTGTGCCCCCTCCCGAGGAGGTCTGGACCTCATAGAGTTGAAGAAAGGCGCCTCGGTCCAGCAGCTGATCTACAGAGCAGCTGAGGGCGTATTCTCCATCATCACCATGTTTAGCTCCACGGACCAGTACGTTTTCTATTATCATAGCGGGAGGAAGACTTTGAGAGTTTTCAGGTAAGTGAATTTAGTATCCTATTTTGGAATGTTTTTTTTTTTTTCAAACCTCTCTCATTTGCTTTACCGCGTTATAATATACATTTTGGCCGTTCGCGTTTAATTTAACTACTCAGAAATATACAGAATCATATTAAATTAGCTAGCAAAACTCCGCAGACGCGATGGGTATTGATATACAACGCGTAACGTTAAATGCGCAAAACCTCAGACACCCCAACTGATTTTTAATTCAATTGACCTATTTCAGAGAGCAAAAAGTCACTAAAAAAATTGTAAAGGTTTTATGTGCTGTTTTAGTTTTACTGGCCATTCTGATCGTTTCTTGCGTCTGCGACGACGCTTTACCGAGGGAGGAGTCGTCACCGGGCCGCTGCGCCGCGCTGACATTGGCTTGCTTGACCTATTAAGAAATAGACACGGCAACGTTTTTAATGAAGATTTTTTGAAAAATGTGACCTATATTAAAAAGTGATTCAATTAATTGTGCTCGTTATTCTGATCAAACTATTTTCAGGTTTTGCGCATTTAACGTTACACGTATAAACACGATGAAACCAACCAAAGACCAAATTATTTTCAGCAAGATAAGGCCATTTGTGTCTTGTAACCATTTTGCATTTTAGCAGCTTTTCTTTACCTACCTCTAACAATCTAAACGCTCAAGCCGAATAAACCTTATGTAACATTACAGGGTAGACGGCCGTGCCATAGCAGAATACCGGGCCCCAGCAGAAGTGACAGGTGTCGCCAGCGCACACGGGGGGAAGGCAGTCGCCATAGCGTCGCAGGACGGGTGTCTCACTGTGTTGGATATAGTGGACCCGTATGAGTAGAGGGGGAGGTTGTGATAAGCTTGGTATTGTGTGTGGTGGTGGCCCGTGGTTTTATTGGAAAAGGGGATGGATGATCAAGAGTTGTAGAGGATTTTGTGTCCAGCCGGCCGATTCTGGAAAAATCTCACCGTGATAACTAAGGTGAAGTGAGCTTAGAGTGAGCTGTGAGTCATGCTGATGCTAGGGATCGACACTATTGACGACACACTCCATGCTCACTTCACCCAAGTTTTCACGGTGAGATGGTCACAGAATCGCACGGCAGGTCCAAACTGCATTCAAATAACAATTATGCTGGAATTGGAATTATGTATGTATACAACAACAGTGATTTGAAGACCAAATTACAACACGCGAATGAGTTCATGTGCACTGATTCAGATTTTTTTTACTTTTTAACGAGAACATGAGAAAGGAACAAAGGACTGAGCCAAATCTTTGCAAGTAATCTTTCTCGCTCTAGTGAACGATTTTCCAACATCAGTAAAGAGAGTCATAGAGTAGTAAAAAGGCAGAAAATCTGAATTAGCCCTTAGCTAAAGGCTAAAACATTCAAGGACAAGCCACGAAAAAACCCACGGGTTTAACCACGGGTAAAGCCAACCACACATACTGAGACGTTTGCTCTGTGATAAGTAGGGATGTGAAATAAAAAGGTTATTGTTATGGATCTCAGAAAGAGTTGTGCTAGTGTTTGTTAACACAGTATCTTGCTGTTAATATGACAGATCGAGTTTTTGAAAAAAAATCAGCTTTGTAGGACGTTGTTGTCCCAGTTACTAATTTCTACACTGGTTAAGGATATTTAGCCTCTCGAATTACGTTCACTCCCTGTCAACGTAATGTATATCCGCTGTTGGTAAACAATATTTTGTGAAATGTATTGAAAAACCCAGCCAAGTACGAATCAGACTCGGTCACGAATGTTTCCGAACCACCGTACAATATTTATCACAATTTTTTTTATACACGTTTCTCGTATCAGGACCGCCTTTAATTTTAACTTTATTTTATTTTTAGTATTTTTGTTATAGCGGCAATAAAAATACACACACTGTGAACATTTCAACTGTCTACCTATAACGGTTCATGAGATACAACCCGCTGACGGGCAGACGGACAGCAGAGCCTTAATAATTAGGTTCCGTTGGCACCCTTTGCGTCCGTAACCCTAAAAACAAGATGGCGGCTTTAGTTCCAATTTTGGCCACGCGCTAAAAGGACTTGGTATTCTTTTAGCGTTATATTATGTGACAGCCTCTGTTTAAAACTCAATTTGTCTATTAATGCCCAGATACTGTTATTTTCATTAAAGCACTTAGGGTAGTGCGTAGGACATCACTATTAGTGGAATTTAGAGTTTTAGTGATAGAAAAAATATCTAGTCAATTTTTATGAAGGGGCGTTTGTTTACATTTCTGAAGTCGAGTATAATTAAAAAAATATTTTGATTACAAAACATTTTTTGAAAAATTTAAGATCTATACGGATAGTGCCTGGTTGGTAGTGGCTAACTATGACCTGACAAATGACTAAGGATAATTAATATTACTATGAAGCGATTTTGGAACAAACGCCGCTATTGTCAATTCTATTGTATCTTAATCTACATTGTCCCAATCTTGATAGGTTTTTGCTCCGATTCATTTATGCCCGCGCTGTTAGATTTTCAACGTTCGGCTTTCCGCTGAAAGTTGAAAATGCAACAGCTTAGACATTCATTTAGGCGTCGCATAGTGTTAGTGAAAACAGGCTAATAATCTTAGATAGAATCTTTGAAAATATTGTTTTATTATGGATGCTCTTATTTTTACAACACAATTAATTAGAACTTGCAACAAAAAAATTGTTTCGCTAAACATTGGATTGGAGAGAAAACTTATCGATATCTTACGACAAAATACTTTGTAGGTACAATTGTAATGAAATCTAACAAAAAATAATAATGTTTTTTTATCTTGCTTAGTTGTAGCTTGTAGATGAATTTTCAACATCCCATCACCTGTAGGCAAGTGAAGTTGAAACTTAAAGACAAATAATATGTTCCAAAAAAAAAAATTGAAAAATGTTTATTTTTTAAATCATTCTAAGGAAATATTATTACTGTAAGTGTATTCAAATATGAATATTTCGTTGTATCACAGAGCACGGAATTGCCGCGCCATCTAGAGATAAGAGATGGCAGTACTAAGAAAATTCGTGGCGCCGAAAGTGAGTTGAGCGCACAACTACTGTCGCGTGCCGCCTTCAAAGTCGTCACTTTCTACATGTCATTTTTTTGTGTCCTAGTGCGAGCAGGGCCTGAAATACCGGTATTTTTGGGATCAAGTACCGGTATTTTTGGGCCTTGGTGTGATACCGTTACCAGGCGTATTACCTGTACTATTGGTAATTCTAATCAGTATCGGCACTGTACCGGTACCAAACAAATATTTCCGTAAGTAAGAGTGAGAAAACAGATACAGTAACTAAAAACCAGTCAAGCGCGAGTCGGACTCGCGCACCAAGGGTTTCGTACAACTAGGTATGTAAATAGTTTATCACGGAAATCGTGTCTCGAATATTTAAAAGGAAAAAAACCGAAAACCGTAAATTTGAAAAACCGTAAAGTTACATTACCAAAATAATCACCATATTTTTTTTTTTTTGTCATATATTTTGTGTATCATGATTCTAGGTGAACGGGAAGTACCCTATAGGGTTTGATTTCCTTGCGAGTGTCAAAGTATGCGGCACAAACGAAACATAAACGCCCGTATCTTTTGATTGCGTTGACTTAGAAGTTTGATTTTTTCAGTGCTTTAAGAGACTGCAGCCTTGAGTATTTGATATTAATTTCAACTTGATAACTCCAAGCGTTCTTGAGAAAAAGGGTTTTGACTGACACGTTCTTGAGACAAAGGGTCTTGACAGACGGACAGACAGACGGACAACGAAGTGATCTTATAAGGGTTCCGTTTTTCCTTTTTAGGTACGGAACCTTAAAAAGATAGTTAATGCGTTACAAAAATAACAAGGTACAAATATAGGTAAATAAAGGTACAAATACAAGATTTTTGGTACGCGGCGGGTACCTGATACCACCTTGGTACCGGTACATGTTAAGTACACCCGGTACCCGTCTGGAACCGGTACGCAGATATCGAAATGGCGAATACCGGTAAGTACCGGAACCTCTACTTTTGGTACCGGTACCAAGCCCTGAGTGCAAATTAGCCCACGTTCGTACGGACGTAAAAATACCGCGGCGGGTTTTATCGCGCACTGGATTTTCAACTCTCGGTGTTCAGCCAAGAATCCAACAGAGCGCATCCTAGCGCGTAAAAAAACACTATTGGATTTTCAACTCTCGGTGCTAACGCACTGGGCGTTAAAAATACAGTCCGCGAAAAAAAATCAGCTGGGCTAAACGGTGACACGCTTTGTTTGCATGGAAATTGTTGACAATGCCGACTCCAGCAGTGGCAGCGTCAGCTGAGTTGTCTCCGTGCTCTGTGCGCTGTATTTTTGTTTTTTTTTTTTATTGCTGAGTGGGCTCGCTCTTGACCTCGATCAAGCCTGATGGAAAGCTATGAATGAGGTCTATGATGGAACGAGCATGCCCAGAAGATACCTAAGGCACTGGAACTCCCACACATCGACGAACCACAACAGGAATTCATCAAATCTTGGGCGATACTGTTGCTGCAACATTGGATAGAGTAGGTATGCGTGTGAAACATACTACCAGAAACACAAGATCATGTTGCGGCAACAATCTAGCGCAACTTTGATTACTATGCAAACACGCGTTGCAATACAGTGTTGCGGACCAGCAACAGATACAACCAAATGTTCATATATCTGTACACACGTTTAAGTAGGTTCCTAAGTAGTTAATCTTCCTTCATGAAACCTCGGTCAGTACCTGCATTTAACAAAATACCTCTTCATAACTTCCATATTTTTGAATATCTAGTCTTTATCTAGTCTGTTGAAGTAAATGGAAGATAAGCCGTGCGATTCTGTAACCATCTCACGGCCAAAGCCTGGGTGAAGTGAGCGTGGAGTGAGCTGTCATTCGCTAGGGATTGACACTATTAAGTGCTCATTTCACTTATAATTTCACCGTGAGATTTTTACAGAATCGACCGGCAGGTATGCAATCAAAATTAGAATAGGACTAACCTTTGACCGGGACGCTTCTCGCTTTTACAGGAAGCACAGTAACATACGGGCGAAAATTCAAACCATGATTTGCGTCGCACCTGGAACCTAGAAGTGCCTGGTGTAGTAGGTTTTTTTTTTTTTACTTAGCCTTCACTGTCCCACTATTGAGCAAAGGCCTCCCACAAATCCTTAACCTTAAAGGCAGCCTTTTCTAGAGCCACCTCTATCCAATCTGGAGGTACGCATCTTGGTCGTGTCGCCACCTCTTCCTAGGACGGCCTCGGCCGCGCCGTCCATCCTCAGGCACCCACCGTGTGGAGATTGGTGTAGTAGGATACGAAACCCAATATTTTTGTAAACCTACCTACCTTCCATCCTCTCTCCCTTTCCCTTTTCCAATTTCCTTTTCTTTCTTGTTTTTTTTATTCATCCTTTGACTTCTTTTCTTAACATCAGAGAGTTTTGGCCCTTGCTCTGTAGTGTGATTTAAAAACAAATGGGAAGAAATTGGCGAGAATTGAATCCTATTCTTATTTTGATCACATACAATATTATATTAACATTGGAATATTAAAACATTTTATGAAAAAAAAATCAGCTGTTCCCTACATTTTGACGACTCGTACGAACATATATGTAGGGAACAGCTGATTTTTTTTTCGCGATTTCATATTTGGTCCGATAGTGAAAGTTGTTTGTTGTCATGAGTAGAATCATGTGTTTAAGTATCGGTCACTAATTACCAGTCACCCTATATATAATATCAGGATAAGAAATAAAACAAGAAATTAAATGTACTTAATCATACTTTATTATAAGTCTATACAATAATAAATACTACGTGTTATACCTATTGTTTTATTTATAGTAGGTACATTAAAGGTCATTTCAGATTAACTGCTGTTGAAGTAACTTCGTTTTTGTAACTTTTTAGGTTTCACCCAAAATAGGAGTGATCGTCCATACAAGTCATGCCAGAAAAAGTGACTGATCTGGAGATCTATGCGTACTTCATTTTGTAAACTAATCAAAATGCTTTGAAGATCCGTGGTATACCTACTGTGGCGCCATTTTGATTTTTTTTTTCAAAATGGCGGCCTTGCTTGAAACCTATATAAATCGATAGCTGACATCAATGCAGACAGAAAACATTTAGACCAAACCCCGTAGCGTCACGTTTCCGAGATATTAACGTTCAAAGTCGATCACGTGAACAGTGCCATTTCGAGAAGTTTGGTAGTTGAAAGTGTTGGAAATAAATCACAAATTTTAACTAAAACGCTATCCGGGTTTGCTACAACTAAAGTATCTATCGCAGCAAATCTGAAATAAAATGCCAAAACACTAAAAATATCTAATGGAAATTCTTACTTAGCACTTCATTTCACTCAAATTCATGTTTCATTCAAAATAATTATCATAAAATTGTAAATATTATGACGTTGGGTAAAAGTATGGCTACAAAAATAAAATTACGTCCTTATTATTTATTTAAAACAAAACAATACTGAATTCACAGAATGCAGTTAAAAAAAACATTGTTGGTATGATGAACGAGGCAAGCAATTAACGTCATTCCGTCTTATTACAAAACGAGTTCTCAATAGACCTAGCCTAAGCCTTCGAGTCCGTTACTGTATTTTGAACTTTATTCCGACAAACGTAAAGTTATTAATGCAAAATTGACAACTTAGACTCAGGCTTAACTTCAGTTTTCTTTCTGTCACTTTATCTTTGTCGGATTATAGTTCGAAATTTAAAAATGGCTCGATGGTAAACCTGGGTCTAAAGATAAACTTTGTTTGAAAAAAAGGCCGATTAGGTTTTCCGATTGATAATTAGTCCTTAGAACATATTCTATTACAATGTTGGTCAAGTTTAATAATTATTCTTGGTGTATTTTAGAAACAGATATTTAATTTCTCAAACTATCATAGATGGTACAAATACAGCGAATAATTATTTACGTATCCATCGCTTTCAATCCACAAACTTGCAAAGAATAAAAAACTACAAGTTTGTCCATAAAGTTCATCTAACAAAAAAATACTGTGTCACTTATCTTGCTCGCCTCTAGAGCTTTCCTTAAAACTCGTATTCAGACACGTAAATGAAAAGCTTCGCGACAGCTGTTCCGCCGAATTGCTCGTGAGTGTACAGCTCCATAGACATCTCCAGCTCTATGCTCTGTGGTCCTTCAAGTGGTCGCACTAACGAGGTTAGGCCTTCGTTGCTGTTTTGTGTTAATCTGAAACAAGAAAGGAGGACTCCCCTTAACGTGTATATAGATATTTCCAAACTAGTTTTCATGGTTTTTCTTGTTCACCCAGATGATACTGAAACTATTTTTCCAGGAAAGCCAGGAAAAGGTAGCCTTTTAAAAAGTCCATCATAATATAAGGGGTCGTATGCATGTCGTACGTATGCGTTTTTGAGTCTTTTAAAGGGCCTGTCGCAGTATCTGGGTTAATTTCATATATCCAAAACCCATACACCGATCAATTATCCCGACCAAAAATGTATCCTGCATACTTTAAAATGATTATCGAGGCTTTACGTTGAGAGACAACAGGAGGAGTGTTGGCAGACCAAAAGTAAGATGGGTCGACGACCTACAAAGGACCGCAGGTAGAAACTGAATAAGATTAACTCAGACCAAGGAAACATGAAACAAAAATGCAAAGGCCAGAGGAGGCTGTCAATAATAATGATGATGAATCGGTTCTTTTCTTCAAACCTTATAGAATATGATGTTTTGGAATACTTACAAGAAGTCATTGATGTCTGCCTTCCGACTGATACTAGGCGGTGCGTTCACATTCACCAGCTTCAGCTCAAACCTCATCTTGACGTACGGCCAAACGGGTCCACGCATTGTGAACAGTTTTAACTGAAAATATATTTCCAAATTATTTCAGTCGCATATAGTTTTAATTGCAATATGTTACAAGTAAATTGCTGGCACATTCAATTGGTATGGGCACTTAATTTACTCATAGGCTTGCAAGCACCGTCAACAAGCTTCCATAGTGATACATACAACTTTGACGACCGTGCCTGTGTACAAAGGCCCTAAAGCTAAATGACTAGAATGACGTCCCGTTGGCACCTATTGGGTGTACCGGAAAGTTCTGTCGGTTTTTGTAAATAAAACTCGTGGTTAGTTCTTAAAGCTATTATTTATATTTTAATCAATCACATATTGTCCCTGATTTTCTACTACACGTTCAGATACACACTCGAGTCCAAAAACACTACACAAATTTCTACAGGCTGTAGCAGTGCTATTTCCCTTCTGGAACTCATAAAGTATACAATGCCTCAAAATGAACTTTATCGTTGGCACTCATTTTGACACTG
This sequence comes from Eremobia ochroleuca, assembly GCA_949629135.1. Taxonomy (NCBI): domain Eukaryota; kingdom Metazoa; phylum Arthropoda; class Insecta; order Lepidoptera; family Noctuidae; genus Eremobia; species Eremobia ochroleuca. The sequence goes on along the minus strand of OX451409.1, from coordinate 2,737,386 downwards.
CGGCTACTCAGAAGTGAATGACAAATTATTGCGCAACACGTGTATTTATAGTCCGTAACCCAGAAATTATGACGCAATTTTATTCAATACTTTTAACGTATTGGTATAGATAAAAATTCGAAAATTTTCTATGTACTACCTTAACCGACAGAACTTTCCGGTACACCCAATACAATCTTAATAAAGTACTAACCTTAGTATCAGGGATGTACAAGTTAGACACGAAGGTGATAAAGTTGTAAGAGATGGTGGTCGGTTGGTGGGCGCAGGCCCAGTCGCCCGGCTGGCACACGCGCTCCGCCTTGTTGCAGCGGCTGGAAGATCATGTACACGTTTTATAATGGTTCCAACCAGTCCTTACACAGTTATTTTTCCTCTGACAGCTAACCCAACACCAACTTATTGAAAGGAGAATAAAAATCACTGTTCTTTTGACAGCGATGCAGTGCAAAATAATTGCTAGAGGACTGTAACCGACATAGCCCCAAGATTTGGTAAACTTAAGTGACAGTGGGTCATGGGTGAACCATTTTACTAGCTGAACTGAATACCTGACAGAGTAGTCCGATAGGAAACGCCGACCTCATCTAGTTTAAAAAAAAATATGATTGACATGTAAAAGTGTTTGTACAAACCTACTTACAGAAAATAAATCATTTACCAATGTGCGTTTTAAATTTTCTTTAATTTAATTGCAATATATCACAAGGTCATTGTTTTATTTTTATTGTAATATTGTATTATTGTAACATTTAACAACTACCCCATAAAAGATGAGATCTACGTCTCTATAGAGATCTACTTATTGAAATGGGCAACTAGCTTCAACTTTCTAACTGACTTTGACAATTCAAAAGTGCCTTTAAATGGTTCAATTGAAATAAATGCTTTGAAGTTTAATGTTCAACAGTGGGCAACTTTCCGCTTAATTATGAGATAGAATGGACTTAGTATCTACTCACTGTTTGTTCTCCAGCTGGTAGCCAACAGGGCAGGAGATGCGCTGGCAGCGGTAGCTACCTCGCGTGTTCACACACACGTCGCTCGACGTTATAGATGATCCTGCACTCTTGGAGCAAGGAGCTTCACCAGTTTCGCACTCGTCAATGTCTGCAAGAAAGAATTTGGTGAGAAGCTGTTCTATGACTTAACAGCATTTATAAATCTTTGAGGGTTTTAAGATCGAAGATCTTAGTAATTAATTTTCAAACATATAGCGAAGTTATAGTATAGGTCTTAGGACGGCGGGATCATCAAGGTAAGCTGGATGTCTTGAAGCCTTTACACAAGTAAGCCTTCTTTATTCTTAGTCATTGTTGTTATATACAGCAGGGCAAAATTATTTCTTCCTTTTCACTGCTGGTCTATTAGGCTTCCATACATGATCAGGTTCATCTTCAGTTCTACTTAAGCTCTTCGGTCTGCCAGATCTGGCTCAAGCTCATGAGCCTGAGACGGGAAGAAGATACCAACCGTGTATCCTCTCCATGTATTTTCGTCCTGTCTATAAGTAGGTAATACTTTTTTCTTTCATTTCTTCATTCTTTCTGCCCTCCTCGTCATCTTGTCTCTCCTGATTATTCGAGGCCGCTGAACAATAAGAAAACACTCACCAATACAGCTCCTCTTATCCTCAGAGAGCCTGTATCCCGTGGGACAGGCACAGCGGTAGCTGCCCGGCTCGTTGAGACAGCGCCCCACGCATGGGATCTTAGACTTGAACTCTGTGCATTCGTCTACGTCTGAACATGTGCTGCAACAAACGATACAAGTCTAGTTAATAAGGTTTAGTTATACTCGTAGCTCCTCAGCTTGTATGATGAAACCCACAAGAATCAAAATAAACTTTGTCTTCGGGCTAAAGACAAAGTTTATTTTGCTCTTGAAACTTGAGTGACCCAGAATCGACAAACAAAAATATGAATTTAAAAAACATAACATGCGCTGTCCTGCCTACACCAGAAAAGTAACCGTTTACGTTATGTTTAGATTGTGATTGTCCAAGTTAATATTTTACCAACATAATAAATCTTTTTTTTTAAATACCAAGAACCGTTTGATCCATTCTGAACTCCTTGAGCTAGGCAAAGGTGAGAGCCAGACACGAGACATTTCGTCAGGTATATGTTTATTATATTTAAATTCCATGAAGGAACTAATCCTATTACCATCAACTGGTCACAAATCTAGACTGCTGGCTGCTATTAAGAAATCATAGTGACGAAAAATCTAATAATACAATGCCTGATCCAATATCTATAACCACTACCTAGGACCGTTGGGGTCCTCCATCAGCAGCTGCGACCGCTTTCACTAAACCAACAAGGCAGTTATTAGAATAGAATACTCTTTACTATGTACAGACGCCAGCACATCAAGCTACCCGAAACTGTCAAATTTTCCCAATCAACTTTGAACCTAATACTGTAGCGATAAAGTTGAAAATGTATTAAAGAAATTTGACAGATTGTAGTAGCTTGATGTGCTGGCGTCTGTACATAAATCTGCCTTCAAAGCAAGAATGAACAGGGCACACTATATACATTGTTTCATTACAGACCTCATCCATCGCTTTCCATTCCATTCAGCAACAATAAAAAATAAAATAATAACATATAACACATGAATGCTTTATTTATGTTTTGTTCCATATTCTTACCTATTATCAGGATTAAGCCTGTATCCTCTGTGACAGGCACAGCGGTACGCTCCCCACACGTTGTTACATCGGTGTTCGCATAGAGAACCGGGGCGAGACTCCATACATTCATCCACGTCAACGCATACCTTTTGGAAATAACAATAAAACCCAGTTAGTTAGGAGGATAATATTGTGGCGGCATCTACATCGCCACATGCGAACTACAAAACACTGATGTCACGCAAAATCCTGCATCGCACAGGCAGGGTTTACCGCGCAACTACTGTCAACGTCCCGAAATCAATCGTCGGGCAGTAGGCCACCAGACACAACACCTGTCTGGTTGGAGGATCCTACCTTTTCTATGGAGGATGAGGTTAGAGATTACACTCTGTTCCTCATACTTGTATAATAGCATTGTCTAAAGGAACTAATCGAGTGTCATATTTTCGAAAGTACCTAAAAACCTTGGCGAAGGACGAAGAAGAAGGTTTTTTGGTCAGTAAAACCGGCTCTGTTCCTCATACTTGTATAATAGCATTGTCTAAAGGAACTAATCGAGTGTCATATTTTCGAAAGTATCTCAAAACCTTGGCGAAAGACGAAGAAGAAGAAGATTTTTTGGTCAGTAAAACTGGTTACCCCTTCTGCCAAATTCTGAAAAGTTGGATCTTCTTCTTTTTCTTCTGCTGCCTCTCTAATTACACCAACTTGAAATATTTATCCTCGTTTGCGAGGTGAATATAATAAGAATAGCAATGTTAATAAGTGCTCATATTATACTCCAGCGAAACGCGTCAACGGCAGAGGCAACTCTGTAGCCGTCGATAACGTGCCACTCGTGTACTCGTATTTGAGTACAGAAGCATGTTGTGTATGGGGGCAAATTTCTTACCTTATCATTAACAGGCGCAGATCTAAACCCAATGTGACATTTACATTGATAAGACCCGATAGTATTCAAACAGTTCGCGTTTTGGGAACAGACAGGCTGAAATCAGACGAAATAAGTTACAAATATTGCAGTACACATTAATAGTATTTTGTCACGTTATCATCATCCTTATTCAGCCAAAAGACGTCTACTTCCAGACATAGGCTTCTCCCAAGCATGCGGGAACTACAAGACCAAAACGACCGGTCCTGTACTTCTTCCATTCACCGGATTCCTGCGATTATTTCCAGGTTTCTTTCTAGCCATTCCTTATTTGTCAATATATTTTTGTTTAGTTTTAAATACGCTGACATGGCACTTTTACGATTTCTCCACGAATGCCTATGGCTTCACAATACGGAGAAAGGCACGGTACTGCTAGAGCGATAAATTAACAATTCTTTAACTCAATACTCAATATCTTTATTGCTTTACCATAATGTGTAACTTCACTTTTACTGTAGTTGCTATAAGGTACTCAAAACTTACCATGGTTCCACCTAACGCACACTCATCCACATCCTCACACTCATGGTCTCTGATCAGTCGATGCCCGCTGGGACAGTTGCAGGAGTACCCTCCCGGCAAGTTGGAGCAGATTTGTTGGGGGCCGCACTTCGCTTCTCCGGTTAGGCATTCGTTTACATCTGCAAGGGATAAGGTTTTTGTAGTTTTCTTTTTGTATGTTTACCCAGAAATGTTGCACCGCCCGACCCCAAATAAATTGAGATAAGGGCAAGAGAATGATGATGTTTTTTATCCAGCATCACATCAATATCACGTCACTATCGACGGCACGGTTGGCGCAGTGGTTAAGCTATTGACTGCTGCGCTGCGTGTCGCGGGTTCGATTCCGCACGGAACAAATATTTGTATGACCTAGAAGTAGTTGTTCCGGGTCTGGCTGTTTGTGTATGTGAGTTTAAAATGTTTGTAAACGCACCCACAATACAGGAGAAATTCCCAGTGTGAGGCAAAGTTTTTTTCAAAAAAAAGAAAAGAAGGAAAAGAAATAACTAGGCAGGCCAGCTGAGATTTTTAATACTCTACAAATGCCCACATGCTTGATGTCCCATTTAGTAGGGAAAAAGCCCCGTACCATTAACGCGCCACAAAGACTCCACGCTGCTACTAAAAAATTCCTGATCGAAACATCTAAAAGCACTTTGCCCGACCTGAGAATCGAACCCAGGACTCAGTCGAGCTAATAACCAGATACACAACAGATACTGCTGTATCTCCAAAATTTTTTAATATATTTTTAGGCTATCAGGTAAATTACGGGTCAATATGGCATTTAGTTTATCGTAAACCGCAGTTTTTTGGATAAGATACTTGTACTTGGGCATTACACACTTGGTGTCAAGAGGTTCCATACTACTATCTACTTATGATCTCCGAGTATGAATCAATGTACAATGTGTATGAATAATGTAATCAATGTACCCTGCGGGACACCTAAACACAGACCCGTGGTCGTGGTACTGCGTGATCTCTGGCTCCACGTACTGGCCACCAAACTGAACAGCATTTCTACTACTTACCACCACAAGTGTTATCATATCCGAGCCTGCACCCTGGACTGAACAGAAACCCTCGGTCGTGGTACTGCGTGATCTCTGGCTCCATGTACTGGCTACCAAACTGAACAGAATCTATACTACTCACCAACACAAGTGTTATCATCTCCGAGCCTGTACCCTGCGGGACACCTGAACACAGACCCTCGGTCGTGGTACTGTGTGATCTCTGGCTCCATGTACTTGGTGCCTGTCGTGTGCATCACATTCTTTGGAGGTAAGGACGGATAAACTGAAACAAGATTAGGGAATTAGAATATACAGATTTTTTGTTAAAACCATCATACGAGATCTAACGACCAAAAGCCGCTCCGAGGAATAATATCGCATCTTGAGGTTTAATTTTGAAATTTGAATACCTTTTAGAAAGAGGTAACTACATTAAATTCTCTGTTTTTCTTGTAATTTGTCAATTCATATGTTCCTTTTAATAGTCGTATTGAAATAAACGATTTGACTTTGACTTTGACTGAGGTTTACATTATCTACTATTTCACTTATTTTTAGCGGACCATTTTACTTGCTGGTACAATAGCTGAAGACCTAATGCAATAAATTAATTTAAACAACGGTATAATCGAATAGCATCAAATGTCTCCCTCATATGATTTAACTGCAAAAAAACCCTGTATCAATATACTCACTAGGCTCATTCCCGTATCCCGTGGGGAACTGTCCGTTGTTCTTGAGCGGTACACAGCGATGGCGCACCTCGTCGAGGCGCCAGTTTGGTGGACACTCACAGCGGTACCCACCGGGAGTGTTGATACAGATCTCTACGGCCGCACAGTTCGCTTGGCCGTTTGTGCATTCGTTTATGTCTGGAGAGAAGTGAGGTTAAATCGATTAGAAGGATATTAGGATTATCTTGAAGTTGTCCCACAGAAGGTCAAAGAACTATTAATAATATTTTTTTATTTAAAACATTCACACAATATTATTGTGTAAGCTCAAAAACTAACCTCGGTCGTTACGTTACGCCGCGCGCCGCTGTGCCAAGACCTTGTAGGCAAAGTAATACTCGTATGTTGGCTAAAACTACAAATTTAGACATCTGGGAGTAAATAAAATAATGTAAATAATAATAATGCTAATATTATAATGCTTAATATTCTGCCTAAATACAATAATGTTTTAATAGATTTAATTTATAGATATAGATTACATTTTGTATGAACGGTATATATATATATTTTTTTTTGTTTGAATTTAGTAACTTCTCCAAATGTTATCAGCTATTATTAATATTTTAACTTTGTTAGTTGATAATTTTATTGTGCATGCTGTGGTCTCCCATAAGTGAAGGAGTGCACTTAGTTATTACTTGATATCCCTTTATTTTACGTGTCATGTTTTGTGTACATCTTTTTTTGGAGATCCTAAATAAATAAACTTAATTCAAGGCTGCCACGAGATTTCTTTAACGAAATCTGCTACACTGACTATCTCAATGGTGTTGGATGGTAAATAATTGGACGGCACACCTGGTGGTCACCTATGGACATACCAAGGGTATCTTCAAAGCGTGGTTATCCAAGGGATAAAGCTGAAATGTCCCATGTGCCAGTACTTACACACATACCCTCCAAACAGAAACACAGCAACGCTGCTCGGCGACAGAAACAGGTAAGGCAAGTACTTCCCCATGCGAACTCGATCTCAAAAAGCCCTACTCTGCTGTAGAAAACTTACCTTCACACTCTCCCGTCTTAGCATTATGATGGAACCCAGCGTCGCACAGGTTTCGTGATCGGAAGGGTCGCGCCGTCACTCCGGTGTACTCTGGGTAGCCCCAGAAGAATGCCTTTTCTGTTAGAGAAAATGCAATTTATTATACAGATACAGTTATTAATAAACATTTTCGTTGACGTAAGGGATGAGTTGTATGGCGGGAGAGGGCTATGTCCAGCAACCACTGATTGCTGCGCGAAAATTATGATGATGACGCGAACGATGACATATATATATATACATATACAGCAGTGACAATATCAAGCCTATTTAGTCTGATCAAAGAATTGACCACGCCTTTAAAAAGTACCTGTCAAGAAACATTACACTCGAAAGAAGTAGCGTCTTCATGAAAACAAAACAAAATTCGGTTAAACAAGAAGGCTTAAAAGAAACAAAATTTAAGCCATTAAAGACTTACTGGTAGAAGTAGGCAGCTGCGGCGCCTGTGTAGTCGTGGAAGTAGTAGAAGAAGTTGTGGTGATGAATACACAGGTCTTGGTGACCAGGTCTCTTCGGAATCCTGGCGCACAGTTACAGGTGTACCCTCCTATCGTGTTCCTACAGACTTCGGTGAGACCGGAGCAGCTGTGGCGGTTTGTAGCGCATTCGTCTATGTCTGAGGATTACGGTAAAAGATTTGTGAAAAGGAAATGTTTAATTCACTCCTATAAAAACTTATTAAACGAACGTCTTAAAAAAATTTGGGCATCTGATTGTGTACGCTTTTTTTAATAAATCCGTGTATTTTTAACTGTCTGGCCCTTTCTCAATGATGATCGCAGTAGCCGACTCAAGACCGACCAAATTAAGACTGTCTTTACGTAGTAATGAGGACAAGTACATATTCTAAGTCATATTAAATGGTTGACTCTTCACGTGACCAGAGGGCTGGCCTATTTATTGGCCAAAGAATCATCATTGGGATGCCAGCCTTCTGGGCACTTTTCCTATTGACAGCGATGCGGACGAATTTTTTGATGCCCTATGATTATTTGCCCTCCTTTTTTATATACTTGTAAAAGTTATTATTATTATTTTGAGACTGTTAGTTTTTAAATTGTGTAAATATTAGTTAAAACATGATATTTTATCAAGTGGTTGAGTTTTATAATCTACTGTGATTTGTGGAAGAAAAAAAAATACCACCCATTCAATCACAACTGATATAGTTATGCTTGAAAAAGTTTTCGTAAAACACAAAGTGAAAATGCAAGGGCAACAAGGCATTGAGGTCTCACAATTTTGGTTGGTAATTATTCGTAGGGTACAAGGGAACAAGAGAAGAACAATCATCATTATGATCGCAAAGAAGTCCAGAAATTTTACATGATGGAAAACTTGAATGCTGTACCAAAAAGAGCACAGTTATATAACATAAAATGAAAAATCTTACCAAAGCATGACCCATACTCGTCAGCCTCGAATCCCATCGGACATTCTTTTGATTTCACATTAGTCCACTGATTCTTCGGAAGCAGCTGAGTATCGATAACCACCGACCCATCCTCTTTCCTATCCCCAGCAATCGTTGCTGTCCTCCCAACATTCCCTACATTCACGTTAACTAGGTACGGAGGATAAGGCTTTGGTTCCTCTGTTGGTCTATACGTAGTTTCTCGTTGCTGCGGTTCTACTTCAGGCGGTATTGACTCGTTTGTTTGCTCTTCGCTATTCGGAGAGTATGTTGATTCGGGTTGTTGTTCGGGCTGCTTCGGTAACTCGTCTTCAGGAATGTATGCCGGTGGTGTGGGATGGTTGTAGGTTGCTTCTGGTTGCTTCGGCGTATATGTCGGCGCGGTGACTGTTATATATTCTTGTTGTTCGGTTGGTATGAGATGGGTTTGTTCCTCTGATTCTGCAGTCGTAGGTGGTTCATATTCAGGTTTCGAATAAGGATCGTTTGCTTCGTTTTTGTATACATCTGGTATGTTGTTGTAAATAGGAGGTGGTTCCACGTTATTGTCTTCGATTCTTGGTTCAGGTTCTTTAGGTTTTTCAGTGGTCGTGCTGGAAGTGGTTGGTGGTGCAGGTTTTGGTGTTGAAGTTGTGGTTGTCGATGGTTCCTTTGGTTGGTTGGCTGCGGGTGCTGTACGGTTGGCCTCTGTTTCTTCTCTGAAAATTTAGATGATATTTTAGTACTGAGTCGATGATATTTTAGTAAACGGGCAACAAAACAGGTACCAAAGTACTTGTTTTGTTGCCTGTTTTAACTATAAGCATCCTGGTTCGTCTTCTAACTCGTGCCGACTGACGGAAATATCCAGAACTACTTTAACATAACATACCATCACGGCTCTTATCCCTGAAGGGTCAGGCAGAGATGTACGTGTAGCACTCCCAAATTTTCGCCAGTGATGTTCAAGTCCCTTGCAATAAGGGGCGAGGCTATTGCCATAAACCGGGCACAAATCCAGACTCTGGGCTGCTACTGAGAAATTATAGATGGAAAAAACCCAATAACACTTGGCCCGACCTGGGAATCAAACTCAGGAACCTCATGCTCAGCAGTAGCGCTAGTGACCATAAAATAATGAGGTATTCCAGTAGTTGTACTTGTATTCAATCCTGGCAAATAAATTGAGGAGCGTCGGAACAAAAACCGATATGTCTTAATTAAGACATTATTTTTTTTTAATTTTTTCTGTTACAAAATGTTTAATTATACACCCTTCAGGAAAGAAATCAATTAAAAAACAGTTACATCCATCTTAAAAAAAAATATCAAAATACTGTGGTCAAATCAAAACCGGCAAATAAATTTTTAAATTCAACATGTTCTTGTTGTTGGATTAAAAACCGATAATTCTTATTAAGTTTTACACAATTCAACAATGGTCGGTTCAAATTCAATTCAGTTCAATACCGACATATCCATTTTGGTTTCGTCAAAAACCGATATATCCAAATGATCGCGTCAAAAACCGATATATCCATACTTGTCCGCCAAGTATCTCCCTAAATTAAGTATCTACCCTCCGTCAAGTTTCACACATCAATCGATGTCACTTTAACTGCAAATTGACATGCTATAATTTTCCACTTTTGTAACATTAAAAAACTTACAAGCTTTTTTTTTAATTTGTGAAAAATATGGTAAATTCGATATATCGGTTTTCGTTCCGACGTTCCTCAATTGTAAACGTTCAAGCACATATGAAAACGTTGTAAAAAGTACTACAGTCTCATACTAAAGTAGCCCTTTTACTACCGGACTTCGAGACGTACTGCAGCGTACCATCTGCACTTGGTTGATATCTCTCGGTGATCTCTTGGTGTGGAACTCTCTGCCGGCGTCTGTATTCCCTTCCACATTTAACCCGTCTGCCTTCAAAGCAAAAGTGAACAGGCATTTTCTGTGAACTCTCGTTTCATCATAGACCTCATCCACTGCTTTCCATCACGTGTGATCGATATCAAGAGCAGGTCAATTCAGCAATAAAAAAAATAAAAAAGGATGATTGATACTTACTCAGAATCATAATACTCGTACTCATACTCTGGCAGTGGCGTAGTGGATGTAGTACTGGTGCGTTTGCGCACACAACGGAACGAGCCGCGGATGTTGAAGCAATTGTACTCTGGACCGCAGTTGTCGAGGCCAAGACCGCATTCATCGATATCTGGGGGAACACCACCACAGACGTCATGAATGAAATATCAAGCATGAATTCATTGAAGACTGTAAAAAAAATCGACTTACTCTGACTTCACTACATTATAGAATATCAATTAGGTAACTTAAAATGACGCTTAGGCATTGAAACTTTTATTAAAAAAAAAAAGTAAAAAATGCGATTATTTTTTTTACAAATAAAAACAACCGAGTTCCAAAAAACTATACACGATCAATTACAATCTGAATCATTTTGAAGAATATTGCTAGATCATTGCTTCATATGTTCAAAAAAATGTCTGCTCAACAACGTAAGGTAACGCAATGAATGTTGTTGAACTGTCAAAGTGAAAGTCATTGCTACTGTTAGAGTCTTACGCAACTAGGTACCCCTCTGGTCCGACGACCTGGTGAAGCTCACGGGAATCCACTGGATGCGCACAACGCAGGACCGATAGTTATGGCAATCCTAGGGGGGAGGCCTATATCTCAAATGTGAAGTATTAGAGCTGGAATGATGACGATTAAGAATCGGTAGGTTATCCTTACCCTCGCACTTCCCAGTGGAATGATGCAGCACATATCCAGTACCACACGAAGTAATCCTGATGCACAAGTAGGAACCGACTGTGTTGTCACAACGTTGAGCTTCAGGGATGCAGTCGTGTTGACGAGTCGCGCACTCATTTATGTCTGACGAAAAAAAGAAAAAATTATAACATTACAGTATTTTTGTCTTTGTTTTTGTTCACGCTTTTTTACAGCATTCTAAAAATGATCGCTGCCAGAACGAAATGTCCCTTTCAGAGACGCTGGATGGGGACAGTCCTAGGTCTAAATTAATAATTACTGCTTGAAAACTAACAATACTAACCTATATAATTACTTGTAGTTACCACGTGTACAAACACGCTGTGAATTTATGTGTAAGCGCAGGAGCTCAAAGCATTCTCCGAGACAATGGCGAAGTCGGGAGTGTTTGTTATTTGCTGACGCTACCCGTCTTCACATGCTATTTAATAGTTAGATTTAACTTGTTAATGAATATGCATTTTGTAATTTTTGATTTACCAAAACTACAATAAACAACTGCCGCTTTAAATCACTGCTTAAAAATTATGCTACAACCGAGTTTGAGCAGGTAAAAGTAAATCCACGAAGCAACTATAACAAAAATAACGAAACCACCAAAACTTAAAGGCTATTTCCATTTTTTAAAAATCAGTTGCAGCCTGGAGTCTGAGTTCAATATTTGGCAATAGCCCCCAATCACTTAATGGGTCTTAAACATAACTAAACTTAATAAAACAGTTCTGTCCCGCGGGGTAATTGCGTAACACACTATCAGTAGCAATGGGTTTCATTTTGACAGTTCAACAACATTCAATGCGTTATTTACGTTGTTGATCAATCCAAATTTTCGAAGCAATGGATTAGCAATATGTTTTAAAATGATTGAAATTGAAATTGATAGGTAGTGTGTTGCGCAACTAGGGTTTTGCACAACGGTGCTGCCGCTATCGTTTCGGGGAATAAATGCGTGATAGTTATGTGTACATACCAACACAAGCTCCAGTAATGATGTCCAATTCGTACCCCAACTTACAGTGGCACTCATAACTACCGTTTGTGTTCAGACAGTTCTGATACTGATCACAAAGGTGAGTTCCTTCCACGCATTCATCGATATCTGCGAAGGAAACATTTAAAAAAAGTTATTTTCATTTTAGAAGGGCTCGTGACTAAGTAATAATAGCGATGCAATCTTCAAGGTTAAGCAACGCTTGCCGAGGTCGGTCCGTGGATGAGTGACCATCCATACAAGCCGGGCACCTCCGTGCCTTCAAAAGCTCGTAAAGCCTTTAGTACCGCCTGTCTTATAGATCTTTGACAGTCACTACCGGTAGTCAGAAGCCGGAGAGTCTGACAACCAGTCAAATACTGGTATTCAGCCGACTGGAAGCTGATCCCAACAAAATTGGAAAAAGGTTATGCAGATGATAATATCTATTTTTTATTTGAGTACATGCATCTCAAACCATGTAGGGAAGAAGTCAGCATCGTTCCAGTGCGAAAACGGGATGGAGATATACCTAACGGATAGCGCCATCCCTTTTTCGCACTGACTTCGATACTTCTTTTTATTACAACTTACCTTCACAATAGACACTTCCAGCCTTCTTCCGCATACCATCAGGGCACTGCTCTTTGCTGCAAAATAAAAAAGTTTAACACAAATTCATATTCTAATAAGTACCTAAAAATACTATCTATTATTTTATTTGAAAAGAAAAAAAAATGTTTAAGATAAAGATTGTAAGCAGACGCGGCTTTAGAAGAAGTAATATGGTTGCTTCATTTGACTTCTACTAAGGTTAACTAGTTTTGGACTCAAGTCTTTTTTTTTAATTTCCCCTCAAAAGACTATCGCATTTTTATTTTATTTGTTGGCAAACAAGCCTCAGGCCTTTCTGAGAGGGCACAAGCACTAATTCAATTAAAGGGTCCCAGGAAAAGTATCATTCTATCAGCGGCAACGATGATGAAAACGTCAAAAATGTATGAGACTGACATAAGCTTATGACAATCCTGTAGAAAGTCATTATAGAAACACAAAACGCCTTGAAAGCGATTGCCACTTGTCGAGGTCCTAAGAACGTTATAATTACCTGTGATCAGTTTTAGGCTTGCAGTCATACTGTCCTAGCTGATTGATGCAATCCTGGTCCGGCCGACAAATGCCCTCTTCGCATTCATTTATGTCTGTAATTATCAAAATATGTTTAATATTGTTTCACTGACAGACAACGCACAGCCTGAACCGCTGGGTCTAGCCGAAATGTTGCACCAGTTTCTTAAACAGGTGGCAGTGTCATCGACACGTAAACTGTAACCACGAATTCCATAATGCGTATTCATTTTCGTCGATTAAAAAATCTGCTGTTTTATAAAAAAAAAGTGTAACAGTATTTTTTTTCTGTAGTTCAGAATCATTGTACTGAATCCATGGTGACGCATTGCGTGTCGATTTATTTTAAGCTATTTCACTACTCAAGAATCATCATAATGATCGTCTTTATAGGGGTTTGAAAATGAGCAAAAAAAATAAATAAATAAAAAAAAAATGGTGGGCAAGTGCCCACCATTTTTTTTTTTTTTTAGTGGCGGCCATGCATGAAACCTATTTATATCGATAGCCTAAGCTAAGAGTTCTTTCCCACGGCAAGATCCCGTTTTTTGCAGGTACGGTTTTTTGTAGGATCCCGTTTAGTAGTTGTACGTGTGTAAATATATGTATTTACACAAGCATTCGGTTTGCCGGATACTGCAAACAGGATGCTTGTGTGAACGCATGATTTCACGACGAGATTTTTGCAGAATCGACTGGCAAGTCGGCGTGTTCTATCTGACTAATCTGAAAAGAAAGGCTGAAACAAACACAGAGGCCACAGTCTCTTTTAAAGTCCAGACATAACCTTGGTCAGACAATGATAAATGATAAATGATAAATGATTTATTTTCTGTAAGTAGGTTTGTACAAACACTTTTACATGTCAATCATATTTTTTTAAACTAGATGAGGTCGGCGTTTCCTATCTGACTACTCTGAGAAAAAAGGCCGAAACAAACTCAGAGGTCACAGTCTCTTTTAAAGTCCAGACATAATCTTGGTCAGATAATGTGAAGACCAGGTAGATTAGTGTCTGAAATGGTCTTTTGAGTAAAGAACCACACAGATTGAGCGGACCTGTCCAGTCAGTGCACGCATTTGTCAAAAATCGTGCAGCTCAACTCAGAACTTGAGGAGCCTTACGATTCGACGAACAATACCAATGAAAGGACATTTGGGTAGGCTGCATAAATGACTCAAACTGCCAGATCATGATTAAAACTAACTAAGAAGGAAAACCGAAAAAAAGAAATGACCCACATAGTCTTCACACTCACAGTAATAATAATAAAAATAAGATACTTTACAAAGTAAATATCCATGTCATTGTTTATATAAAATTCATCAATGTCAATGTGTATATAAAAATCCGGATATAATCTTTGAGGACCATGTAGATTGGTGTCTGAAGTGGTCTTTTGAGGAAAGAACCACACTGAGTGGACCTGTGCAGTCAGTGCACGCATTCGTCAGTAACCGTGCAGCTCAACTCAGAACTTAAGGCTAGTAACTAATTAGCTAGTTAATTATCATGTTTTATTTGTATGATGCCAATCAATGCAGTTTTGTATAAGGATATAAGGTATAAGGATGTAAATACTCTTCTAGAAAAACTGAGGTTAGAGTACTGGAAAAGCTACAAATCGCAAAAAACTTTTCCCAGACTTCCCATATTTTTCTTTCCTGCTTCAATATGTCTCTTACCTTCGCACTTGTTAGTGTTGGAGTCTATCTTGAACCCTGGTGGGCAGTACTTAGATTCCTTGTCCTGGCAGTAGAAGGAACTGTGTGTGTTGATACAGAACTGGGAGAGAGGATTGCAGTCATGTTTATGGATCTCACATTCGTCTACATCTGGAAGAAAATGGTGGTTAAATTAATTTTAAACGAGCACTTCGAAGAAATGTGACATCCACCAGCCCGCTCTGGGGCGCGTGGTGGATTATGACCCACTCCCTGTCACAGAGAGAAGGCCTGTGTCCCAGCAGTGGGAACATTATGGGCTGATAATGCTAGTATGCCATGAGTCCTCCCCAAAGGATTAGGTAGGTGTAAATCATACCCAAATTTAGCCAGTTATACGTGGGTGGATCAAATATAAACCGGACTTAAGTAAAAAAAAATATGCACGTATTATTATACTCGTAAAAAAAAGGAATATATATATATATTTTTTTTTATGTATTATTTATTTTATAAATAAATAATAAATAATAATAAATTTTTCTACATAATCTCCCCTTCTATTAACACATTTTTCCCAGCGCAGGGGGTGTTTCTTGATGCCAGTATCGAAGAAGGTAGTCGGTCGTGCCTTTAGCCAATTGCACACAAATGATTCCACTATCTGGTCAGTGTGAAAACGGCGTTCTACACTTGATTTTTTTTTCTGTGCCATTCCTACACTTGAGTTCTTTAAAGCGTATTCTTATCGAACTGTAGAGTCAATGGATGCAAAATTTCGGAAGCTTTTATGCCCTCCCGTGTTAAAAAAATTATGATAAGTCGTTGCTCAACAGACTTATATACCTCCTGCTCATACATGATGCTACTGGCGCGCAATAAACTAAAGTGAGCCGGAGCAGTATACCCCCCTCCCCTAGATGATCCCCCCTAACACATACAACAGCACCAAGCGCGTCACTTCACTCAGCGACCAGTAATAAAAAAGTCCTGTTTATATTTGATTCACCTAATATTTAATCTCATGATGGGCCCATCAAGTAGCTGCAAGTCAAACCCCTACTGAGATATTTTTAATGGGATTTTTTTTATTTAGTTTGCGTAAAATAGTTTCTTGCACTCTAAAACCTACACACATAAGATATGATTTTGCGTTAGCAAAATAATTGGTAAGTGGGTTAAAGTCATTGCTGCACAAAATTAAATCACGTGTGAGGTTATGTCTATGTGTATATTCGGTTGTCAACTGGCGGAGAATGGTTTACACCGGCTGACTTTTTTACCGTCTGGACAAAAACAGGTATAAAGGTGAACGGAGTAGAAGCCTATGGCACAGATTTATTTTTTATTATTACATTTTTTTTTTTCAATAACTTATAATTAAATTACCCTATCAATAAATACTATTACTTATTTGAAGTAAACTTTTTCATAACAAACTTAACTTTTAAATCCTTTGATTGAAGCCATCGGACAGACAAAAAAACCCGAAAAGAAATAAAAAGGTTTTTTTTTTAATTTATTGCCTCTACGTTCATTTTTCATATCCTGTTTTTGCCCAGACGGTAAAAAAAGTCAGCCGGCAAAACGAATCACCTCTGCCTTACTCTTCGAAGAATACTGGCGTGGTAAATGTGATGTTTCTTTCAAAAGCATCTTACCTTCGCACTCCTCATGCACACCGATCTTGAACCCCGGCGGGCACCTATCCTCCACATGCGTACGCGGCGACGTGCTGAGGTTAATGGGGTTGCCGGTGACACCGCCGCAGCTGTAGCCACCCACCGTGTTCTCGCACACGAAGGCGGGACAAGGGGGGTTCGGCAGGAGGCACTCGTTTATGTCTGGAAAAAAATTCGAGAGAAAATTAGAAAAGAAAGAAAATACGTTTATTGTCGGTACGCCGAGAAAGAACTGAAACACAAAAAAAAGCACAAGTTGGGGGAAAATCCATGAAATTCAAATTATAAAAAACTCTCGTGAGGAAATGGCGTCGAAAGTATATTCAGCAGACTATTTTAATTGAATTTTTTCCTGGTACAGACGCCAGCACATCAAACTATTACAATCTGTCAAATTTCTATAATAGATTTTAAACTTTATCGCTGAAGTATAAGGTTCAAAGTTGGTTGAGAAATTGGCAGTTTCGGGTAGCTTGATGTGCTGGCGTCTGTACATTTAAGTTTTATCTACCGAATCACTTATTGAAAAGATTGAACTATGGTGAAAACGTTTAGGAAAATCTAATTAAGAGGTTTCTCAAGGCATAACGAAGTTCTGGGATCACTAGTCTAGTAAAAAAAATAATCTTATTCAAAACCCATATAACTACTACACCTACGAGGAAAATAAAAAACGAAATCTTTATTTTACTTTCTACGAAAACTGAATCCTCAAACAACACACAAATTGGAAATGGCGCCAATGGCGTCTGCAATTTTCACATGTTCTTTTTTCAAATTGTTTATCCTGCCGCCGCAGGGTCGCACTGCCAGCCCGACACCATCCAACACTCAGCTAGTGGCCAGTGTCATTTTGCGAACTTGGAGATAAAAACTCACTGTAAAAACTTTTTGGATTTTGATATTTAGGTTACCGGCGCATAGTCTTACCCAAAATTAAAAAAGAAAAACCACGTAAGAAATGGATTTTCATACACTTTTCTCTCCCGCTCAGATGCGTTTTCTCCCCGCATATTTGTTCGATATGCAATGACGTACTTTCTACCGTAAATTTGATAAAGTATCAAGGTACTTTCCAAGCAGGTGTAGTATAAACCCATATATCACATAAATTGTAACAAAATAGATTAGAATAAAACAAAATCGCTACCTTTGGGTACAAAGCTAGTAAAAGCCATAAAGAGGTACCTTTGTACGCCAAGGTAGCGAAATATGACCAGACGGAAAACCAAGTTTTTCTTAACCCTTAACCTTTCCTTCCTTTACCCTTTGTTGCATGATTTTTACTTTTTAAAGCAAATTAAATTTATTTGGACATTACATTAGCACTATAGTACGGAAAAATTATTAAAAAAAATATATTCATAAAAATACTTCCTTTTTTTTTTCTTCTAAATGGCCTGGTGGAAATTTACATCTTTATGTAATCAGAACGAATCTACTGGGAACAAAATGAATTGAATATCTCTAACAATTGGGGAATCCCCGTGCTCTGTGGAAACGAAAATATGGCATTGGATTGGTTGATGGAAATTTCCATCACGATGCAGTTAAGGGTTAATAGCAGCCCGGAGTCTGGATTTGTGCCTGGATAGTGGCAATAGGTCCGACCTCATTACATGGGACTTACAAATAGATAACAAAACGTAGGTCTACGAGTACTACAGGTACAGTCACGAGCACCAAGATGTCAACACTTGGCAACTTTAAATTGCGATTTTTTTTGTGAAATAACGAATGCAACTTTGAATGCAACCTATGGGTTCGAAAATACTATGTTCGTAGTAACATAAAATTTCATTCAACAACAAAGGAGAAAATCGCCTTTGATTAAAGCTAAGTTTATACATACTTATGCTCGTGACTAATTATACTTTACCATCGCAAGCATGATTGTTAAGGTTCCTGGCGAACCCTGGAGGGCACTGTCCTTTCTCCACGTTGTTCTTCTTGACTGATATGCACCGATATGAGCCTTGCAGGTTGTGGCACTGAGTGCCCGCCAGACATACGTGCACGTCGAGCTGGCATTCGTCTATGTCTGAGAAACGATATTTGAGTGTTAAATTTCTTTGTAATATGCCCCTTTTCACTAACACGAAATAAAATAATGCTGTTGGATTTTCAGAATTCCGTGCTGAGAAATGAAGAGGGAGAGGAAGGCCAAAGAAGAAGGCCAAAATGGATCCACGGATTGTGTGACAAACAATATGAAAGGGAAGGGAGTGAATGATAACGTGACGGTTGACGAGGGAGAATGGAAGAAGAAAACGCTTTGCACCGACCCCTAGGAGCATGGGACAGGAAGATGACGATAATGACGCTGAGCCGAGCGCTAAAATCAAACAGCTGTCCCATACAAAACTTCAATACCTACTCGACCCAAATGTATGGGACAGCTAATAATTTTTTCACAATAAAATCACAAACTTTAACAACTCGCTCATCCAATAGAACAACGACGTAATTACGAAAATGTTTTCTTGGGTTTTCTTGAGTTTTCTCATTACAAATTATTATTGATATTAAAGTAACATACATAAAAATATTAAATATTTTAGCATAATCATTGGAAATATATCATATTTTCAATTTCAAACTTTTAAAACGTTCTCTTGAAAAATAGCTAAAATGTAATTACGTCATTGTTCTATTGGATGAGCGAACTGTTGACATACTTAAGTATTTTCTGCAAATATATTATTTGCCTACTGCTGTTTAGAAGGATCCTAAAACCTACCATGGAAATCCTCAACGAAGAATAAAACATGAAGAATAACATACCCTGGCAAGAAGTTCCGTCAGGCATCAACTCGTATCCTCTTCTGCATGAGCACTTGACTTCCACGCCGTTGTCGTTACACTTGTGCTGGCAAGGATTGCGGGGCTTACATCTGTTCTTACCCACCTGAAGATATGAGGAACGCAAAAAAAAAAAAGAGTCAATTACAGAAATAGGTAGGTACAATTCATAAAGGACCGTACCATTTTAATCATAGGGTTTTTGGACAGGGTCAAATTAAATAAATTAATTATAGCTAGTGAAACTCAGCAGACGTAATGGGAATCGAAACATGATAAAACAAAAACAAAAAAAAAAAGATTTGATGACAATCTATTTTGAGGTCAACGACCGCTGGTAGTTTTTTGTTTCATCATCTTTAGATATCGATACCCATCGCATCGAGTTTACCTAGCTAATTTAAAGTAACCCTGCATACAACGTGTAACGTTAAATGCGCAAAACCTCAGACACCCCAACTGATGTTTAATTCAATTGACCTATTTCACAGAGAAAATAAGTCATTAAAAAAATTGTAAAGGTTTTATGTGCTGTTTTAGTTTTACTGGCCATTCTGATCGTTTCTTGCATCTGTGACGACGCTTTATCGAGGGAGGAGTCGTCACCGGGCCGCTGCGCCTCGCTGACATTGGCTTGCTTGACCTATTAATAAATAGACACGGCAACGTTTTTAATGAAGATTTTTTGAAAAATGTGACCTATATTAAAAAGTGGTTCAATTAATTCTGCTCGTTATTCTGATCAAACTATTTTCAGGTTTTGCGCATTTAACGTTACACGTTGTATATCAAATAAAAATGGACCACCGTTCGGTAATATCAGGATTGCGTGAAGGGTATATTTTAATGCCAGTCCACAGCTTGACATGACCCATTGATAGCATTTTTACGACACTAATTTGTATGACTGGTTACCCAAAAAAAATCAGTTACCCTGACATCACCCGCGGACTGTGGACTGCTTGTCTATCAGTGTTATCTGGTTTGCTTATTAATACAGAGTAACTGGGAAATCGACGCGCAAACTGCCGTGCGATTCTCTAACCATCTCACCCTGAAAGCTTGGGTGAAGTGAGCGTGGAGTGAGCTGTCATTCGCTAGGGATTAACACTATTAAGTGTTCACTCCACTTATGATTTCACGGTGAGATTTTTACAGAATCGACCGGCTGTACCCATACATGACCATGGTTTTATTGTTGTCATTAGTAACAGCTTGTTTATTTAGTTTCCTTCGATGGTCCTAGTTTACCATTTGTGACTTCAAGCGACAGCTATGTAAACTGAACCCAGCATTGCATAAATATGTAAGCGGTCACGCCCTTTATACCTGGAGGCTTTTATTTAGATAGTAAGTTTTTGTTTACATTTTTAATTTTGATTTATTATATTTTTGCTTGAGTAAGTATAGTTTTTATTGTATTTGTTGGTATATTAGCGTGGCTAGCTGACATGTGACAAATAATTTAATTTAGTGTTCTGTTTCTTGTAATGTTAATTACTTTGCATACCTTGTATTGTATTCAATTAAGTATTTTCTAACTGAACAGACAGCTGTGCTGCTGGGGAGTTTGTTGCGCCACTTCTTCCCAGCGAAAGCACTAGGAAGTGGTGAAGGGCGGGCGTTTTGGGGGACTGTAATTTGTAATTTTGACGTTCGAAAAGTGCTGATTCTCAGCCTAGTTTCAATAAATGACTTTTGATTTTGATTGATTATCAAGCGTAGAAATAGTTAGTCGGTTATCAAAAAAAAAAAATCTGCCGTTTCATAGAAAAATGACGCAGTCCAAATGTATGGAACCGCTTTTTTTTTTTAATAACACTCGAAAATTTTCAACGTAGGGGTTCAGAATCATGAACTGAATCCATGGTAATTGATTGCGCGTCGATGTCCTTGACAATGTTATATGTCGCAGATTTATGTCAAAAACAGGTTTTTGATTAAAAACCGGAAGAAGACAAAATTATTACTTCATGTTATCATAAACAAATAAATCATTGTTTTGTGTCTCTATTTATTTTATTTATTTAAAGAAATAGCAACCGACATTATTTTTTATAATAAAACTAATCCAGTCTAAGTTGTTGATCAAAAAACTGGATTTTCTCAGGTTTATAACATAAAGTAATAATTTTGTCTTCTTCCGGTTCTTGCCTAGGTTTTTGATCAAAAACCTAAATTTGTCATAAACCTGCGACATAAAACTGAAATCACCAATCCATCTACCAAATACGGTGTCATAGATTGCTATTGTTATTGGTTGATTGATTGTTTGTGATTGGGGGCATTGATCCCCTTTCTGTTAATCACACAGCAAGGCGCATTTGAACAGCAGCGGTAAGCTTTCAAAATAGAACTTCAAATCGAACAATAGATTGAACTACCCACCTCTTTACAATTTCGTCCATCAGCCATCAGCATAAAGCCAGGGTTACACTCACACCTGTAAGACCCTGGCACAGGTATGCAATGATGTGCACACAACTCATTTGGAGCATAGTCTTCACACAGAGATGGTAATGCTGGAGAAAAGATAAACAACATGTACAGACTGAAGACACAATGCAGTTTGCCTATAATGTTCCCACTGCAGGGACATTGCTTCATATGTTCGAAAAATTTGTCTGCACCACAGCGTAAAGAACACAATGAATGTTATTGAACTGTCAAAATGAAAGTCATTGCTACTGGTAGTGTGCTACGCAATTACCCAATTACTGCCACGCGTCTCGCCGCTTAGTACCTACTAATTTATGACAAGTATTAAAATCTTTAGCATTGTTATAGTAAGTACTTCGAAGTGGATATTATTATAAGAATACCAACCCAAAATTCCTTAAGTCACTGTTTGTTGAGCAAACATCTTTAAGAGATAATATTTCTTTCATGTTTGTTGTGACATAACATTGGTTATCAGTGCGCGAATACATTATGTATTGTAAGAACATAGGTGTAAAAGAGAGTACTTACTAGCTAACGTTATTGAATTTGAACTTCTTGAAGTTGAGTCGCCCTTCCAGTCTTTAGCCGCTTTCTGTAATAAAAGGAAATGGTCGTTGTCATAGAGCACGGAAACGAGGCGCCACAATGCCCAATATGATTTGCATGCCCTTGTAGCGATAGAACATGGAGAAGTATTATAAAAAACCGGCCAAGCGCGAGTCGGATTCGCGCACGAAGGGTTACGTACCAGTATCTATAAAAAAGGCAAAAAAATCACGTTTGTTGTATGGGAGCCCCTTAAATATTTATTTTATTCTGTTTTTTAGTATTTGTTGTTATAGCGGTAACAGAAATACATCATCTGTGAAAATTTCAACTGTCTAACTAGACGGACGGACGGACGGGCGGACGGACAGCGGAGTCTTAGTAATAGGGTCCGGTTGTACCCTTTGGGTATGGAACCCTAAAAAAAACATCTATCTATTAATTACCCATGTTTGCAAACTAATCAAAAAGTGTGGTTTTTACAAAGACCATTAAACAGGACCTACTTTTAGTCGTAAGTCAGAATTCTAAGACTCAGATTCACTAGAGAGGCTTTTTTACTGCAGTGTACAAACGCCAGCACATCAAGCTACTACAATCTGCCAAATTTCTTTAATAGATTTTCAACTTTATCGCTAAGATCAAAGTTGATTGGGAAAAATTGACGGTTTCGGGTAGCTTGATGTGCCAGGGCGTCTGTACAAATATTTTTAAAAATCTATATTTAATGAAACTAAGATAAACCGAAGGACAACGGGGGCGACAGGACTGGTCACAAAAACGCGGTGCGACTCCCGTATCAGGACAAATATTTGTTGTATAGACGCCAGCACATCAAGCTACTACAATCTGTCAAATTTCTTTAATAGATTTTCAACTTTATCGCTAAAGCATAAGGTTCAAAGTTGATTGGGAAAATTTGACAGTTTCGGGTAGCTAGATGTGCTGGTGTCTTTACAAATAGTAACAAATAGTAACTTAAGTCTGACTGATATCCGTTTGGACTGGTAAGTATAGTGTAGGGTAATATTATTATACAACGTGTAACGTTAAATGCGCAAAACCTCAGACACCCCAACTGATTTTTAATTCAATTGACCTATTTCAGAGAGCAAATAAGTCATTAAAAAAATTGTAATGGTTTTATGTGCTGTTTTAGTTTTACTAGCCATTCTGATCGTTTCTTGCGTCTGCGACGACGCTTAACCGAGGGAGGAGTCTTCACCGGGCCGCTGCGCCGCGCTGACGTTGGCTTACTTGACCTATTAATAAATAGACACGGCAACGTTTTTAATGAAGATTTTTTGAAAAATGTGACCTATATTAAAAAGTGGTTCAATTAATTCTGCTCGTTATTCTGATCAAACTATTTTCAGGTTTTGCGCATTTAACGTTACACGTTGTATAGGCTCGTAGCCCCTTTGTAATCCCTTTAGGGTACTACGGGGATTGATGTAAGAGGGTTCAGTTTCCGCACTTAGTGCTTTCCCCAACCCAAAAGGGGTCTCATCATCATCTGCCTAGCCTTTTCCCAACTATGTTGGGGTCAGCTTCCATTCTAAACAGATGCAGCTGAATACCAGCATTTTATTTTACGTGGAGTGACTGCCTATATGACCTCCACAACCCATTTAGGTTATACGATACCCCTTGGTAAGACTGGTTGTCAGAATGACAGCCGGGAACAACGGCTTAACGTGCAATCCGAGGCACGGCGGGATCTTGGTATGTTCACCCATCCACGGACCAACCGCGGCAAGCGTAGCTTAACCTGATCGATCGACCCGTGTGGCTGTTATTACTTAGCCACAAGCACCTCTAAGGGGGCAGCCCCTAAAAGGGGTCTCAACATCACACGCACAAACCAGAACTCAAAGAGAAGGTTTTCCTAAGCCATTTCGATTGATTTTAAAGTTCGAATTATTTTCCATTTTTCCTCCTTACACATTACCTGACAACAGGTGACAAACGCGTTATCAGCTAGCAGTTCCTCGGCGCTCATGCCATGCTTCCTGTTCACACAGGCATCTGGACCCTTCGACGTTCCAGCTGTTGTACCACGAGAACAGTCGTTGCAGCATACCTGTGGAAAACATCATCGTAGATTGTAGTAATGCGTTAGAAAGTAAATATACATGCATCAAATTGTGTTCCACAAGACAGTTTTCTTAGAAAAGCTCTTTGGTCATTTCGAAGGACTCTAGAGAACTTTATGGATTGTCATCCATAAAGTTCTCTTTTGTCCTTCGAAAACCAAGGGGAGTGAAAACCGAAAGTAGGCGGAAAAATAGACAGCCATTTCTCTGAATAGATGGAGTGACACATCGCTACTACTGGTAGCCAGTATAATCATAACTGCCAGTTTAATATAATCATACAGATCGCTACTGATATACAACGTGTAACGTTAAATGCGCAAAACCTGAAAATAGTTTGATCAGAATAACGAGCAGAATTCATTGAACCACTTTTTAATATAGGTCACATTTTTCAAAAAATCTTCATTAAAAACGTTGCCGTGTCTATTTATTAATAGGTCAAGCAACCCAATGTCAGCGCGACGCAGCGGCCCGGTGACGACTCCACCCTCGATAAATCGTCGTCGCAGACCCAAGAAACGATCAGAATGGGCAGTAAAACTAAAACAGCACATAAAACCTTTACAATTTTTTTAATGATTTATTTTCTCTCTGAAATCTCTGCAATTGAATTAAAAATCAGTTGGGGTGTCTGAGGTTTTGCGCATTTAACGTTACACGTTGTATAACATTGGTACGTTAATACCAGAGATAAATAAGACAAATGAAATAATACAGATGAAGTAAAACTTATTTAAGTAAGAGTAAGCTGGCGAACACGTGACGAATGCGTTACGAAAAGTGTGATCGGGCGAGGCGAACGGGGGTTGAGTGGGGGATAAAAGCAAGAGAGAGCAGTGCGCGCGCACATTTTCTTTCTCTCTTCCTAATAATGTATATGTATATACATATATGCATATATAAACATATATATATATATACAACGTGTAACGGAAAGGGGGTATCAACCCTGAAGGAGGTGAATGTGCTCATGAAACTCAACAACTTTCCCCAAAGAACATAGGTCGAAATATGAAAAAAAAATTTGGCCCTCCCATAGTAAATCAATCAGCTGGTAGTCAGTTTTGTAAGGGAGGGCCAAGTTTTTTTTTCATATTTCGACCTATGTTCTTTGGGGAAAGTTGTTGAGTTTCATGAGCACATTCACCTCCTTCAGGGTTGATACCCCCCTTCCGTTACACCCTGTATATATACATACAGATGGAGCTCAAGAAGTTTTACTTCAGTCGTGTGGTCATAAGCACACTCGTTTTTTCTACCTCCAGTATGCCAAAACTGGTGATACTCGTAGATAAGTAATTGGGTTCGGCCGTTAGAGAGTCAACCCCCAAATTCTATACATTACTCGGTAATTCAGGCGTTACTTTTTTACACGGTAAAGGTCCACAAATTCAAGGTCACTCAGCGCGCTATGGAGCGAGCTATGCTCGGAGTTTCTTTAAAGGATAAAATCAGGAATTAAATTATCCGGAAAAGAACCGCAGTAACCGACATAGCTTGCAGAGTAAGCAAACTGAAGTGGCAGTGGGCTGGCCATGTCTGTCGAATGGCCAATGGCCAGTGGAGCAGCCGAGTCCTGGAGTGGAGACCGTATCGGCAAGCGTAGTGTGGGACGCCCCCCAGCTAGATGGACGGACGACCTAAAGAAGGTGGCTGTGGTACACTGAATGCGGAAGGCGGAGGACAGGATATTGTGGCGCAGTCTGGGAGAGGCCTATGTCCAGCAGTGGACTGCGATAGGCTTAGTTGATTGATTGTTGATTGAAGAGTCTATCTACATTAATTCGTTGTTGCCAGGGGATGTAAAATTTAGGATAGTAAATCCGGTTAAAGTAGATAAGAGGACATTTAAGGCCGAATATGTTCACAATAGATTGCTTTCACCCAAAAACTTTCTTTTTAGTATATTTATTTGTGCTTATATTTATATGTAATAAGGTATATAATATATTATATTTATAGTTTTCATAGGTTTATGCATATCTTTACATATACTCGTAAAATATTAATTCCTCAATTATCATGATTGCACCTACCACTATTTATTTCTGCATCACCTAATGGTTGACTGGCAGAAAATGACCCGCCTCGTATAAATAAATAAATAAAAACTACCAAGATTTCTGCATACCACCACAGGAAACGAGCATAAAGATAGCTCAATTTTGAACAAACAAGGAAGGGTTATTATTACTCAGTCACGTAAACCGAACAAACACGGATAACATCTGCACGTTATCAGTTAGCGTGGTGATAACGGATACCCAATTACCTAGTTACTGTGTGTTTGAATTGGGGCTGTGTTGCAGGTGAAGATGTGCTATAGCGACTGGGAGTTTTGCCGACATAAAGCCTCCAATGCTCAACAGGCACATGATTTAAACTCAGGCCTCTGCCATCAATTCGAAATCAGCAGTGCGATTCTGTAACCATCTCACCGTGAAACCTTGGGTGAAGTGAGCGTAGAGTGAGCTGTCATTAGGGATTAACACTATTGACACTGCTCTCTTCAAACTCACTTCACTTATGATTTCACGGTGAGATTTTTACAGAATCGACCGGCTGATGCCTACAAGTGACAATCAGGAATGGAACAAGTTTTATTTAGACACAGATGTAAGACACAGAGTACAGACGCCAGCACATCAAGCTACCCGAAACTGTCAGATTTTCCCAATCAACTTTGAACCTTATGCTTTAGCAATAAATTTGAAAATCTATTAAAGAAATATGACAGATTGTAGTCGCTTGATGTGCTGGCGTCTGTACATACAAACCGGCTCACTTTTTTTTACCGACTGGTCAAAAACAGAGTATAAAAGGTGAGCGGATCACCTTTTATACCCTGTTTTTGGCCAGACAGTGAAAAAGCCTATGGCGAAAAGAGAGATTTCTCTTGTTTCTTTCAAAATCCTAAAATGAGTAGTTTAAAACACGCGAACTAAGTGACCAGCCGTGCGATTCTGTAACCATCTCACCATGACAGCTTGGGTGAAGTGAGCGTGGAGTGAGCTGTCATTCGCTAGGGATTAACACAATTAAGTGCTCACTTCACTTATGATTTCACGGTGAGATTTTTACAGAATCGACCGGCAGTAATCAGTGATAAGCTCATCGACTGCGAGTAAAACGAAGTAATTAAAAATGGCGTCTCAACATGCAAACTAGTCGCGTCGACCTGGCTACATAACGTAGGAAGAGTTTTTGGGTGGTGAGAAGGTAAGAAGATAACATGAAACAGTAAATTAATTCGACTATTAGTCTATTTTTAAATGCTTCATTTTCAAATTATTTTGAAAATTTGACATTTGCCAGCATTATCGACTGTTTCATCTCTAATTTATTTTTTGTATTTGTACTTCGTTAGATAGCTGATTAAATGACGATGTCTTCCCTGTAATAATAATTTTGAGATAACTGGTGTTAAAGTTCGTGTTAGTAGATGATTTTTGGAAATGGTTAATAAACTTCTTCCTGTAACTTTTAACTGTTTGACGTAGGTATTAGAACATTTGGTTACATCGAAAGATTTGTTAAAATATCAGGTATCCAACAGAATAGCAATGAAGGCCATTAAATTCGACAGTTTAGAGAATAGTGATATTTTGCCAGATTCTGAGAAATTTTCAAAAATACATAAATATTGAGTTTTCTCGAATCCCATGAATTTTCGCCTAGGCTTTATGTGGTGCTTAGTTGTTGCAAATGGGTCACACTATCACGTCCTGGAAGGAATACGTCAAATTACAAGTCACCCTGTATACAGGGTTATTTTTCAAAGATCAGCCAAATCTAAGGATGTGGTACAAACCATCAAACTGAACAACTTTCTCCATGGGACCAATATCGTATTCGCGAAAAATTTATCAACTGTCCCTTAGAAAAGTTCAATACCTACTCGACCTAAACGTATGGGACGGCTGAATTTTTATTCGCGAATACGATGTTGGTCCCATGGACAAAATTGTTCAGTTTAATGGTCCGTACCACATCCTTAAATTTGGCTGGTCTTTGAAAAATAACCCTGTATAGCCGACTAGATTTGGACTTTCTATTATGTACTAAATAAATAAAGCTACTAACCTTACTTGTAGATGTTGTAGATTCACAGCTGTAGCTGCTCGTCGCTATGTCGATGCCAGTCTCACAGTCACTTTGCTTTCTGAAACAATAGAACATCATATTTATTGAAAAATTACCGTCAACTTAAATTTGAGTGCACTGAGGCCACTTGCAATTGAGTTTTTGAACGTTTTATAATTTGCAGCAATGTTATGTATTTATTTTACTACACGGAGAGAAAATTCTTAGAAAAATTACTGTGACATCTACAGAAAATTTTCTGAGTGAGATTGGGAAAAATTCACTATTTGTCCTATAAATTTTACTGTACAGCATAAGAATGTTTACTGTGCTAACATGGTAATTTTTCTATTACCACTCAAATGCACTCAGATTATGAGACAGCACAGTAATTTTTCTAATATTTTTCTCTCCGTGTACGTAAGTATTAGCGATTAGAACATTCCAAGGCGTTGTACCTACAACAATTTATTTCCAAAAAAAAAATCTATCATAAATGTAACATACCTACATACTTCAGTAGGTTATGTTATAATTTATAAAGTATATAATAAAATGAAAAAGTATTTAGGTAAACAAAAAAAAAAATAGCAAAATTAACAAACAAAATAACACCTAGTTCGGAAATAAATAAAACACAACAAAGTGCACTAAATTAAATCTACACTAGTAATATAAAGAGAAAAGATTTGATTGTTTGTTTGTATTGAATAGGCTCCGAAACTACTGGAGTGATTTGAAAAATTGTTTTACCATTAGAAGCCGACATTATCCCTGATGAACATAGGTTACTTTTTACCGCGGGAAAATGCTTCATTCCTACGGGAAAACGGGTAACAGGATTTAAATAGCGGGAATTCCGAATTCTACGCAAACGAAGTTGCGGGCGGATGCTAGTTACAACAATCAGGACACGTTATTTGTGGAAACAATTAAAAGTAACAAAATAATGAATGTCACAAGAAAATCATATATAACGTAGGAACGGCCTCGTCTGTTAGGCACAAAGAGGGTATAATATAATAAAATATAACTATAGAGGGTTAGACAAGCTTATTAAGTACGGTAGGGGTTTGTTCATTTATTATATAAGACGATTTGAAGAGGAGGGGATCCAAAACAAGTCTTATTTTTTCTTACGTGGGGGTGGGAGGCGTCTAGATTGTTTATTTATGTATTTATTTATTAATTTGGAAAACAAACATATATACATTTCATCTTAACCTAATTATATAAACTTAACCAATATATTAATGTACAGTCAACTGCGTTTTCACGTATTACAGAATGATGTCCAGTGACACGTAATTATTGTATTCTATAGTTCGTTAAATATAAAATTATGTAAACTTATATTAACTTATCAACAAAATAATACATAAATTCGTAACAGCTAAACTTAACAATTGTTATTTGAAGTTGGCTCATTAATTTGCAAAATTGATCTGGACTCCCTTGAAAAACCAGAACGAGTTGAGGCAAATATATCAATGTAAAATAACAAAAGTAAGCAAAATTTGTTCGTTTTTAATACTTTTTCTTTGCAATTTTGGTAGATACTGATCTTACGTAAGATTGAAAGGGGTGGAAGGGATTCATTCAAGTCTTATTTTTTCTTACGTAGGAGGAGGGGGTTACAAAGTGGTCAAAATTGTCTTACGTAATAATTGAACAGCCCGTAACAGTAGAATAAGTACCCAATTGTGTCTTCTTAACCCGTGAGAAGGCGCGCTATGAGCAATTTGCTCACACAAAAATCTAATTCAAAAATTTTTTGTCTTTCCCATGCCACACCAATTCAAGCACTTAAGTACCTTCCTAAATATTCACCCCCTCTCCCCTGACGCAATTCTCGATCCGCTCAGTGGCGTTGCGACCGCGCAGCAAGGCGTTTGTGGAGGCCGTGTACCAACGTGCGGCAATTTGCTCATCACGCGCCCAGCAATTACTTTGCACCGAACATGTAAAATACATGTGTTCAGTGTGTTTCGAGAGGCACATTAGTGTAGATTTAATGGATGAATAACACTTTTTAGTTTTTGTTATTGAACAGTTTTTATTGTGATTTTTATGAAACGTGCCAAAAAAATTAATTAATACTAGGTTGTTTTGTTATTTGCGTTAGAAGTTGCTATTATGTTCAATAGTTTTGATTAAAATACTTGTTTTCTTACTTACTAAACCTTGTGTTATTTATTTAAATACATTATAAGCCAATAAATATAGAAACACTAAAAATATAAACATTTTATGACAGTGTGAGCAATTTGCTCGCACGCGCCTACTCGTGTAAGAAAATTAGGCGCGCCTTCTCACGGGTTAATGATAGTTGAGCTCTTATTTCTCGCCAGCAAATTAAAGCTTTGTTTTTTTTTTAAATTTATAGTCCAGTCACTTTAGGGTTTTACCTCGGAATTTGAGATAATAACCTGGAAACTCGTATACAGCTTTATTTTGGCATTCTAAAAGTTGTCTCAAAAGTCTCATATTATCTCGTGTCTGCGTCGTAAGTTATTCGAGGTCAGAGGTCACGAAAATCGGTTTTTTGCAATTATCTCCGTTTCTATTGCTCCAATGATGTTAGCATCCATTATCAAAATTGTAGAGCATAAAATTTGCGACAAATTTTGTTCTAAACATTTTTTCATAGAGTCAACCGTTTTTGAGATAGAGAGCGGAGAGCACCCAGCGCTCAGGCATATACTGTAATACAAGGTCAACCGTGAATCTCGGTGAATAATACCTTGTATATAGTTACTAAATCTCACTCCTTTTTTTACGAGGTACACTGGATGATGGTGAAGGTTCACCTTCCTCTAGTCGTCGTTTTGATGCTGACATAGAATTTTTACTGATGTATACTTTCCGACACTCGACATGCACATTCACAGAGGTTAAAGTATTTAAGAAGTCTATGTGACCATCATTTCTTTCGATACTTGCAGTTTTTAAAGTTTTCAAGCCACGCACTACATTCACAGAATCACCTTCAGTTAGAGACTTCCCACAAATAAAACACAAATCAGCCATAATTATCAAAATTGTACGTCCGTCGTTGCTGAGATCTTATAACCAACTAAAGAATTCAGTCAATAGAAAGTAGTCCGTTGAAAAAGAAATCAGTCTCCACATAACAACTGAACATCTGCCACATGAACTATGGAGGGGTCCGCATTCGCAGGTATAGACATTATAGAAAAAGGTCGTCTTATAGAGGTCCGTCTTCCCAGTTATAATTTCAATAGAAAAATAAGATTATACATTTTAAACTTTAAAATTTGTAAATTTTAAAATCTTTAAAATTGAAAGAGCAAATACTTAATAATTTTTTATATTTATAATCTATAAATACATATATATATATATATATATATATATATATAAAACATCATTCAATACAATGTATTAACTAATAAATAATACTAATTATTTATTGTTGATAATATTGTAATGATTTAGTAACTATATACAAGGTATTATTCACCGAGATTCACGGTTGACCTTGTATTACAGTATATATTATATGCCTGAGCGCTGGGTGCTCTCCGCTCTCTATCTCAAAAACGGTTGACTCTATGAAAAAATGTTTAGAACAAAATTTGTCGCAAATTTTATGCTCTACAATTTTGATAATGGATGCTAACATCATTGGAGCAATAGAAACGGAGATAATTGCAAAAAACCGATTTTCGTGACCTTTGACCTCGAATAACTTACGACGCAGACACGAGATAATATGAGACTTTTGAGACAACTTTTAGAACGCCAAAATAAAGCTGTATACGAGTTTCCAGCTTATTATCTCAAATTCCGAGGTTGACCCCTTTTTTTGCCTAAAGTGACTGGACTAATATAGTAACGCTGTATTTACTGACCAGTGTTACTTAAATACTTAAAACACAAGTTGTAAATGTGCCTAGCCTATTCCCAACAATATTGGGGTCGGCTTCCAGTCCGTATGTCAGTCCTATCCGGATGCAGCTGAACACCATTATTTTATATGGAGCGACTGCCTATCTGACCTCCACGACCAGTTACTGGATAACACTGTACTACTTGGTAAGACAGGTGGTCAGGATTTTTGGCTTCTCAACACCCGTAACAACTGCCAAAGATCTACGAATGACACAGGGACCAACGGCTTAACGTGCTTTCCGAGGCACGGAGAAGTCTCGATATGTAACGGAGGGGCACCCATCCACGAACCGACCGCAGCAAGCGTAGCTTCACCTTCGATCGACCCGTGCGGCTGCTATTATTTAGCCCGAGTAGATCAGAGAGAATTTAGAAAACTGACCGTGAAATCTCTTTGGTATTATTTCTTGTTCTTGGTGTCTCTTCGGTTGACTTCTGCGCTGCGTGTCGCGGGTTCGATTCCCGCACGGATCAAATATTTGTATGACCTACAAGTAGTTGTTCCGTGCCTGGCTGTTTGTGTATGTGACTTTAAATGTTTGTAAACGCACCCACAATACAGGAGAAATTCTTAGTATGGGGCGACGTTTCAAAAAAAAACTAATTTACCAATAATTATACATTGATATTGCATAATCAAAAACAACAAAGTTTTCCTCGTTTTATTATTGGCATATTTAACCTTTATTATCATTAACACACATACGATCATTAGGTATGTAAAACATAGCATGTTTTCCTTAAAATATAGGTCAAAATAATTCAAGGTTTTGCAAACATGACATTGATACTAAAATCCTTTTGCCTACTTTATTGTGATAAGAATGAGAAGACTTTGTTAGCAAAACAATACTAAAAACATTGTTGTATGCGAGCTAAATATTAATCATTCTTAGTATTTCTATTTAGAATACATAACAAGGAAACCGCTGCTAAGTATATATACAACATTATTTATAGCTTATGGCAAATTTCAAAACTGCATCATGAAAAATCACGAAGTTATAAGCTTGTTATGTTACCTGATTGTCCGTACAAAAAGTTGGTTACCACTTAACATGCGCCATCGGCCAACCGGCTGTGACCTGTGTTGTGCGCATATGATTGCGGATATGTACTTAGTGTCGCTTGGTGTCCAACTTTTTACCATTTTAAAATATTTTTGGGGCAAAAAATAACATGGTGTAAAAACTATTGGAATCGATTCAGTTACTTATTCTGAACAAACTATATTCAGGTTTGCAGTATACTAAAAATAATGTTGTATATGTGTGTGTTGTATTTATATAGACGACTACTTGCTCCCTGACCCATCCCGTCACTTCGCATTCCCCCCCAATCACTTCGTTTTCACTAAGTGTTCTTTCTGACTTTTTTATTTATTTAAATAACATGGGAGACTTACAGGTAAGACAAACAGATCGAGGAAAGTACATTAGTCTGGAAGCCAATTACAAGTCTCTTAAGAGTCCTAGCGTGATGTTCACTAACCCATAGCCTTTCTCAAGTATTAGGCTATCAAACGCCAAAATAATTTTTCAAATCCGACTGATACTTCCGGAAATTACCGCATAGGTATACGGGGTGTCCGAAAAGTCATGGATTACCTTTTACCTGCTGATGGGCCACATTGGGATCTACCAATAAAAAAAACGACCTACCAATAAAATTTTTTTTCACCAGGGCCGATCAAAAATAAGGTAAAATTTTTTTTGGTGAAAATTTTAAGTTTGAACCTAAATTTTAGGTATTTAAAAGATGATATCTGTAACTTTTTTGTATTCAATCGATAGTAGGATAATTCAAGATGAAAATAAAAAAAAACCTGTACTCGAAAAAGTTTTCGTTCGTAGAAATGGCATGGAAAAAACTGATAAAGGTAGAAATTTTCCAAAATTTCATTAAACATCAAAAAACTCGGAAACCATAAGACTTTTAGTATGGTCATTTTTTTTTATTGGTAGATCCCAATG
This sequence comes from Eremobia ochroleuca, assembly GCA_949629135.1. Classification (NCBI taxonomy): domain Eukaryota; kingdom Metazoa; phylum Arthropoda; class Insecta; order Lepidoptera; family Noctuidae; genus Eremobia; species Eremobia ochroleuca. The sequence goes on along the minus strand of OX451409.1, from coordinate 2,702,988 downwards.
TGGCCATCTTTGTCAATCCATGACTTTTCGGGCACCCAGCATACAAACAAACAAATATTACCTCTTATTATACAAGTAAATAAGTATAGTAAGTAAACTGAAAATAATATTTATAAACTACTATGGATAACAAACGCGCCACTTTTGTAATACCTACCTAGTAATACCTACTAGGTAGGTATTACAAAAGTGGCAGGAATACTTCCTACCAGGTACCTACAGTTTGCCAGATTTGTAAACATGTCAGTAACATTTAAAACTCGACTTCGCAGATTGTTTGGGTTATATTAAGTGCTTAAACCAGTAAAGCACATTGACCAGAAACCAAATACAAATATCGAAAATATCTGTGTTTGAAATTACACGATTATGTATTGTATCTACTGATCCTTAGCCCTGCGCCTGATCTCTCTCCGGTCGTGTTGGATTGCCGTCCCAGCGGACTATGAAAATGGAAGAGGGAGTGCACCTTTGTCTGCACACACACACACATAGCACTGTAATATCTCCCGCGCGGTTTGGCCGCCACAGCCGAAATACGGTTATACAACATGTAACGTTAAATGCGCAAAACCTCAGACACCCCAACTGATTTTTAATTCAATTGACCTATTTCAGAGACAAAATAAGTCATTAAAAATATTGTAAAGCTTTTATGTGCTGTTTTAGTTTTACTGGCCATTCTGATCGTTTCTTGCGTCTGCGACGACGCTTTATCAAGGGAGGAGTCGTCACCGGGCCGCTGCGCAACGCTGACATTGGGTTGCTTGACCTATTAATTATTACACGGCAACGTTTTTAATGAAGATTTTTTGAAAAATGTGACCTATATTAAAAAGTGGTTCAATTACTTCTGCTCGTTATTCTGATCAAACTATTTTCAGGTTTTGCGCATTTGACGTTACACGTTGTATAGAAATGTGTTTGAGTCATAGAAATTCAGCACAATCTTACCTAAAATATTCCTTACAGCATTGCGCCTTAGCTAGCAGACACATAGACCCCAAGGCAGGTGGCACTTCAGGCGGCACCGACAGCGTACCCTGGCAGTCAGCCAGTGTATGGTTCCAGGCAAACCCTGCTCCTTCGTTGCAGCACAGTTGGATGGTCTCCGCCATGTCATCGCCAAGGTAGCCTGAAAATAATGAAAAATAAAACATAGAATATAGGTCGTAGGTTCGAACGCGCCGCAGCGCAGGCGGTTTACTTTGTGTAAATTATCAGTATTTCATAACCACTGCTCCCAAAGCGGTGAAGGAAAACATCGTGAGGTAACGGCATGTCCTACAACCAAAAATTCGAAGACATGTGACATCTACCTACTCACACTGGGCCCGCGAGGTGGATTAAGGTCCACTGCCTCTCACCGAGAGGAGGCCTGTTTCCCAACATTACAGGCTAATTTTGCTATAACCTCTGGAGCCCCAGCGGCACAAAAACGTTCTAGTAAACACCGACCGATTTAAAACTGTATTTGTAGTAAAGATAAGGCTTAAAATCGTCCGCTATATATATCTAAAAGAGCCCGCTCGCGGTGCTTGACCGGATAATATAGAATCTGAATCTTTCGTAGCAGGTGGCGTTCTATAGTTTCTGCCTACCACCACGTGAAGAGCGTGAGTTATGTTAGTAGAATCTGAAATATGGTAACAAAATCATAAACAGAATCACGCTTGCATTCGCCCGACCATAGAAGCGTCGGCAGGCCAGTTGGACCGACGACCACGTTAATGCAATTGTTGGGTGCAAGAGTGAAGAGAAGAGAAGTGGACCCAGCAATGGGTAAAGTAACGTGCAATAGCAGAGATCTAAATCCAGCATTGGGTGGATCCGGGTTGTAAAAGAGAGATTTTCTTCAACCCCTATGTGGTTGTTCATTTATTACGTAAGACAATTTCAACTAATTTCTGACCCCGCTCCCCCATACGTAAGAAAAAATAAGACTTGAATGAACCCCTCCCCCTTTGAATCTTACGTAACATTAGTATCTAGAATAATCTAGACCCCTCCCACCCCCAGGTAAGAAGAAATAAGACTTGTGCGGACACCCCCCAGTATATCCTCCAGGTGTATTGTCTCTATGGTCTGCTAAAACTTACTAGACCATAGAGACCATAAATCATTAAATAATTGTTATATATTGATAAAAACTTACCACAAACAATAAAAATAGACCCATATTGCCCGACCTCGTAACACATTAACGATGCCTACGCGCATAAAGGTTATAAATTATAATAAAATACATGAAACCATATAAAATTAATTTATTGTCATCGTCGCCATATTTGACGCATCGCGTTCATCATAAATCAATGTTGTGAAGGATGATCGTAAATATTCGTGATTGCAATTTTAATGAGTTTTCATCACGGGAAAGTACATTTTAGGATAAGATCGATTCTACTGCGCCCGCGTCTGGCGCAATATGTCACATATTCTATTCATACTTTCTCATGAATAAAAAAAAAGGGGGGGGGGGGGGGGCTTGTGGCTAAGTAATAACAGCCGCACGGGTCGATCGATCAGGTTAAGCTACGCTAGCCGCGGTTGGTCCGTGGATGGGTGACCATCTTCACATAACAAGACCCCTCCGTGCCTCGGAAAGCACGTTAAGTCGTTGGTCCCGGCTGTCATTCGTGGATCTTTGACAGTCGTTACGGGTCGTCAGTAGCCCGAAAGTCTGACAACCAGTCTTACCAAGGGGTGTATTACCTAGTAACTGGGTTGTGGAGGTCAGATAGGCAGTCGCTACTGGTATTCACCAGTATTTTACATGCATCCGGTTGAACTGAAAGCCGACCCCAACAAAGTTGGGAGAAGGCTACGCAGATGATGACTTTTTCATGAATAATAGTAGATTATTAACCAAGGGGATAAAGCAGTGTCTTCTGTCGCGGGAGACGATTTAAATCGCGAGCGTAATGAAGGACTTGAGGTTTAAAATTAGTAAAATAGTTTAAAAACTTAAATCACGAGCGAAGTGAGGAATTGAAGACGAGTCCTGAGTGTAGCGAGGGATTTAAGTTCACCCAAGACTAAGACAGCTTTATCACCGAGGAAAATACTCTACTTTTCGTACCATTTGCGAAAAAATTAACACAAGAATAATACGAGATAAGCATTTATTAAAAATAATGACAATTAAAAATAAATTAAAATAAACTTAACGTTTTTGTATTTGAAGAAAACAAAAACGCGGCAAATTCCTAGACTAATATTTTTTTGTCGGAAAAGCAAAGGCATCAAGCTCATACGGCCTCGTCGGTTTTCGTAATTTTATTTAATAATCATAACTGCATAATAAATGCGTATTCCTTTTTCAAAAAGATGTATAATGCTTTATATACAAACTCAATGGTGTAAACACAGATGTAGTTCAGTATAAATTTCGGTAAGTATTCCAAATTTAAATCACATGCTCCCCCTAGAGGATGAATGAAATTCAGTACAATTTTCTTTCCCTGTTTTTAACAGATTAAAAATGACTATTGTTATGTTCGCTTTTTGTGGCATAGAATGTCACTTTTTTGAGCAAGGGGTACGAAAAGGTTATTTTTATTTCATAAATCTACTTATCATTATATACTAACAATAAAGCTGAAGAGTTTGTTTGTTTGTTTGTTTGAACGCTCTCATCTCTGAAACTATCAGTCAGATTTGTTTTTTTTTATTTGTTATCCCAATTCTTGAGGAAGGCTATAGGCTACTTAACATTACGCTCCAACAAAAACGCTAAGCGAAAACGGAGTAATAATGTGGACGGGCGATGCGATGCGACGGGGTGCGTCGGGATGCATTTCAATAATAGTCCTCCAAATTGAATTTTGGCCATGGAAACCCATCTCTACGCGGGAGATATTATAGTGCACAAGTGTGAGCTCATACATAATTGTTCACTCACTCTTCCCTCACTCTCGTAGTCAGATGGGACGGCACTCAGACACGACCGCAGAGATCAAGCACGGGGGTATCACACCGCCAACTTCCGAACTCCGGGCTTTTACTGAGAAATTCTTAATGGAAAATCATTCAACATGAATTCTTGACAATTCAATATCTTGTGACCGTCATCTAGATTACCCTAATCTGGATAAAATTAGCAACAGAGGTGCCTATTTACTTTGTTATTCTTATCACATTGCTTAGTTACCTAATTAATGACTTTGATGATGCTCTCATCACAGTCATTATACAATCTCAACAGATTTATAATGCTTAAGATAAGTCTCGATGCGTATGCTCATAAACTAACTTCACTTTTTTTGTGCATTTAGCCTTAAATTTTACCAGAAATCTATACTAATATTATAAAGCCGTATAAAAAGTAAATGACGGCACGGTTGGCGCAGTGGTTAAGCGATTGACTGCTGCGCTGCGTGTCGCGGGTTCGATTCCCGCACGGAACAAATATTTGTATGACCTACATGTATTTGTTCCGAGTCTGGGTGTTTTTCTATCTATAATATGTATGTATTTACAAAAAAAAAAAAATGTATATAAGTAGTTTATCAGCCATCTTGTTACCATAAAACAAGCATTAGGTTGCTTAGCTTGGGACAAATGGTGCTGTGTGAAATGTCCAGGGATTTATTATTATTATTATTATTATTAAAGCTGAATAGTTAATTTGTTTGTTTGGTTGAACGCGCTAATCTCGTAAACTACTTCGTTAAAATTGAAAAAATATTTTTGTGTTGAATAGTCTATTTATCGAGGAAGGCTATATATCATATAGGCTATATAACATCACGCTACAACCAATAGGAGCGGAGCATCAATGAAAAATGTTGCAAAAGCGAGAAAAAATATTCTTGTGTGCTAGATAAAAGTCACTATACTATTATTTTTTATAATCAGCCGAGATTGTTCCCACTGCAAAGACTTGGACCTACTCTCGGTGAGAGGGAGTGGGCCGTAATCCACAATGGGGGCCAGTGGGGGTTGGTGGATGTAACAGTCTTTCATTTCTTGGTTCTAGGACGTGCTGGTTTCCTCACGATGTTTTCCTTCGCCGTTTTGAGAGCAGTGGTATTTCAATTATTTACACAAAGTAAATCGCCTGTCTAGGTTCAAACCAACGACCTTCAACTCGTTAGCCAGGGCCGTTACCACTGAGCCACTACTGCTCTCCGACATTATTCGACAAACCCACGTTCAAATTATTCATCCTGGTACCGCGAACTCGTAAAGGGCTCATAGTACTCAAGATACGTAGATAATTTATAAGTTCACATAATTTTATAAGAATTGTTATTATTTTATTTTTTAAATTTTAACATTAGGTTAATACCATGTTGCTGTGCCCTAACAGGGTCCATAACTGTACTGTAGCTTGAAGCTTTATGTAAATCATCTTTAAAACATTATGGTATGCAAATAAATGAATATGAATATGAATATCCGTTAAACATTATTGTCACTTGCAATCCAGCTGAAATCGATGCAGAATGTTAGTAAACAAACCATAAAGCATTTAGAATTGCTGTCACAGATTGTGGTTTGGATTGCGTTAGTCTATCTATTCTGTGGTACCGATTTAAATATTTACAAGGAAGTTGCGACAAAACGATAACAAATTTAAATTTCGTGCAAATTTATACTTGAATTCAGTGAGCTATGGGCCTTCTGTTTACATAAATACACGTAAGTTATAATCAGTGATAGGAAAAGGCTGAGTATATTTACCTAAAGTTTAAAGAACAGAGACGGAAATCGGAGACTTCCTTATGACTAAATTTTTTATTACTGGTAAATTTGCTGGAACCTTAACTATGTAATTTTTTACATGAAATTATTACAATTAAAGCTTCTATTAGCTAAACATTCTTCCTTAGAACTTAAATATAGAAGCTTTAATTTTAATAATTATTATACTCTTTAATTTCAATATGTATACTCAGCCTATTCCGATCACTGCTTATAAGTAACACACAGCGAGTAGTAGTGGTCCTCTGGTTATGGCCGCAATGTACGAGTTGTAGGTCATGGGTTTAAACCCAGACAGACGCTTTACTTTGTGTAAATTATTTTATTACCACTGTTCTCAAAACGGCGAAGGAAACATCGTAGAGAAACCGACATGTCTTAGAACCAAAAATTTGAAGATATGTGATAACTAGGTACCAGGTTGGTAGTTATCACATATCTTAAAATTTTTGTTTTTTTTTCGGCTTTAGTAAAAGGCACGCCCCTGCTACCAACCCGCACTGGCTAATTACAAACTAGTGAACTACGGCCCATTCCTTCTCACCGACTGGAGGCCTCTGTTACAGCAGTTGGAACGTTATAAGCTCATTTTGCTAAGTTTATAATTATTGGCACCAGGATTCATCTTGATGTTTGTTTGATTACTGATTTAAAAGATTTTAACTTTGCCTTTTGGGATTTTTCTAATTCCCATAAGGCTTGCAGATGTCTTTGTTGTTTTAATCACTTTACACCAAGCGGCCCTTCCGTAATGTATGGAACAGATCAAAAAGCCAATGGAAAAAAATCGATTTAAGGGATCTTCTTCTGAAACTTTTTCGCAACAAAATTTACTGTTGTATCAAGATCTTTATTTTTTCGCCAGCGTATATTTTCCCAATGCTGGGAAAAGGGCTCCCCCATATCCTTCCACTTATCAAGGTCTACTTAATAAAAATCTTAATTTCACTGGTCCCTATGAAGAAGAGATGGCAAGAAATTGCACGGTTACTCTTTTAAAAATAATTGGCTTTAACAATGTTTCCAAATTACAATGTTACTAAGCATGAGTGGACATCATCTGCCTAGCCTTTTCCCAACTATGTTGGAGTCGGCTTCCAGTCTAACCAGATGCAGCTGAATACCAGTATTTTACGTGGAGCGACTGCCTATCTGATCTCCACAACCCAGTTACTGGGTAATACGATACCCTAGGTAAAATTGGTTGTCAGACTTTCGGGCTTCTGACTGTCAAAGATTTACGAATGACAGCCGGGACCAACGGCTTAACGTGCTTTCCGAGGCACGGAGGGGTCTCGGTATGTAAAGATGGTCACCCATCCACAGACCAACCGTGGCAAGCGTAGGTTAACCTGATCGATCGACCCGTTCGGCTCTTATTATTTAGCCACGGGCCCCTCACAACTGGACAATGTGATTGAAAATCCTATCGGGCGCACAGCTCGTATTTATTTAAGAAAATAGGTTAGTATACCACTAGAGCTGTTGAAGACACCAAGTATTTCAATCAGTAAAACCAATATTATAATCCTAACGACTCATTATTATAACTCTTCATTGAGTACCCCTCGTATGGCCACCACATGGGTTTAGCCACCAGAAACTAATTATTCTGGTCAAAATAAACAAATTACGTTCGATGAATCAAATGTTCCAAATAAGCTTGAAAAGTGGGTCACCAGCTTTGCAGCACAGATAATTTATATGAAGTATGAAATACGGTCAAGTGCGAGACTATATAAACGTAAATATTACAGCGTGTAAGTATATTTATTTGGGTCAGTGTGTGAACGAAATCAAGTACTTAGTACCCACTTACATTTTCGTTCATGTGGTTCCCGCTTTTTTTAGTGGAAATCACTTATATTGCCACTGACTTATTGGCTTTTCTTATTCACGCTGGCAGTGACATAGACGCACAACCTGTTACCACGGGTTCAGTACATGATTCTAGAACCTGCGTTGAAATTTTCCGTCGGTTATTTAAAAAAAAAAAAATTGGCTGTTTCATACATTTTGACCGCATAGGTACACTTACATTCACTTTTCTAACAAACAATTTTTTTGGGGTTCCAGACCAAAATGGTAAAAAGGAACCCTTATGGTGCGACTAAGTCTGTCTCTCCGTCCATCTGTTACACCACACCACCACACACCACACACCACAGCTCGATATCTCAAGAACTACTAATGCTATCAACTTCAAATTTGGAATAGTTTAGATGACGTTTGTACAACTATTTTGCAAATAAGAAAGTTTTTTTTTTTTGCAACAGGGACTGAAAGCGGGTCTTAAAAATTCGAAGTGGGGCTACTAGGGCATGTGGGGTATCATATGAAAGAGCGCTGTGCAAACAGCCTTCTCAAAAATTTTTTTAGGCTGCATATTTTTCGACTTTTGATGACAAATGTAAAAAAGAAAAAAAGTTCCCCTTATCTCCGAAGTTTGCATAGAGTAAAATCGTAGTAGCTTGATGTGCTGGCGTCTGTACGTAACATCACTGTGTTTTTATGTAGGTACCAAAGTTGCTCAGACATATTGTTATCACCATAAGTAATGTCTCACTGGAAATGGAGCAAACTCATTATTCCCGAGTCTTAACAACGAACCAATGAAAATGGGTGTAAGTACTCAAATACCTCAAGCTACTTTACTGAAGGAAATGATCAATTTCAGGACTTTAGCCTCTGGCCAATAACCCGAAGCTATTTGTGCTTCTCTCGACCTAATAACGATTTAACTGCCTAATGAGTTTCAGGAAATTGGACAAACACCCATTGATAGACCCATAATGAAATGCTGGTCAAATTAATATTTAAAATGTTTCATAACACATAAACCTATATGGGTACCTACTTATGAAACGTCAGAAGCTAGGTGCACGGTTTCAATTAAAATGAAATTGTTTATTCTGTAAATAAGATATCGGAATCGCTACTACACGTCATAATTAATTTATATGACGTGTAATAGTTATTCCGATACTCCGATATACGAATTTGTACGGGAGAGGCAACACTACAAAAAAAAAAACTGTTTCACAAAAAAATCAACCAAATTCCGTTTTTATCTAGTAGCTATCAACCCAGTAGCAATTAAAGAACTCATAAACGTGAAATAAGAACTCCTTTTTTATAAAAATGTATACGGAACACTGAAAACGTAATATAAACTGTATAAAATCCCATACTCTTAACTCATTTCATTTCCAATCAATATTGAACCTTAGCAGAATAAGAATAAAGTGCATTTTCAACTATTGTGCAGCAGTTGAACGATACCATCTCAATCGAGGAGAAACTTCAGCGACCTGATTTAACGACGCTTATAAAGTGTTACGATCTGTTAAAAGAGAGTATGTTCAAGCTTTATTGGTGACGGTGTAAGCAGAAAATTCCATACACTGTAGGTACGGTAGGTTGGCACACTTAAAATACCTGCTAAAAGAGTATAAGTATTCATTTTATTGTTTAAATATTGATTTCCTTCCTTGAAAACCCTAAGGCCTTGCTAAAGTCACATTCTATCAGTGATAACGATGATGGTAAAGTCAAGAATGTATTATAACAATGATTGAAATAGGCTACCGAAATACTTCATGTCAATCCTGTTGAAATTGGTAGAAATATGAAACGCTTTGAAAGAGATTGCTACATATCTAGGCGATCCAGACACTGTCGATAATTGGTCCGAGCTTTCATCATTTTCTCCATAAACCTTCTCTAATATGTTTATTTACATTTTTAATCTGCAATCTTGATCTAACGACTAAGTACTGTGGTAGGCATGCAAGAACAGTCATAGACCTAATGTCCATTTGATGATACATTTCATCTGCCGGTCGATTCTGTAAAAATCTCACCGTGAAATCATAATTAAAGTGAGCACTTAATAGTGCTAATCCCTAGCGAATGACAGCTCACTTCACCCAAGCTTTCACAGTGAGATGGTTACAGAATCACACGGCTGTTCTCAGTTTAATCACCATCAACGATTCGTTGATGGTGCCTGACATACAAACATATGTAGAGCAAGGGACCAGAACGGGAGAGCTAGATAGGACATAGGTAGTATAACTATTGTAAATAGAAGATGAGCCTATTACAATTTGCCAGGCACGATTCTAATCCCAGAAACTAAATGATGCAACTACTTCAAATGAAGCACAATTAACTCCCGGCTCTATCTCTGACAATACAATCAGTATATCTTTTATATTTAAACTACCTGCCAATAGAAATGAAGCATTTTCGTCTGTTCCTATGTTTGATCTGTGTCTGTTTATTATCAATATAAAATATATCCAGAAGGACAGATTTTAAATAAAAGCAAAGAACTTATACAACCTGTAACGTTAAATGCGCAAAACCTCAGACACCCCAACTGATTTTTAATTCTATTGACCTATTTCAGAGAGAAAATAAGTCATTAAAAAAATTGTAAAGGTTTTATGTGCTGTTTTAGTTTTACTGGCCATTCTGATCGTTTCTTGGGTCTGCGACGACGATTTATCGAGGGAGGAGTTGTGCGTCGCGCGGCGCTGACATTGGCTTGCTTGACCTATTAATAAATAGACACCGCAACGCTTTTAATGAAGATTTTTTGAAAAATGTGACCTAGCAGGACGACACATAAAAATTTTCCGTTTTTACAATTTTAATGCATTTATTTTGAAAAATTAATTGTGTCTCAAAAGATCGCAAAGAATGTGCGCAACTTGGATGGAGTACTGGCACTATGGAGCTGACGCTGTGTGAGCGTGCGTGTTCCATCGCTGCCCGTTCGATGTCCACCGCGCACAGGATGGATGGGAAGCAGCACATTAAGTAGTTTTTTGCTCCGTTGGTGTAATTGCTGTATGGCGTTCCAGTGTGAGGATATATAAATAAATAATAAATAAATAAATAATCTACATTAAAAAGTGGTTCAATTAATTCTGCTCTTTATTCTGATCAAACTATTTTCAGGTTTTGCGCATTTAACGTTACACGTTGTATACTTGTCCTGAAAAAGGGCATAGAATGCTTTCTATCCGGGAACACAAAATGCCGGTTTCCTCACGATGTTTTCCTTCATCGTTTTGAGAACAGTGGTGATGATATAATTTACACAAAGTAAAACATCTGTGTGGGTTCCAAGTTCCAACCAACAGCCTACAACTTGGTAAGTCGGGTCGTTACGACTGGGCCACCACTGCAGGTATCTACTTATTGCAACTTAAAGGTTCAAATCAGCACAGTTAAGTTGTATATTTATTAATTTATTTATTTCTACTTTATTGTACACCAGAAAATACATAACAAGACATACAACTGGCGGCCTTATCGTTTTGTGCGATCTCTTATTATATGTTCTTATTTTATGGTGTAAACAGTAGAGAAATACCTATTTTATTTACGGAACAGTTGAATAATTAAGAGTTGCAATTACGAGTATGCTTATCTCATAGGATTCTAGGATCCTCTTTGCATAAGTAATTCGCGAATGAGCAATGCTTTAATCAACTTTATAAATAGATACCTACTCGTATTGCTAATTAATTTGCGTGGGATAAATTAATTAAATTTTGCGACCTTAGCAAAACCAGATAGAGTCCTTTTAAGACCTATGCTTTATCGAACGTGACCTCAGTGAGCTTATCTGTCTTAATCTTGAAAACAGATTGAATTAACTGACAGTTAGCAACACCATTGAGGAGCTAATGGCTAAGTAATAGCCACATGTAACCATTGATCTGGGTTAAGCTACGCTTGCCGCGGTTGGTCCGTGGATGAGTGACTATCTTTACATACCGAGACCCCTCCGTGAAAAAATTGCGGCAATCCGGTTCCTATACAGCCAGATCCAAGATGCCTACTCGAAAAAAAACACCTTATTTCTCAAAATACTTCATCTCAGTTCAATAACGAGTCTCAAAGCAATATAATAAAGCTAACCTATTATAAAACTCAATCAAAACGTATGCTCATAACAGATTACCATCTCCATCATCTGGTCGTTACAGCATCCCATCTTACGATATTTCTATCATCTGCTACTTTGTTTTAATAGCGTTTTGAACTTCATTTGTTTTTTGTTTTATAGGTTTTTGTCTTATAGGTTGGGCAGTCGGCAGCAAAAGTAGAAAAATATTTTAAATTATTTTATTTATTTTTGAACAAGTTTAGTAAAATATATTTACTGAAAGTAAAATATTTTTATGAACACAACTTTTTATCGATAGAATTAATAGTAACGTGGTACTGGCAACTCAAAGGCGAGAATAAAAGAAAATAGTACAAAGGCATGAATAAGAAATGATCGGAAAAAATAAACATAATATAAAGTCGCTTTTCGAGTCTGTCTGTGTGCGTGTCTTTTAAACCGCATAATGCATTTTGATGCAGTTTTCACCCTCATTTAGAGAATTTATTCCGGAAGTTCGATGTGTATACTAAATTCAAATTAATCTTACATTTAATAAAGAAACAATGCTTTGTCAAGTCGTAAAAACCGTGCGAAGCAGGGGGCCAAGTAACTACGAGTACGTCCGTCAAAGAAGATACGGGGCCCGTTCGAAAGTAATACGAAACGCCGGACTACACACGATTAATTAACTTTTTCGTATCATATGGGCAAAAACACATCTGAAGAAAGGACAACTGTCAAATCGTAGTATCATTCATTCTTAGGTCGGGGCCCAACTAATCTTTTGCCCATAGGTAATACGGAGTAGGAATTGCGAAACCGTTACTTCGTCCGAAACTACGGCTGTCATGCTTAGGGAGTAGAAATCCATGATAATGCTTCTAAGTAGTATGGAATAAACGAAATAGTTTTAAAATTTAACTGTTGTATGGAAGCTTCAGAGTGGCATACGAGAGAGAGGTTGTAGTTACTTGATTCCATCCTTTACACTATTACCACAAACGCACTCTGAAAACACACAAAGATTAATCTCAATATGAGGTGTTAACAAGCATCTAAATGGCTACCATTTAAGACATTTGAAATTAATATTGTATCGTCGTCAGTCATCACTTAAGCACTTATGTTGTTGATTGTACTTAAGGGCTCCCATCAACCACTCAATTTAAAAGCTGTTATGATGAACTCATAACGTTAGGAATGCAATTGTAGAATCAACTTATCATGCATTAGTTATGTCTTATTGGCCAAATAATAATAGCCGCATCGGTCGATCTTCAAGGTTAAGCAACGTTTGTTGAGGTCGGTCCATGGATGGGTGACCATTCATTACATAGCGAGAGCTCTCCGTGCCCCGGATAGCTCGCTAAGCCGTTGGTCCCGGCTGTCATTTGTAGACATTTAACAGTCGTTACGGGTAGTCAGAAGCCCGAAAGTCTGATACCAATCTTACCAAGGGTGTTTATGGAGGTAATGGGTATTAATTAATTATATTAATATATAATAATTAAAAAGTAAATAAAAATAAATAAATATATAAAAATTATATTAATATATAATATATTAATCTCTTTGTACTTTTGTGTGTTGTGCTGTCTTTTGTGTCCGCCAAATAAATGATTTATCTATCTATCTATCTTATACAGTAACTGGGTTGTGGAGGTCAGATAGGTAGTCGCTCCATGTAAAATACTGGTATTCAGCTGGTTGGACTGGAAGCTGACCCCAACATAGTTGGGAAAAAGCTTGGCAGGTGATGATGACTAACATTCAAAACTATTCACTAAGTATTGAATCCCGAAGGTAACGATGGGTTCTAGCTCCCTAGCACAGCGTGGGAGCTCAGAGTTAACTCCTGAGAAAAGTGAGGGAATTAAGATTAGAATCTTGAGTGCAGCGACGGATACAAGCGCGCCCAAGACGAATACACCTTTATTTCCAAGTAAAATACTCTACTTTTCACACCTACAGGAATAAAAAAATATTTAGTTTAAAAATCGAAAAAAAACACGCTATTACAACGAACTAAAAAATATAAATCAATTAAACTGAGTGCGCTCCACGCTTTTTGAATTCAAATTAAGTCGAGTTTCTTTGCGAAAAAGTAGATTATGAAAGTGCAAAATAACCGTGGAATAAATATTCATGTGCAGTTTCATAAAATATTATATCTAAACTCATGCCATCCCATCAAAAACACAATAAATAATATCGTAATAATGACGCCCAAATCCAACATTCTAACGCGGCGCATTCCTAGAGAATCCAAAGCGAACTTTAACAGATGTGCCAACGCCACTTACCTACTGGGACTAAACGAAATATAGTTATAATTATCTGTACATCTTATCTTTCTGTATTATTTGTACATCTTTCCTAAACCAACGTATAAAGTAAGGTGGACTTTTCACCTCATACATGGTTATTGTCTTTTGCCAGAGTTTGCACTCCAGGCGACAAACAGCATAAGCAAAACACAGATCTAAGTTTCCGAACATTTTGAAGTTTACAGAAGGAAGCTGTTAAAAACATCGTGACAGGCCTTCCAAAAGATTGTAATAAACATCTAGCTTATGTAGCAGATAGCTTAGAAAACCATATAATAAGCAATTATTCCCCTTGCATTATAACTGGGGGCAGCTCTCGTATTTTTAAGACAGTTCCGATTCGCCGCTGAGATGAGATTGTGCCTGGATTTTAAAACGTCTTAAAATACGAGAATTGGCCTTCTGGGTGGTAATGTCATTGACATGTAGTGCGTGGGAATTAGTAACGAAGATACATCTTCCTGTTATCACTAAATATTACTTATGCTTGCTAACCATGCATTCATTAAGCCTGCAAGTGCAATTATCCCACTCCCACACGTCTACATGGTCCTCGCATGATCTGACCAAGGTTAAGTCTGAACTTTGAAAAACTTTTTTATAAAAAAAAACAACCGACTTCCAAAAAAACACTACAACTACACTAATATTGGAAGTCGGTGTCGTTGGTTCCGCATTTTCGTTTTTTGACACCGACTTCCGAAATTAAAGTTATTCTTCACTTTGTAGTGTTTTTTTTGAAGTCGGTTGTTTTTATAAAAAAGTTTTTTTTTTACTTTTTAGTTATAAGTACCCCAAACAAATTATAGGGTACAGACATGATGTTATGTTGTGCGATTGCGTAAACAATGCATACATATGCGATAGCAGCAATCTCACTTTTTTTACTGGTATTTATTGAAGAGTTCCGTTGTCTGTCTCCGAAACTCATCACCAGATTTTTACGAAATTTAAATGGGACCATTTCGGAATAAACCTCTATCGAACAAAAAAAGAATTTTGCAAATCCGTCCTTATAAGACGGAGTTATGCCCGAACATACATAAAAAAATATATTTATATATACAACGTGTAACGGAAAGGGGGTATCAACCCTGAAGGAGGTGAATGTGCTCATGAAACTCAACAACTTTCCCCAAAGAACATAGGTCGAAATATGAAAAAAAAATTTGGCCCTCCCATAGTAAATCAATCAGCTGGTAGTCAGTTTTGTAAGGGAGGGCCAAATTTTTTTTTCATATTTCGACCTATGTTCTTTGGGGAAAGTTGTTGATTTTCATGAGCACATTCACCTCCTTCAGGGTTGATACCCCCCTTCCGTTACACCCTGTATATATAAACATCCGAATTGATAACCTCCTCCTTTTTGAAGTCGGTTAAAAAGAGAGTTTGACCCTGAGTTTGTTTAGCCACTTCTTCTCAGCGGTAGTCAGATTGGGAATGTCGACTCCATGTAGCTTTTTTTTTTATGACGTTTAAAAGTGATTCCGATATCTTATTTACAGAATAAACAATTTCATTTGATTTCACTAGATTTATTTATTTTATTCTTAGCCTATGTTGTCCAACTGCCGGTTAAAGGCTTCCCTTTCTCCTTTCCACTCCTCTCTGTCTTAATCTATTGTGGACCAATCCTGTCTGTAGGCGTCGATCTCACCCCGCTATCTTCTCCCGAGTCTGCCTCGATGTCGCCGAACGCTTTCTGGGACCCACATGGTGGTAATTTTGGCCCATAAATCGTTCGACATGCGGCAAACGCGTCCGCCCCAGTCCCACATAAGATTGGCTGCTGTTTTGTGACCAGATTGCAAAGTTTATTTTCTTATAGGTAGAGAACTTAATAGAGAAGGAAAGATCATAGATCAAGACCTGCCGTGCGATTCTGTAACCATCTCACCGTGAAAGCTTGGGTGAAGTGAGCGTGGAATGAGCTGTCATTCGCTAGGGATTAACACCACTTCACTTATGATTTCACGGTGAGATTTTGATAGAATCGACCGGCTGTGCCCAGTACGTGTTCGCGATATAAGGTTATTCAAGTCTAAGTTTCCTCGAGATGTTTTCCTTATCCTTAATTCATTGTTGTTCAAGGTCAACTTAGAGATACAAAATAGTCACATTATTAGGCTCTTGAAAGGTTTAAACAAGTAGGTATCTTGATAAGCTAATCTTGAAACGTCTGCTTCATTTCGACTTTTTTATCGCTCATCATCTGCCTAGCCTTTTCCCAACTATGTTAGGGTTGGCTTCCAGTCTAGACCGAATGCAGCTAGATACCAGTATTTTACATGGCGTGACTGTCTATATGCCCTCCGCGACCCAGATACTGGGTAATACGATACCCCTTGGTAAGACTAGTTGTCAGACTATCGGGCTTCTGACGACCCGTAATGACTGTCAAAGATCCACAAATGACAGCCGGGACCAACGGCTTAACGTACTTTCCGAGTCACAGAGGGCTCTTGGTATGTAAAGAAACCCATCCACGGACCAACCGTGGCAAGGATAGCTTAATCTGATCGATCGATCCGTGCGACTGTTATTAGGTACTTAGCCACATGCCCCTTATCTTTGTAGATTTATTAATGAATTGTAACAAGATAGCAGGGATCATGTTGCAAATATGTAACGAAATCTTAGACCATGTTCTTCATTAGGGTGTAATTATAAGCCTAATTGTGATTCGGGTAAGAACCTTTGTACAGCTCTGATATTGAAGGAGGATTTGGAGTTTTGTATAGGTACTGATCTTTTTAATTTACTATGTTGAACTTCTACGAACATTGTCTCCAAAACGCAGCTTCTAACTGCACCGTAATAATGGTGTGAACTTTGAAACATTCTTTCTATTTTTTTACATTAAATAATTTTATTGAAATAATTTAATTAATTTTCTTTTGCTTCTTCTTTTTTAAGTCTGTTAGCTTATATTATGTAAATTTTAATGAAGTAATAAGATGAATACAAATAATATTATGGGTACAAATAATATTATGTACCTACTTTATTCTATTAAATAATAACTCCAAATTGTGGATTTTAAATAGTCAACATAACCATTTAATTAATTTAATCTATTCATGAGCTATAGCGAATAATTGCCTAATTAAATATATATTTTTTTAAAATAAATAATAAGTAAGCCAATAGAATTAAAAATCTTGTGCCGAAACAATATAACCGTAAAATCTCAATCACAACAAAAACAAAAATTTCATAAATTTTGAAAAACTTACCATAAGCATCTGGACACAAGGTCACACAGACGAACAAACACACAGCAAAACACAAGCGCATTTTCACCAAATTATTGACAGAAAAATATACCTAAAATCCTTCACTTTGTCTCAAAAAATCACGGAGGCATGTCAATTTAAAAAGTCACTTTAGAATTTCTTTGAATATTTTCAACGAGAAAGATCCATGGATCAATGGATCCTTGTTTTGGACGGCGGGCTGCGCAGGAGTCTGAGCAGTGCGCGTGCACAGCGCAATCTATTTCGGTCGCGTTCGCACTGCACCCGTCTCTGTCTTGACATAGATTTTTTACGTGCAGATGCGACATATAGGTTAATGGTCGGCTAATATTTGTTTTCCTCGTAATGCAGTCTAATAGGTACTATAATGAAGTGTTTCGGACTAACAAATAGATACTCGTACTTATGTAAATTATTACGGCCACTGACACATTTTGTTAGATTAATCACACTAATATTATAAAGGCGAAAGTTTGTGAGTGTATGTTTGTATATTTGTTACTTCTTCACGCTCAAACGGCTGAACGGATTTGGATAAAATTTGGCACACAGATAGTTTATAAGATACTTTTTATCCCGATATTCCCACGGGATCGAAACTTATGCGGGTGAAACCGCGGGGTGCTGCTAGTGGAAAATAATTGTACCGACCTACCTATCTTGAACAGTATTTTAATATGCATGGCCCTTATTATTTAGCCCAGAGTAAGGTTACACAAAGTTATGACCCAATGGGTACCTCTTAATGCAAAGTAACATCGCGGTAGGCCCAGACGGAGATAGCGGGGAGAACTGGTCCTTAGCAGCTTTAAACAGAGCGACGTGGAAAGAGAGTAGGGAGGCCTTTGCACTGCAATGTGACATCACAGGCTTTTAATAATAATAATAAAGCCTCGACCAACACCTGAGGAGGCTTTCGTTAGGCAGCTGGATCAAGGGCTTGATTCAGAAAGCGGTACTTCTGGACACGGCTCGCATTGTCAGGAGGTTCCTCTCTCTGGAGCCCTGACTGCTGGTAGCTTCGACCCTGTTCCCGTTACCTGTGGGCTACTATTTTTTATATTTTTAAATGTTTTTATATTTATTATATTCTAATATTTAAAAATATAATTTGTATGTATTTAATTAAATAAAAGAGATAAAAATAATAATAATAAGGTAACACTAGTATCCAATATTACGGATTTAAGCATAAATTCTAAGAAAATAACATTAAAGATCATCATCATCTGCCTAGCCTTTTGCCAACTATGTTGGGGTCGGCTTCCAGTCTAACCTGATGCAGCTGAATACCAGTATTTTACATACCTACCTATCTGATCTCCAAAACCCAGTGACTAGGTAAATACGATACCCCTTGGTAAGACAGGTTGTCAAACTTTCGGACCACTGACGACGACAGCCGGGACCAACGGCTTAACGTGCTTTCCGAGGCACGGAGGGGTCTTGGTATGTGAAGGTCACCTATCCACGAAAAAACCGCGGCAAGCATAGCTTAACCTGATCGATCGACCCGTGTGGCTGTTATTACTTAGCCACAAGGCCCTCTAAAATAACATTAAAGATCATAGAAATATAATTCTATAAACCAAGATACTCTCTGCCTTTGCCTGACATTTAAATATTGTTACTTTTGTAAACGAAACTTACGCAATAAATATCATCATTATCTTATCCTTATCCTAATAAAATTTATTTAGGATTAGCGCAATATGTCTTTTCTTCCATACTTTCTTCTCTATAAGCCATTATATCGGTAGTCAACTTCTTACGCAAAAAAATATCATCTTTTAAAACAATCCCAGAAAAATATCCTTAATTGACTACCACACTCCACTATATACGTGATCCACTTTCCAAAAACAAAATACTTTTATTCTCTAAAACACTCCTCATAGGCACTAACGTCGTCCATATCCCCTCTACACACTGATCTTTGTCCTCCCTCCCACCGCGGACATGTCGGCTGACTAAGCGGAATATCTCAGGACATGTTCCAATGTCCTATTTCAGTCTAAGAACAAGTTTATGAAAACTAGCTCTGGCCTACGAGGTTACGGGGTACCGCGAACACAACGGGATTCAGTCTTATGGGGACGTTGGCTTTCGGCGACTAAGGACTTTTAGCTATATTGGCGGTGGATATTTCAAATATGCAGATATAGAATAGAATACTTTTTATTATATACACCATATAAATTACTGACATATATGAAGCCCTGAAGTGGTGTAGAATAGCAAATAAACAGGCATATATTATAATAAACACAAACTCAAACTCAAAGTATTTATTTAAAGTAAACCACCGGCACTTTTGAATTATTAAAGAGTCTATCAGTCAGAAAGATGAAGTTAGTTACCCATTCACACAAACAATAGTGTCATAGAATTTTTTTTAAACTTCTAAATACAACGGTAACCGTAAGGGCCCCGATACAATCAATTGCGATTGCAATCAATTGCAATTTTAGTAATATTATGAATCGCTTCAGTTGCGTTTGGTAGACGATCAATTTGCACAACAATATGTATCAATCCCATAAATATTCACAATTGCGGTCGATCATGTCGGGGACCCTTTTTTCAATACTCTATCCTGTAAAAACAAAATAAAATGTTACTCAGTACGTATAAGAAGCTTAAAACGAAAGGATTACCCGGAGAGAAATAATTGGAACCTTCAACCTGCCCTCAGGCTTCTAAAAAAGGTAGACGATCTACTCCAACTTCATTTTAATATTTTTTATGAGAGTGCCGTGCTCGCCTCTCTGTGAGGCTCGTGTCCCAGCAGTGGGAACCTTGGGTATAGCTGATTATTCCGTGCTCGTCGGTCCGCCTTTGCGATGAGTTTAGTTTTTAATTAGGTAATCGGGATACGAAGTGCGGCTGTAACCTAAGATTTAAAAAATGAAAAATAGGTTTATTTGTACCCTAATAGCGTAACGCACTATTACTCTCAATTTGAATCGTTTCGAAGCATATTGCTAATCCATTGCTCCATATGTTTGAAAAATGTGTCTGCTCAACAACGTAAATAACGCAATGATTGTTGTTGAACTGTCAAAATGAAACCCATTGCTACTGCTAGTGTGTTACGTAATTACCCTGCTGTTCACTAAATCAATTTATTAAGTCTACTTATTCAATCATACCTTTTTGACGCTTAAACGTCTCTTAATTTAAAGCAAACTTTATCAGTAAGGGCGTTAGGGATTACGTAGTGGCAAGTATTTCTTGTGATAAAGTTATATTTATTTATATATATACCCCAGAGATGAGGGCACGGCGCGGCTCCTCCCAAGCGGCACATTCTGCCAGCGTATGCCACGCCGTGTTCTCCCAGCAGTCGACGCAGTGGTGACACAGGTACTTCCCGAAGTAGCCAAAAAACGACAGCCTGGACCAATGGTTGAACTTGGTTTCCGAGGCACGGAAGGGTCTCAATATGTAATGGATCCACGAACCGACCGCGGCAGAAGTGTTGCTTAACCTTCCAAAATTCCTACAGATACCTATTTATTTCCAGTGCATCCTGGGCAGTTAGCTCAATTACGAAACCAACTATGTAGATAAATCTTCGACTAACGATGCCATCAACCATTCACGAATATCTCACGCCGCGCCAACACAAGAGAAAATCAAACATTATGTAACAGCTTTTAACACCGAAATTGCGTCAAACTCATAACCCTCTGTTTACCCGACAGCGATAGTGTTAGATTACGATAATTTTAACAGTTTTCACTGTCGCAGTTAAAGATAACTAATTGTGTAGGCAAATGTTTAGTTTGAGATGACCGGACGCTTATCATGTTGTTAAGAGTTTAGGGTTCCGTAGATAAATCACGACTTTAAATTGTTTGCGACTGGGTTTAATGTAATTTGTTACAATTTTGTAAAAATCTCAAATATCTTGATGATCTACCGCGCTCTTGAAATAAAGAAGAATAATTAAAAACTCTTAAATTCATAAGTACCCATTAACTCAAACTCAAAGCCTTTATTTCAAATTACCCAATTACAGGCACTTTTGAATCGTCAAGGGGTCGGTCAGTCCGAAATATGAAGCAGTTGCCCATTCCAAAGCGAAGTAGGTACCTATGAAGAAGAACGGGCAAGAAACTCCACGGAAACTCTTTTAAATCATAAAATTGTTACAAAATAAATCAAAAAATTATTACATAATTTAAGTTTTGCATCATTATTATACCTATTAGGAAAAAAAAAAAGATCACCCGCGATCCTCTTGAACACGCAATGATTGCCATTAAAACGAGTGACTTCACTTTTAAATTGTATGAGATTGAAAGTAAACTTTATAGAAAAATAAAAAAGCGGCCAAGTGCGAGTCGGAATCGCACATGAAGGGTTCCGTACCACAAGGCAAAAAACGCCGAAAAAAATACGTTTCTTGTATATAGACCCCTTCAATTTTTATTTTATATTATTATCTATTTGTTAATATAGCGCAGCGGCAATAGAAATACACACTGTAAAAATTTCAACTGTCTACCTACTACGGTTCATGAGACACAGCCCGCTGACAGACAGACAGACGGACGGACAGTGGAGGCTTAGTAATAGGGTCCCGTTGGCACTCTTTAGGTACGGAACTGATCTCAAAGACTGACAACTAACGAACACTCAATGCATTGTCACGTCTGAATCGAAAACAAAAGAACATCTTCGCTTGAAACAAAATTAACGAAACATTCACATACACATTATAAACAAAAGTTGATCGATCATAAAATGTATCTCAATCATGTCAGTGGGTCAAACAGAGATAATAAAAATTAATAAGGGTCTCTTTTTTTGGCATTGCAAAGGAATCTTACGAAACCGCTTTGGGTTGCCATGTGGTAACAGGTTCAAAATTGTTATTCAAGATGTTGCCATTATGGGAGAGACCGGCTGTTTACTTTTTTTGTTGATGGCCCTTGAAATTAATACACCGTGATGGGCTTGAAAATGTCGTTATTTTTGTACTCGACTGCGGCGGGGATCAAAAACAGGGTGATGTTTTTAAAGGGAAATATATAACTAATCCTGAAAAAACTTTTTGCGCTTATAATGGTGCACACTTTTTTAAATAATTGAGACTCTTTTTAACTTTCTGGCTTTTTCTCAATCTCGAGTAGGGTGCAATCATTATAAGGGTCATATTCAAAATAATTGTAAGTTACGGATAGGAAACAGATATGAATATTGTTTGATTGTAACAGAATAATAACAGAAAGGAATTATTAGGGCAAGTTTAAATAGCACACGTTTATAAATTAAATAATTAACGTTGAGCTAATTAAAACATCTGGAATAGTAGAATACCATCATCACTATCACTACTTATGCATACCTATTACAGTTCACCTACTAAGATTAAGTATAGCAGGCTACGAGTGCGAAGCCGGTGTGGGTCGCTAGGTGGGTACATAATGAAACAACATTTTGATGATCGTATTTTAATTGGTATAATTGCCATAAATCAATAAACAATTCGTAAAGCAGTTTAAACTGCATGATTTTAATAATTAGAGTTCTATGTGGATGTTACTTTTTTGCTAGCTGACTAAGCACTTACAGTATTAACAATTTAGTTTTTTAATGAAAAAGAGTTTCTCAGATATTCATTTAAAAAATACTCACAACATACAACTTTACACTGACCTGTAAATTGCAAAAAACCTGAGACATTTTGAATTTCGCGGGCTACCTTGGCGCATCCCCCTTAACTGATACTGAGACGACCAACGAGAGGCTGGGTACGCCTCGGCGAGGCTGCGCGGTTAGTACAAACGGCTCAAGCGGTGAGGACTGAGCATACGCAGTAAAACATGCACACACAGACAATACATGGCACAGCAATGCAATACATGCCACATTATACGCAAACTTTACATACTTCAAATAAATTTAAGTCAGTAAAAAAAAAAATGTTTTGGCTAACCTGCGGTGCAGTAAATATTAATATTTTATTTTCATTAATTTATACAACATGAGACAATGTGAATAACGCCTAATCATTCATATCTGTTACGTAACAGAAAAAAGTGACAGATAAAATAACGGATATGAATTAATTGCACGTGTCTAATCTACAAATCTATTTATTTCCACAACAATTCGAAATGTTATACGAATATTTTATAGTTATAACAAATATCACAATACAGCCATTTCCTAGTATGAGTATTATAACAGTAATTACTTACCGCTATTGTAAACGACTCACATTGGATATTTACTTTTAAAAGTCTAATTTACTTCGACAACGAAACGAGCTGAAAAACTATATTGAACAAAATCCCCGAGCGTTTATTCTTACGTTGTGTAGTGACAGCTAGTGAACTCATGTTGCCCAGTATATCAAATTTCTTTATTGCCATGGCAATAATGTTAAAATAGGATAACAGAGAAGAATAACAGATATGATTAAAATCAGGAGACTCATTAATAAATTAAATTTGGAGAACACTAAATAGTATTTTATATTTTGTTTAGTGAAGTGTTGAAAGCTTAAACAATATTCTCTGAATATAGTTTTTTTTTATACTTTTGTGTAATGGTTAATAATTAAATTATTTTTTTAAGTTTACCGTCAAAGACGTGGACATTGAATACTTGTATAAAACGGAACCTACGCAATGACTGGTTTAATTTTTTTTAATGAATTGTTTAGCTGTACCAAATGTTTCGTTGTTTTTTATTAAGCTCTAATAAAAATTTAATCTGTTTGTTTATAAAATTCTAGTCAGTTGTATCTCGTTATGAAAATAATTGGGTAGGACATTAAGACAATAGTAAATATACAATTATTTTGAATATGACCCATAAACAATGTTGATTAATATTTTTATGAGCGTAAAATGAAAATTATTAGACGTTCGAACATACCGTTTCTTAACATGTGAATGTGTACTAATAATTCACCCTAAGTTCTCTGCATCACCCTAAGGTGGACTGGTAGAAAATGCCTCAGGCATTAAGTCCGCCTTTGTACAGTACTTTTTTTACTTGTGCATAAAGTTTTAATAAATAATAAATAAATAAATAGATAATTGATATATTCCTAATGGTACAAACCTAGCGCGAAAAAGCCGTAACTAGTAGGTACCACAACTGTTTTTCCATAAAGAATTTCTCAGTAGCGGACTGGAGTCTAGATTTGTGCATGGTTGTCGCCTCTGTTACATGAGACGTTAACATAACTGGCGAAATATAGGTGTATTAAGGATACACCTCTGCCTAATCAAAATGAAGTAGATATAAACAAACTTTTTTTTAATAAAATAAAAAACCATATACAGAACCCCACAACAACACATCACACTTGCCCATAATATTTTGTTTGTATATACTTTCGGAGTATTTCTGAGAAACTCGACACAAACCGACACAATGCTGTTTGTTTAGATGAGTGACCCATGACCGTATCGGTAGTGGGTTCGATTACTAGTTGATGTTGACACAATGATAGATGTGGAGTGCAATACATAAATCTACACAACTTTAAATTTCTTCCAGAAACGAACACGTACATTTATGTCTATACGATACAATATAATATTTAATAATATATAATATAATCTAAACTAATATTATAAAGAGGAAAGATTTGTAATTTTTGTAATGAATAAACTCAAAAACTACTAGACCGATTACAGAAAATTTTTTCAGCGTTAGAATGCTACACTATCTCTGAGTAACATAGGCTATATTTATTACTAGAAAAAATTAGGGGTCCCTACTAAAACTTCAATAATGTAACCCAAGGTGCACAAAAATTAGCCATAAAACATATTAAAAAAAAATAGCCAAACTCAATAGTTTGGCTATTTTTTTTTAATATGTTCATCAATATGATAGAACAAAAAAATGTTCTACAATATTGAAGAACATATCAATATTTACAAAAAACTGCTGGATACCATATGTCCAACTATTTTAGTTATGGCTTTTTTACATTTTAAAAGTTGATAGAAACTCCGACCAAAATCAGACCAACTTTGTATTAATCCTTATCTTGTTTTATCTTGTTATGAATTGTTTGATTTTATTGTAGATATTATAAGACTAATATATTATTGTGGTTGGTTGTGTGCGTACCGATCACTTTTGCATCTACAAAGGGCCTCTAAGACTGCGTGTAGGGCTTATTTATATAAAACAATAAAATTTTGATTTATTCCTTCCTATTACCTTACATGATCACTCGTAGGGGAGACCGAGGAGGGTTGTGACAATTTTTACTTAAAAGAACACATCTCAATAAAAAAACACACCACGATTATGAACTCTTTGCCTCAATGTAGCTCAATTCTTACTCTTTTGAAAGCAGTCATCAGAGTCAATGAAAGTTATAAGGTTTCTGAGAAAATCCACGAAAACCGGAACTACTGCCTTTGTCACAACTCTCCTAACACCGAGGTAAATTGTGACAGGTACCAAGGTAAGTTGTGACAGCCGTATATCTAGACTATATTTGAAACATAAAATAATTTTATAGGTATTATAAACAAAATACATGATTTTATTTTGCATAAAAGTACTTTAATTATCATTAGGCATAATTTTAGGAACTACAATAACATGAAACTGACATAACAAGTATTAAATCTTTTGTAACTAATCATGGCATCATTACGAGATCAGCTGGCTTAAATTCAGTCAAAAATCTTAATTTAATCTGATAAAAAATTATGACAGACGTCCCCAGTGCAATCTGCGTGAGATCAGCCTTTTCATTCCAGGCACTGAACCCACTAAGGCAGCGAGTGTACGACTAATCGACAACAGACACTACGCTGACAGACTGAACACCAACAAGACTTTACTTCGACGGGACTCTTCGCCGACAGGACACTTCGCCGACAGGGCATCAGTCTTTCGTGTATAATTGTTAGGCATTCTGAAACAAAAAATAGCAAATTCAGCATGCAACAGTAAACTACATGCCCAAAAATGTTCCTGACAAAAAAGTCATTTTAGACAGAATATAATTGCCGAATACTTTTTATGTCAAACTTAGGTTTTAAGAATTGACTAAAATAAATGAACACAATATGTAAACATAAAAAAGAACACTGCAAAAAGCAGGTAAAATAAGCTAACTAGAAAATAAACTGAAGTAGGAGAGTTGTGACAGCGTGTCACAACTCTCCTATAGTTGTCAAAAAATAAGAGGCCCGTTTTGACATTTGGGAAAGACCCTAGAATGTAACTTGGAATGAAACTGAAAGAAACAATAAAATAATAATTCATTACATAAAGTGTTTTAAAAAAATACATACATTTTTTGGCGCGTTAAATAATACAATGGAATATATTACGAGTATTCTTTTTGCGCTTACTTTATAGTAGCATGCAATTTCTAATTAATACGAAACATCTCAAAAACAGTTACGTTCTCAGTCTTTTTTTTTTAAATACTAGTGTTGTAACCAATTAATTACTGAATTTCACCAGCTTCATTCGATTTTAATAGTAATTAAATGAATTGGCGACACTGGTTTCTATAGAATGGCTTGTCTCTGACCAAGCGGTACGTGACTTAGCGTCCACGCGCGCACTGCGCAGTCTTTCGTTCGCCATCTTGTGAAGTTGACTGCGCGCTTGTTTATGTTTGATATTTTTTTCTCGACTCGGCTTTGCTTTTGGACTATTACTGTTTACTATCAGGTTGACCTTGGCTCTTCTATTTTGGACATTGATTTAAAGATAGTGGTTTGGACTCCATTTTGGTGTTTATTGTTATATCGTACGAACTGTTTCAACATGTCGAAAAGAGGACGTACAATCAACAGCCAGTCACGCGAATTGGTTGTGAAGTTAACCGAATACTTCGAACGCGAATCAGTTAATGGTGGACCTTTATTGTCCGTAACACAAGTGCAAGATCGCGTCGCAGAAGCACTTGGAATCGGCAAAAAAACTATTCGAACCATCTTGAAGGAAAAGTATGGGCCTTCCGGTACTGAAGAAAATGTATTACGTACGCCTAAAAAGAGGAAGAAAAGCAAGCCTATAACAGGTATTGACACATTTGACGTAGACGCTATTCGAAACCACGTGTATGCTTATTACACAAGAAATGAATACCCAACTGTGAGTAAATTGTTGATATCACTACGAGAGTGTGGCCTGTTTAGTGGCAGTTCCACGTCTTTAATAACAATTATGAAGCAAATTGGATTCAAGTACAAGAAAACCGACAAGAGGAAAATTATGATGGAACGATATGATTTAATTTTGCACAGAGTATCATTTTTGAGGGCGATGAACAAAATCACAAATTGGGACAATGTCATATTTATCGATGAGACTTGGCTGAACTCAAATCATACCGTGCCGCAGTCGTGGACGGACGATACCAAGGCATCTTGCTCAAAAGTGCCAATGGGAAAAGGTGGACGCCTAATAATCTGCCACGCTGGATCAGCCGGGGGAGGTTTTGTGAATGATGCCTTACTCGCATTCGAGTCTAAAAGTACAAAAGAATATCACGAAGAAATGGACGCAAATACATTCACAGAGTGGTTTACTAAATTGTTAACAAATCTCCCCGAACAGTGCATAATCATTATGGACAATGCATCTTACCATTCAGTTCAAATAGACAAAGCACCTACTCAAGCAAACAAAAAGGCTGATTTAGTGGCATGGCTACAAAGACAAGGCGTTGAAGCTGACATGAAATTGTTGAAAGTTGAATTGCTGGAACTGGTAAAAGAAAATAAATCAGCGAAACTAAAATATAAAATTGATGAATTGGCACTTCAGCATGGACACAAAGTGATAAGAACGCCGCCGTACCATTGTCAGTACAATGCTATTGAGTTGATATGGGCCCAAGTCAAAGGATACGCAGCTCGCCACAATACAAAGTCGCCATTCTCCACTAAGAAAATGTTGACATTGCTGAAAGAAGCTTGTGCCAAAATTACTAAAGAAGACTGGGCAAAAGTGGTAGAAAAAACTCGAAAAATAATAAAGGAAGATTTTGACAGAGACGTGAATATTGATAATATAATTGAAAATGAAATAATTATATTTACAGGTGACGATAGCTCAACTGACGATTTTGGATCATCATGCAAAGAAAATGATTAAATGAAAATTCAATCACTTTCGCTTTTTCTTGATTTTTTGTGATTGAGTGAACGTTATTGTAACTAAAAATATTAAATTAAAGACAAATTGACCTTTCGTACCATTGTATCATTTCAAAATACCTACAATATTAAAGTTTAAGTTAAATTTTCTAATCAGAAGTTTAATCCAATGCAAAGTGCATTGGATTAAACTTCTGATTAGAAAATACAATACATACCTAATCAAATCGATCAAATACTCATACAAACTTGAATCGATTTATCGTGAGTATCGAGTACCGAGTCGTATGGTTACTTCACTAGTTACGTCGCGATGACAAATGTCAAAACGGGCCTCTTATTTTTTGACAACTATAGGTACCAAAAATCACGACCTGGTCAGAATAATAATTCTTAATTTCGAAACAAAATGCAAATACAGCAAGACAATGCCACTCTTTGAAACTTCAAAAACCACACAATATAAGCAAAAATAAAATAACCACGTGAATGTAATATGTCACGATATAAATACAATCAAAATTTTGATAAAAAACTTACTTTTCGTTTTTTTTTCCATGCAGACGTCGTACTCACGCAACCGCTTGTCGTGCGCCTCTGGCGCATACTGCGTCTAGTAGGGCGTCTCTAAAGAAACAATCGTGCGCTGTTGCCAGCTCGCTAACGGTCATAGGTTTCGAGAAATCGTCTTTGTCACAACTCTCCTCTGTTACAACTCACCTCGGTCTCCCCTAATATATCTAAGATATTGGCAAATGAGAGACATGATTATTAAAACATTTTTTTTTTTATATACGAATAATACCCGAAAAATAATCGAATATTCGAATATCAAAAATTCCGAATATTTGCAAGCCCTAGTTGTGATGCGACAGGGTGGGTCAGAGGAACAAAAACGTAGATTTCACATTTCTTCGATTTTTTTTATTGTAGGACATGCCGGTTTCCTAACGATGTTTTCCTTCACCGTTTTGAGAGCAGTGGTGATGAAATAATTTACACAAAGTATGAAAGTAAAGCGCCTGCCTGGGTTCGAACCTACGACCTACTACTAGTACGTCGCAGCCGTTACCGCTGGGCCACCATTGCTAATTTATATGGTACTAGCATCCGCTCGCAACTTCGTTTGCGTAGAATTCGGAAATCCCACCGTTTAAATCCTATTACCCGTTTTCCCGTAGGAATGAAGCATTTTCCCGCGGTAAAAAGTAGCCTATGTTCATCAGGGATAATGTCGGCTTCTAATGGTAAAACAATTTTTCAAATTGGTCCAGTAGTTTCGGAGCCTATTCATTACAATCAAACAAAGAAACAAACAAAGTTTTCCTCTTTATAATATTAGTATAGATTATAATTATGAAAATAACTGAGCCGACGATGAACTATTTGTCCACCGGACAGAAATGGCCGCAATGAAATACGTAGCAGGATGCCCTCCACTCTATTTCCGTCCAGTATCGCCAGTGGTGGGTAGGCTCATGAGGCTACATTTCAGGCGTCATCGCTCCATCTGGAAATGCATTTTATTTTCCTTTTTTTAGTTATTTTCAATTTAATTTTCGATCAGGTTGCACTTTGTGTTTTGTCTCCGCATCACCCTAAGGTAGACTGGTAGAAAGTGACACTCGAGCAAAACGACAGCCCCTTTTTATGTCCAGGAAAATCACTGTTCATTCCTAGGTTGCCTGGAAGAGATCGCAGAAAGCGATAAGCCCCCAAATTGTATAGTTTGTAGTGATTGATGTATTTTTATGTTATGTATTTTTGTGGTGTACAATAAAGTACATATAAATAAACAAATAAGTTCGCCTTTGGCATAAAGGTATTATAAAGTTGTGTTATAAAAATAAGTTGGTAAAAGTCAGAAAGCAAATTAGTCTGCAACAAGCTTTACATAGAAAGAAAATCTACAAGGATTTGCACCATAATTGCGTAACACACTATTACTCTCAATTTGAATCATTTTGAAGCATATTGCTAATCCATTGCTCCATATGTTCGAAAAATGTGTTTGCTCAACAACGTAAATAACGCAATGAATGTTGTTGAACTGTCAAAATGAAACCCATTACTACTGATAGTGTGTTAATTACGCAATTACCCTGCAGGCAAGACCAACGCCACAACTCTACATCAATACTCTCAAGTAGCCATATAATAGAGAATACAACAAAAAAACAAAACCCAGACAAATGATACAAGTACATGTATAAGACATGAATATTTCAAACCAAACAAAGTTTTATTTCTTCCTCGAAGGTCGCTAGTGACATGAGCTGAATTAATATCGGTTAAGGCTTGATTCTTACAAGGCGTTTTTAACACCTACAGTGGGTAACAAGTAATCAGAATCCCGAAAGTCTGACAACCAGTCTTACCAAGGGGTACCGTGTTACCTAGTAACTGGGTTGTGAAGATCAGATAGGTAGTCGCTCTATATAAACTCTTGGTTTTCATCTGTGGGGGTGCGTAATACACTAACAGTAGGAATGGCTTTAGTTTGACAGTTCAACAACATTCATTGCGTTATTTACGTTGCTGAGCAGACACATTTTTCGAACATATGAAGCAATGGATTAGCAATATCCTTTAAAATTATTTAGATTGTGATTAATAGTGTGTATTAGGATGCTGGTTAGACTGGAAGCTGACTTCAACGTTGTTGGGAAAATTGATGTAGTTACTAAAGACAGGAAAGAATGAAAGCAGCGTTATATCCAGTCTGTACTTAGAATTCCATGAATTTTGTCTTTTATAAATGATAAATGATTTATTTTCTGTAAGTAGGTTTGTACAAACACTTTTACATGTCAATCATATTTTTTTTTAAACTAGATGAGGTCGGCGTTTCCTATCTGACTACTCTGAGAAGAAAGGCCGAAACAAACTCAGAGGTCACAGTCACTTTTAAAGTCCAGACATAATCTTGGTCAGATCATGTGAAGACTATATACATTGGTGTATGAAATGGTCTTTTTAGCATTTCTACTTATTTTCCCCTTCACATGTTGCATCCAGATCCGTATTGCACCCGTCTAAATTCAACTATACGTTTAAATGATTGCATTCCTTAGAACATTCAGCTGATTTTAAACAAGACACGTCGAGTAATCACTCTCAGAAGTGAGATCATTACATTGTTAATAGTAAGGAATGGCAAATACTTTATCTATGCAAAGGTTACATCTGTCATCACTCTTCAGTCTCAATCTGCTGTCCTAGGTAATCCATACTAATATTACTCTTGGTGCGAATGTAACTCTGTCTGACTGTAACCTTTTGACGCCCAAAAAATTGAACCGATATATTTTGCAATTTGACTGACAAGTAGCTTGGTACCTGGAGAAGGACCTGGGCTACTTTTGATCCTGAATTGAATTAAAAACGAAGAAGATTGTTTTTTGACGATAGGAATTGTTGTCTTGCATACAGCAGCTTTCGCTGATTCTGCGGCTTGAGGCTACGGACACGAACTCAGCGGGCGCGGGGCGGCCACGCCAGGAGCCGCGCGGCAACTTAGACCCGGTCTCGAAGCCAGCGGGCAGATCGCGTGGCGCTTATGTTACAGCTTGTTTTATGATAAATTAGTGTCTTTGTTCGCGAACGAAATGTCTAAACAGCGACGGTAACATATTTTTGATACAATATTTTGAAACGTCGGTCGTTAAAAAGCAAAAAATAAAATGCACAACACTACGTCAATGCAGACGCGCGGGCACCGTTAGACTGGTACGAATCGCTCGTACGCCGCTCCCCGTGCCGCTGCCTTGGAGGTCAGCCGCATCTCACCGTGAAAGCTTGGGTGAAGTGAGCGTGGAGTGAGCTGTCATTCGCTAGGGATTAACACTATTAAGTGCTCGCTTCACTTATGATTACACGGTGAGATTTTTACAGAATCGACCGGCTGTTCCATATAAAACTATGCATTGAAACGCGCCGCTCCCGTACCGCCGCCGCCGCCGCCGCCCCGCGCCCGTTGACGTCGTGTCCGTAGCCTAACAGCCAAATCCGTCTAAAGCCTATAGACAACCGATGTCACCGGTGGCGCCATGCCATAAGGTTTATATTATGTTACTCCCCCTCCATAGTCAATGATCGTCTGCCCTGCTACACACGTGATTATTGAACGAAATCATCTTTACTTTCGATTTCAACTTAACGACACCTTTTTTGGAGATTTCTTGTGTAGAATTGATGTATTGATACGTTCTGTCTTACCTTCTTTCTACATGGGTATTTTATTGCGATATTGGTATTACTAACATTGAGAAATTTTTCAGCATGGTTTAAGTGTCTAGAATTTTGGCAATCGCCTTAAAGCGTTTCGTATTTTTACAGAACTTCAAACGTAATGATATCATCGTGGACGGGCATAACGATAATACGGTAGATTTAAAATGTATGGAAATATATTTATTTAACGTTTTTAAATTTTCATCCACGACAACATTTTAACGTGCACGTATTTCCATACATTTTACAAATTATGAAAGCACTCATTGAAATTAGCTTTTTGATAGCTTACTCGTATGTCAGTGCCATACATTTTTTATTTTCTGGTAGACTTTCACAGGAGCAATGATGGCCCAGTGGTAACAGCGCCGACTTACGAGTGTAGGTCGTGGGTGCGAACCCAGGCAGGCGCTTTACTTTGTGTAAATAATTTCATCACAACTGCTCTCAAAACGGTGAAAGAAAACATCGTCAGGAAATAGGCATGTCCTCGAGCCAAAAAATTCGAAGACGTGTGACATCTACCAACCAGCACTGGGCCCGCGTGATATTATAGCGCTCTCCCTCTCACCGAGAGGTGGCCTGTGTCCCAGCAATGGGAATATTATGGGCGGATTATACTACACTGACGCAAGCTTTTCGGTAGGTTATGTCAGTCCCATATAATTTTTATTTTCTGGTAGGCTTTCACACACACACTCAAATCATCATCTGCCTAGCCTTTTCCCAACTATGTTGGGGTCGGCTTCCAGTCTAACCGGATGCAGCTGAATACCAGTATTTTACATGGAGCGACTGCCTATCTAACCACCACAACCCAGTTACTGGGTAATACAATACCCCTTGGTAAGACTGGTTGTCAGACTTTCGGGTTTCTGTCAACCTGTAACGACTGTCAAAGATCTACGAATGACAGCCGGGACCAACGGCTTAACGTGCTTTCCGAGGCACGGAGGGGTCTCGGTATGTAAAGATGGTCACCCATCCACAGGCCAACTGCGGCATGCGTAACTTAACCTGATCGATCGACCTGTGCGGCTGTTATTATTTAGCCACGGGCCCCTCCACACACACTCAAACAAGGACAGAAAAAAAAAAAAGTACCCAACGCCCAAAAATGAAGATCAACTCTAAAGTAGTATCTTTGTGCCATACAGACATATGTTTAACATCTAATCTAAGTATGTAATTGAAATATAAACAATACCGCACCCACATATTTCTCCAGTTTTATCACCTCTAGGCAATAAATAAATCTATTATTTTGTAGCCTAGACACCAAGGCGAGAGCCCACGCGCTTACGTCATATCGCTTATAAGGAGTCGGTCAATTTGCAAGATTGTGTCAAAAGAAGTTGATGAATTAACCAAATAGTAAGGTTTTAGCATAGTGACATTATTTTGACATCATCATAAAATATTATGGGATCACACTCATTATACAACGTGTAATGTTAAATGCGCAAAACCTCACACACCACAATTGATTTTTAATTCAATTGACCTATTTCAGAGAGAAAATAAGTCATTAAAAAACTTGTAACGTAAACGCACCCATTACCGCCAGTTTAAGCGGAGTTCAGATTGATATCCAAAAAACAAGCACATTCTTAATATGTGGCTTCAATAAAAATATTTTTTCAAGTACTGAAATTATCGATTTTTATAGTTATGTATAAGAACAGATAATCAAAGAATTACTTAAAACATTAAAAATTAAATAAAAGGAAAAAGGGTCATGTCCCTATTACCGACTCAAAATATCGGGTGTGTGCCTAATACCGTTTATGTGACACCTAATACCGACCACTAAATAAATGGAACCGTTAAAGTTAAATAAAAATGCTCGTGTATATTGAACTGTTTATATAAATGCTCCAACACAGTACAGAATGTTATCAACACTTAACAATTATATGTATTCTTATAATAGTATATTCTTAACAGCGTTAAATCAATAAAAAATATCATATTTATACGAATTATGTATAACAAATTACCAAAGGCCAGTATTGATTATAACTACTATAATATATAACCATTGGGGGCATTTGGTATTATACAAGAGTAAATGGCATTATAGAATCTTAGTAAAAATGTAACATAGTCATATAAAATTACAATAACATTTATGAGGCGGTTTATCGTATCTATTAAAACAGTAGAAAAGGCATTTGAAATTAATGAAATGAAATTAGTTCAAATAAATAATTAAGCTAAATAATTTTTTTTTTATTTAGCGTAATTATTTATTTGAACTAATTTCATTTGATTAATTTAATTTTAATAATTTTTTAATGTTTAATTTAATTTTTTTTTCATTTTTTTTTTTTTTTTGTGGATTACAATCATATCTCGGCCGCATAATGATCTTTGCTGGACGGTTTATTTCACAATCATCTGATATATAAACGGATAGCAAATAGTAATTAAAATTACATGACTTCCACATATAAATGTTAGCTAAGTATTACTATAATATAATAAAGCTTATGTTATTTTAAATCTGTATGTTTATTATGGAATACTATAATGTATATTAAATAACTTTATGTTTACTTGAAAATAAATACCAAATAAAAAAAGATGTAGTATGGGGTCCATCGTAAATGTACAAGTAGATCGGTAATAGGTTTTCTTAAAGGAAATCGTATAACCTATTACCGACCCAAGGGAATGTGTATGAATTGTGTAAATACATGTGATTTTTGTACATGTATATGATTTTAAGTGGTGCGGTTGCTAAAAATATTTAATAATAATGATATTTCAACTATAAAAATACACTATTTAAAAATTATACCTCCTTTATTCATCAAAATATTTACATAAGAACAAAGTTAGTGTATACGGCTAGTAAAGCTCTTGAATATATGGCGTTAATAGCTCAAATATAAGTTAACATACTAAGGAACTGAGTTAGTATAGCCTCCTGCCTATTAATTTATGCATTTTAACAAAAATCATGGCACACAAAAGATACGACAAGTACTTATCAACGACATGGGTCGACAATAGGAATAAAATTGTGATTTTTGTTCCTATTACCGCCTATTTTTAATATTAAATTTTAAGCAAAATAAAATAGTATCTCATTAATATGAATCATTACTTGTGTTCCTGAAAGTATCAAAAATGCATCAAAAGAACTAGAAGTTACATTAAAATGCTTTACGATACAATCTTCTGCTAAAAAAGAAACAAGAGTACTTACGCCATCGGGAATGCCACACTATGGAAAATGCACTAAGGTCGGCGTCCACGGACGAACATAGCAATTATTATTTAAATCGTCGAGTTACGCACGCAAAAAAGAGATGAACATTTGCAATACAAATATATCTACATTTTTTTTAAAGCAACCATTTGTGTAGCTTTAATACATGACATAAAAATGATAGTTTTCGGGGCGGTAATGAGCGCGGATTTTAACGGGTCGTTATTAGGTGCGTTTACGTTAAAGGTTTTATGTGCTGTTTTAGTTTTACTGGCCATTCTGATCGTTTCTTGCGTCTGCGACGACGATTTATCGAGGGAGGAGTCGTCACCGGGCCGCTGCGCCGCCCTGACATTGGCTTGCTTGACCTATTAATAAATAGACACGGCAACGTTTTTAATGAAGATTTTTTGAAAAATGTGACCTATATTAAAAAGTGGTTCAGTTAATTCTGCTCATTATTCTCATCAAACTATTTTCAGGTTTTAAATAATAAATGAGCCTCAAGGCAACTAACCCATGTAGGTATTCTGTAAAAATCTTACCTTGAAAACTGAGGTGAAGTGAGTTGCCAATAGTGTCAACATCAGCCGGTCGATTCTTTTAGAATCACACCGTGAGAAGTTAGGTGAAATGAGCATTCATTCCATCCGATGCTAGACATTGACACTAATGACTAATCTCTTTAAGCTCACCCCTGGTAAAAAATACGGGCCGAAAATACGTCGAAAACAGGCCGAGGTAGTGAACAAAACACCGAAAACACGCCGACACACGCCTAAAATAGGCCGAAAATACGCCGACACACTCCAAAAACACGCCGAAATGAGGCCAAAATCAGGCCGAAATCACACGGAAAATCTTTTTTACCCGGGACTTCACCCGAGTTATCACGGTGAGATTTTTACAGAATAGCACTACAGTTGGAAGTATAGAAGGGAAATTCCCGTAATTTTAAGACCGTTCACAGTCTAATCTCAGTCTCAATCCGTCAAAAACACAATCAATTTACCTACATAATTATCATTTTGACACGTTTTTGACATTGATTGTCGCTGAGATGAGATTGCGACTTTTTGAACGTGTTTTAAGTACCTACGAAAAATTGGCCTTCTGCCGTACGATTCTATAACCATCTCACCGTGAAAACTTGGGTGAAGTGAGCGTGGAGTGAGTCGTTAATAGTGTCAATCCTTAGCATAAGCATGACTCACAGCTCACTCTAATCTCACTTCACCTAAGTTATCACGGTGTGATTTTTACAGAATAAATCGGTAGGTATAGCTGACCAATAACGTGGTTGACTATTGGAGATTAAACGAACTTACCTGAAGTGAAGTTCTATCCAAATTATACGAGTTGCTTCGTCCGAAGAGATTAAGATAACAATGTAGTAATACGTCTAGGGTATCGCCTTTCATCCACTAAGTTTGAATATTTTTTTTTTTTTTTTTTTTTTGTCGGTACTTTGTCTTCCTGATAGTTATGCCTGTACCGCCACTCATTTAGTTGAAAGCCTGGAACCTTTTTTAATATTTCACTTTAGGTATGGGGTTCATAGGGTTGGGAGGGAACTAATCTCTTCGGACGAAGCAACTCGTATAATTTGGATAGAACTTCACTTCAGGTAAGTTCGTTTAATCTCCAATTATACTTCGTTGCTTCGTCCTTCGAGATTAAGATAACAATGTAGATTTTGAAAGATGGTGAAATATTAAAACACTGAATTTTTATACTTAGGTACATGTATATTAATCAAACCTTACAAGTAATAAAGTAATTAAATTGTAGTTTTTCTTTAATTAGGGGTAGATAAATTTAAGTTATTAATTTTAAGTAATTAAATCTAACATCGATCAGAGGTTAGGATTGATAAGGCAAATTGATCAGTTTGTTCACATTGAATGTCTCTATGATAATATCTAGCGAAAACATTGGAGCTACCACTCCACCCAGCTGCTTTTCGTATCGTGTCAATATTGACACCAGCTCTATGAGCAGCTGAGGTGGCTGCGTGTCTGGTGGAGTGGGCAGAAAATACTGAAGTGTCAATTCCGCTAATTGATAATATATCTTTTATCCACCGACTGATGGTATTTGTGGTTACTGATTTATGTGGTTTTTTAATACTTATAAAAAGGCTATTGGCATTGTTTCTCAAATGTTTTGTCCTATCAATATATTCTATAAGAGCCTCAGCGGGACATATTTCCGGTCGATCTTTGTAAAATGGAATATTTAAACAAGGTTGAGATAAACCAGGTCGAGATGTTTTTAACAAATCGTTTATCTTGATCAATATAAGATTATCAGTGACGTTCATATTTTCTAATTTGATTTTGCTAATGGTTTGCACCCTGTGTGCAGTTACAAGTATGAGCAAAGTTACGGCCTTTTTGGTTAAATGTTCGAAACTTAAATTATTATTTGGGTACCATTTTGATAAGAATTCTAAAACTATTGACGGGTCCCAAGTGATATTATATTTTGGGGCTGGAGGACGAAGTCTGTAAAAACCTTTGAATAGCCTAGCAACGCGATCATCAGACCCTACTCTCGATCCTAAGATCAAAGACAGAGCGGAGCGATGACTGTTTAAAGATCCGTATTGTAAGCCGGAATGAAATAACTCAGTGAGAAAATACATAATCATCGGAATTGACGCCTCATGTATTTTGATATTGTGAGTCTTACAAAAGTTTACCCAACGTCGAATGGCAACGTCATATTGTTTTATTGACCTTTCAGATAAAGAAGCTATCATAATATCTAAAGATGATGGTGGTACTCCTCTGTTTCGTAACGCCGTCCTGATAACTTCCCTGCAATCAACGTGAGCTTGGGGACACTGTTGGAAATAGACAATAACACTTTATCAGAGGGTCTAAACTGAACTAATTCTGAACAGAGAAGTTTTTGATAAAGTGGAAACCAGGGTTGCGTGGGCCAAAATGGAACCACAACAATACCCTCCGCCTGGTCGTATATAAGTTTTCTTAATACTTTTAATATAACCGCAAAAGGAGGAAATGCGTAGAAACAAAGATTTGACCAATTTAAAGTAAAAGCATTCACAGCGCATGCTCCTGGGTCTCTATTCCATGAGACGTACTTAACACATTTGTTATTCAACCTTGATGCGAAAAGATCAATTTTTGGTTGCCCAAAGGCTCTCACAATCTTTTCAAAAGCATGATCTTTAATCTCCCATTCGGTATCGGGGTGAGATTTTCTAGACTCAGCATCTGCTATTTCGTTATCTTCCGAGCTTATGTATGAAGCGAATACAAATATACCACGAGCTTCACACCACTGCCACAAAGATTTTGTGATTTCAGTTAAATGTGGAAATCTTACTCCACCCATACGGTTGATATACGAAATAGCAGTTGTGTTGTCAACGCGTAGTAACACCTGACTTTTGCGAATGTTTGTAAGCCCAAGAAAGCAGCCAGGAGTTCTAGACAGTTAATATGTTTGTTAGACTCTGTGTTACTCCACTGGCCACTGGCGGTCTCCGCACCGCATGCTGCCCCCCACCCTTTTTTGCTAGCGTCTGAAAATATTTCTAGACAGTAGCTGTCCCGTCTAATAGGATTCACTGCGGTATCAATAGATTTTAACCACCAGGAAAAATCGTCCTGCAAATACTGTGGTAAAGACATGTGGCTATCATAATTACTCGTTTTACACAATGCAAGGTATTTGCATCTTTCCATCTGCTTGGTGTAAAGCCAACCGTACTGAATCGCGGGGCAGGACGAAGTGAGGAGGCCTACCAAGCGAGCAAACTGTCTTATTTTACAACGAGATTTCAATTGAAACGATTGTAACTCTTGTTTAATTAGATTTCGTTTTTCCTTAGGAAGGCTAACATGAAATTCTTTTGTATCTATCACAAAACCAAGGTATTTGCAAATATTACTCGGAATCATACAACTTTTTTTAATGTTAATTATGAATCCTAAGGACTCTAAAATATGTTTTGTCTGTAAAATATTATCTAAGCAATCTTGATAATTATTAGAAATGATACAAATGTCATCTAAGTAGATAGATGACAGATAACCTAATGATCTCAGTAAACAAATTACCGGTTTTAATAGCTTTGTGAACACAAATGGAGCTGTGTTTAAACCAAACGGCAAAACATTGAATTGGTAAATTTGACCCTCGTACCTAAATCGTAGGTACTTTCTATACGTCGGGTGTATAGGTACTAGAAAATACGCATCCTTTAAATCAAAGGTGGCCATGAAACTGTTTCTTGATACTAATTTTAATGTTGTTCTTAGATCTTCAATTTTGAAATGTTCTGTTACGATGTACTTGTTTAGAGACTTTAAGTTTAAAATAAATCTGTTTTTGCCATTGGGTTTTTTAATCAGGAAATAACTAGAAAGAAACTGTCCTTCACATGGTTCACAATGTGAAATAGCACCACTGTTTAGAAGGTCAGTGATGGCCACCTTGTATTTAAAGGACTCACATGAAGTTAATGCAGGTAAACTTGGTTCGTGTAACTGATAGACAGGTTTAGTAAACGGTATCTTGTAACCTCTTATCCACGATAATACAACGAGGTCATTAGTTATCAATTGCCATTGATCATAAAAGTAGGATAACCGACCTGCAAAACGTACCAGGTCTAGCGCCGCGGGGCTTGGCGCTGCTGCAAGCGCGGCTGCTGTCGCGGCTGCTGCTGCACCGGTCGCGGGCGCGGCGCCGGCGCTGTTCTCCTCGCTGTTCCCGCTTGCCGCGCTGTCGGGAACGGAGGCGTCTGGTTTAAAGTCTGGACAGGGGCCTGTCTCGGTCTCTGCGCTGGTGCAGGTCTTCGAACCTGTGTGTTTATTTTAATCTCAGCGCCTGATTTTGATATAGCTTTTGCAGCTTTTAGAGTATCGGTCAGATGTTCGCCAAATAGAAACTTATCGATTTCTGTATTGAACAGTTGATCTTTTATATCTTTCTTGATTGTAGAACATATAAAACTGCGCCGTGTCATGGACTCGCTCTGTTGTGAGTCACACATCAGTCGACCGGCTTCGATCAGTAATTTTATTACCGACTGATCTTTATAACCTGCAGAAAAGAGTATGCTTAGGGCTTCACTTATACAAGATATACTTGCTGCGACCTGCACCTGCTTATTCTCTAAAGCTTTGTCTTTTTTTTATTAGCATCTCCGATAAGGCGGCCTTTATCTCTGGATTTAACTTGGGTGCATCAATCTTTGTGCAGTTTTTTGGAACCAGATGCTTATCAAGCAGCTCCTTTCTGGCATCCTTGGTCAAGCCTGTTGTTGCGATGTGTTCCCAGCGAGCAGATAACTCGCATCTAATGTCTGGTCCATATTTTTTATCCTTTGATGGAGTTTCGCCCAAGAGATTCAGAATCTCTTCGTCCAGCTCAGGAAGCGTTACTTCAACAGGTAGTTCCGATTCCCCTGCCTGTACTGCTTCTGTAGCAGGAACATCATGTATCGTCGAGGTGGACGTACCCGGTTGTGGCTCATCTGAGTCAATAATCGGAGATGACGCGACATCACCTTGAACTTCCATTTCAGCTGGAATAGAAAATGTACCAAATGTAGGTATCGGATAGAAAATAGCGCGGTGATAGTCCTCAAAACTATCCACAACACCAAGTTTATAATCCATACCGATATTCAGAATTACGAAATCGAGTGATAACATTTTG
The DNA here is from genome assembly GCA_949629135.1 of Eremobia ochroleuca. NCBI lineage: Eukaryota > Metazoa > Arthropoda > Insecta > Lepidoptera > Noctuidae > Eremobia > Eremobia ochroleuca. The sequence continues at coordinate 2,661,526 of OX451409.1, read as the reverse complement.
TTATGTAGGTACGTGGATATGATCACAACTACCAATGTTCCTAGTATACAACTAGTGGTTTTGGAGCGGCGATAGTCCTTAAAACTACCCACAACACTATGTTTTAGTCCGTACGGATATAAAATGCAATTATTATTAAGTAGGTCATTAACTAAAGTGAAGGCAACATTCCTTTCAAATGTACACAATCACTAGTAGTATATACCCAATGAATTGGGAATCCAAAATTATGTGAAGGTAACATCCCCATAAGATGTACACAACACTATTTAAGATAATATGACATCATGTCAGATTATGATACGGATATAGTCCGAAAAACTATTCACAATATCTTCCGTTTGTAAAAATAACACTTCAGCTTACCTTCATGGTCCGATAGTACCGGCGACATAATAATATTCGTCGACGAGCTACTACTCTCGGAACAACTTCGAACACGCGACCTTCTGTCGCGTTTATTAAGTTTCCTTTCGAGTTTTCGAATCTTCTTTCTTAAATAATCACTGTCGTCGTTTTTGTGACTACGTTTTGGCATCTTTTTGCACAATTCAAATGAAACGAAGAAAATAACGTGGTGATCGGCGACGCACTAAAACGCGAATGAGTGGCGGTACAGGCATAACTATCAGGAAGACAAAGTACGGACAAAAAAAAAAAAAAAAAAAAAAATATTCAAACTTAGTGGATGAAAGGCGATACCCTAGACGTATTACTACATTGTTATCTTAATCTCGAAGGACGAAGCAACGAAGTATAATTACATTACGAGCTTTATCCCTTTCGACAGTTCTCAGGAAATTGAAACTTCACTAAAGCCACGGTATATTATATTACGGCCGTCAAGAAAATCTGTAATTTTCACCAATAGGTATTTGACGTTAAGGTAACAAAAAACACTCTGTATTTGGACAGCCGTTATTGTATGACCGTTCACCACTTTTGTAAGAAACCAAAGCTTCTACTTCTTTCTTTTTTCGTGTCGATGTTACTCTTCTTCGATGTTTTATACGGCATCTGTGGCATTCTTCAGATTATCCAAGGCATTCCAAGGTACAGGTGAACAGGCTATTAGGGCACTCCAGCAAGTGTGGCATGGTCTGATAAGAAGCACCGTACTCGCGCCGGGTATTGGACGGATCAGTATTCCCCCATTTCGACAAATTGTGTCTGCAGCGGCTTAATCGTTTTGTTAGAAACTATCACAATTGACAAGTACGAGTAGACGTTGAGCTTCTTGTTTTGAGTAGAGCTTCATGATTACTGACAAATGCCTCCACTGCAGTCAGTGCACGCATTTGTCATTAAACTACCCAGTGGCAGTTTTTGCTTTTATTCTGCATGTGATCTTTAAGTTGGAACAGACAGAACATTCGCAGGAAATAACACACAAAATAATATAACACATACTTTTATCTACTATTTATTTAAATAAATATTTCAAAAATGTTAAACTACGTTACATAAGTTTCGAGAACATTTTTTCAAAAATAAAAAATTACATCAGACATTATGGCCTCAAAATTATATAATTGTATATATGATATAACTATTTCCATCAATTATAATAACCACATAAAATAATTATACATAATTATAGTCTGGTAATTTTTGCAGTATAATAAAAATAATTGATATAATAGATAACTAAGTTGATTAAAATGACATGTCGGCTCATAGATTACCTATTCTGTATGATAATTATATGCCCTAAGTACTAGATATTTATTATTATATTTTTATTCATTCATATTTAATAATTATTTAGTAAATGGGCGGTTTACATTAACCTTCCAACTTTTGCATACACAATTATCATGTTACTAACTGTTATTATTATTTCGTTGATAAATGGAAATCCTTTTAAATAATTTTCATATGTTAATTATCTTTTTTTTTTAGTAGTGTTGATTAAATAAGTTTTGTAAAATTTAAAAAGTACATCAATTTATTTAAAAATTATAACAATAAATTTACTATTCATAATTTTAAAATACATGGAAGCACATTTATCTTAGACAATGCATAATTTTGATAGATATTAGACACTTAATAATAATTTGTAGCTACTTGGGTTGTAGTAAAATAACTTTATAAAGTAGACATTTTTATATTCTTGAAACAAAAAATATTTTTTTATTATTCACTGGAACTTTTCATTATGTTTTTACGTAGTGTCCAACATCTAACACAAAATATGATAAATATATTGAAAATCTACAAATAATTGTATGATACACAATTATTTGTAGATTTTCAATATATTTCTTCTCACTCATTTATACAAAATCGGGCTACGAGTATCTTATATTTAAAATATATATTAAATTCACCTAAAATATTATTAAAATTTTCTTCAAACACTACGAAGGTAAACAGTTTTAGTAAAATTATTGGATTAAATATTTTTCTTACAATACTATCCTATTTTTCTAAATTTATAGGTATTTTTTATAAATGGGCTACAATTTTTTTGCTACTAAGTATATCAATATATTAAAAATTGACAGTTTATATAGACATATATCGTTTTGAACACGCTGAGTAGAGCATCTGTTTTAAAATATTAATATTTTGTGTACAAGATAAAGTTAATAGTATATATATTTATACAATTAATAATGCCCATCGATGTGACCTCCCATTTGTGGCAAATAATTAATATACTTCATTAGTAGTACTGTATTTATGAATAAGATACCTATTGAATTGTCTTGTACACATAAATAAATAGAAAGATATCAAGATATAATTTATATAAAATCTACAGTATAATATATTAGAAACATTTTGGCTATAATAGAATATATTTTTAGATTCTTTGGTCTCGATTAGAACACAGAAGTTTGAACATCCAATGTTTTAGGTCGCAGTGACTCCGAAATAAATAAATATTAATAATATTACGATTGATTCATGCCGCTAAACTAAAAATGAATTTTAAATCATGCGTTTTAAAGCTGACTAACCAAATTGATAAACCCACTGTTATATAATGATATGAATATAATAAAAAAAACAACCATAAACTCCATATATACAACATAATATTTATACTTAACTAATAGATAGGCCTTTAAATATAAACATGGTTAAATGCATTTAAGAATGATTAACGATTTGAATCATAAATTTTCTACAAACACCATATAGATTCAAAAATGACGCGTCCCGAAGCGCTTTTAATATAAACTCTTAAAAATCTAAATATCTAACATCAAACTTACTCTTAAATCCTTTAAGGATAACAAATATAATTATAATAAAAGATGTATGTTTCTACTTACGTATAATTATAATAATCGATAAATTAATTTTAGTGATTAAGACCAAACCTAGTGTTAAATGAGGTGTATTTCGTTGTATAATTGTGTTAAAATGTTCAAAACAATACTATTGTATGACCAGAAAGCAGCAATTGTTTTTATTAAAATCGTGTAAACTGTTACTTGGTCAATAATATGAAAGTTCACTAGAGTTTAGTCAGTAATAACAAATAAACATTTAATATATTAAATATCAATGATAACGGTAAAATCTAAGCATCAGCTACATGGAAGACCAATAGATAGTTAACTTTTAATAATACTGTTAATTTAACCTAAATATACTTAATAATTATTAATAATTATCGTACAATTAAACGTACATGAACGTGTCGACACACGGCAAACGGAAAGTCATCAAATTATTCTAAGAATCTAAAACATAATGCGCTTACATATTTTTATTAAATACGACTACACGGTACATAATTATTGAATTAATAATTATTATATGTAAATATCATTTTAGTATAACTATATGTTGATAGTATATGGCACAGATATATTTGGCACATAATTATGATATTATATTAAAATTGTGCGTGATGTTTTAAAATTTATTTCTTTTACTTTCCCACGATAGTTATCGTGTAAGGTTAGTTTCAATATTACAAGAAATACATAGCGATATTTATAGTCTATTTTTCATACATACATAATTATATAAATTTTGTAAATATTTTCTACAGTGTATGTAAAAATATCATCCGCCAGATATGTTGCAACTATTATCCCAGAAATATACATAACACCTGAATACTATATTGTCAAGCAACTAAGCAAACATTAACGCTAACCACACAAAACTAAGGTGCTATACTTTCCGAATCCCTTTGGTCTGAGATCCTGCTCTTAAGTGGGAATTAGAGGAATTAAGACTTGTTATGCTTGGCCAGCTCCTCAGCCTGCATCTTGGTCCTGAGAGTCGGAACGTCCTCTGGGATGCGAACGATTTTGTTGAATTTCTGGAAAATTTAATAAAAATTATAGTATGAGGTTCCAAACCATAGTTGATGTTTTCGACGCTTAAATGCTTGAAGTGCTAGCAATATGTTAGTAATGCAATAGTATACATAATTATATTTCTAAGTATCTATTTTCTGTTTGAACCAATAAAAAATACAATTTCTTATAAAAAATATGTCTACCTCTAATGATGTTAAACACGTTCAAAACTTAAGCTATTAAGAGTTGGTACCAAGAACCATAGCTCAGGAGTCCAGTGTAACTTCTAGACCAGATAAAAACAAAAGAATACTTAATAAGCCTCACCTCTTGCCAAGTACCAGGAGTGACGCGCCACAGGTAGACCATGTACCCAGGAATGCACATCATAGAAGACAGGGCAGTGAACCAACCGAACGCATGCGACCACCAGGGGTACTCATAGTTCATGTACTTGATCGGCTTCCATTGTACTAAGTTGAAGATGAAGACGCTCTGGAGAGATGAAACAATATAGAAGTTAGTCCAATGTAAAACAAAACAACGTCAGTACAAATTGTAATCTTGGGTTAAAACTGAAATAACTATAGATAAAACCTTGAATAGAAACCGGAAGAAAAAGTAAGAGAGTCCACATTTCTGAGGTTAAAAAACTTTTCATTGTTAAAATACTCATATATCACCCTCAAAGCCATCATAAATAAGAAATAAGCCAATGCGTTCGTGGTTACAATTACACATTATCATCGAAGTAGTAGTAGTTGTAGTGTAGTTTTATATCGAAGTGGTTTGTAAATTAGGAATATTCTAAAGTAGTGATAAAGCCGCCTATTGTATATTTTGTAGTGTTTGATGTATTTTTTTATGTAATGTTTTTTGTGGTGTACAATATCAGGTCCCATACTCACAATGCAAATAGCAGGCGTAAATCCGACCCAACAGAACTTCCACCAGATAGTAGGGTAATAGCCAATCATCTCCTTGATACCATCGTAGAACCGGTTCACGCCGAAGGCCCAAGAGATGGAGACGCACTCGAAGAAGATCAGGAACAGCAAGCAGAAGCCGGAGACAGCATACGAGTCGAGGATTTGGAAGACGTACATGCCACCCTGGGAAAAGATGGTGAGGATGTACTTTTGAGAGAATATTCTAGTTGAATGTACAGACGCCAGCACATCAAGCTACTACAATCTGTCAAATTTCATTAATAGATTTTCAACTTTATCGCTACAACATAAGGTTCAAAGTTGATTGGGAAAATTTGACAGTTTCGGGTAGCTTGATGTGCTGGCTTCTGTAAAAACACGGTCAATCCACTTGTAACAAAGTTTAAAAAAAATCCTCAATTTCCCTACATTTTTGACAAGCTTTTGACATTTGTTTGTCGCCAAGATGAGACTGCGACTGTATTTTGAAAGTTTTTAATTACGAGAATTGGCTTTCAGATATAATCCATTCTTTCGTTACTCTATCCATACTAAAGTGTCTATAATATCAAGAAAAGAATGCTCCTGTAGTGCTATTCTATGTATAAAAATCTCACCATGAGAACTTAGGTGAAGTGAGCGTGAAATGAGATTCAGTAGACTAATGCTAGGAATTAACACTGTTGACTGCTCACTTCACCTATGATTTCACGGTGAGTTTTTTACAGAATCGACCGGCTGCTCTTGTTTTTATGCTACGTTTGTTTGCTCTGAATTTGGTGTGTTGATATTATTTTCTCTTAATACAAATTCTCTCGTGAATTGAAACATTGGGAATAGTTGCAATCAATATTTTCAATTAAATTAATCGCTAAGATAAAGACAATATAAGTTCGAGCTCACATAAGATCACAAGATATCGTATATGATCGTCTATCAGCTTGTTTTTCAAACATCCTCAGATAATTTTGATCACATTTGTTCCCCACTCCTTCACCAAAGGATACTTTATATTCATACAATGTCCCACCAAAGACTTAAGTTGAATTTGAATGAGAGTTACTACTCCTTTTCAATGCCATATTAGAGATTTGCCTCGGGTTTGTAGACGCTACGAAACCTTGACGTTGACCATGAAATAAATTTCTATGGCAATATATAAATTACGTATAATATGTAAGGTACGTTCAAAAATGTTGGTTTTCAATAGGTTGCTATGCGCATACTGTTATTTACGATAGAACTCGCGATCCAGATATAGAAAACAGATTTGATACAATCGCAGGAGGAAATTTAAAAAAAAATCAGATTTGAATTCGTTAAGCTTTGTTAAGTTAAAATAATATGATCATTAAAATGTTTGATGTGATCTTAAGCACGCAGATATTCATACTTTATTTTTTTATACAGACGCCAGCACATCAAGCTACCCGACACTGTGAAATTTTCCCAATCAACTTCTTTGAACCTAAAGTTTCAGCGATAAAGTTGAAAATCTATTAAAGAAATTTGACAGATTGTAGTAGCTTGATGTGCTGGCGTCTGTACTTCATTCTTTGCCATAACACACTGCTATTTTGATAATGCTATCTGGTCATCGGCTTACTTTCAGCAATGAGCTCAATAGTAGTAATAAACCACATTTATCAAACTTGAAGTCTCTCAACTAGGTATGTCACCAATAATTCAATTAATAAAACAACATCATCTGCCTAGCCTTTTCCCAATTATGTTGGAGTTGGCTTCCAGTCTAATCGGATCCAGCGGAATACAAATATCTTACATGAAGCGACTGCCTATCTGACCTCCACAACCCAGTTACTGGGTAATACAATACCCCTTGGTAAGACTGGTTGTCAGACTTTCGGGTTTCTGACGACCCGTAACGACTGTCAAAGATCCACAAATGAGAGCCGGGACCAACGGCTTAACGTGCTTTTCAAGGCACGGAGGGGTTTTGGTATGTAAAGTTCCATCACCATCCACGGACCAACCGCGGCAAGCGCAGCTTAACCTGATCGATTGAACCGTGGGGCTGTTAGTACTTAGCCACAAGCCCCCAATGAATAAAACAACGTTTTACTCAAATCAAGATCAAATATACACTAACCTCAGAAATACACGACAGCCCAACCAAATACGAGATGACACAGGTTATAGCGATGAAGATCTCCTTTCTCCTCCTGAGGAGTTTGGGCCACTCATCAATGACAGCCGTGATGAAGCCTTCCATGGTGCAGAACTGACTGTCGAGACCAATGAGGAGCAGCATGAAGAAGAAGAGACAGGACCAGAGTGGAGCCCCTGGTAACTGGAGCACTGCTGATGGATAGGCTAAGAAAGCCAAGCCAGGACCTGGAAAAAGATGGTTATGTTTTTGAGTTGTAGCATAAGCAAATATCAATCTCAAGGAACGGAAAACAAAAATTAAGATATTGACAATGAAAGAGATTTTTATTTTTATTTAGATTTTATTTTCACATTACAATTCTATGATTTCTTAATTACTGCTTTTAATTTTTAGGAGTCAGTTAAGGTACATGTATTGAATGGTTTTACACTTATAGCATCTTTATCAAGAAAACGTGTCTTGATAGTACTACTGTACTATTAATTTCTACCTTATTATATATTAGCATGAGGTTTGCAAATGTTACCTGATGCAGCTACTTCAGCAACCGGCCGTTGTTGCTCATGCGCCATGAACCCGACCACGGAGAAGATCACAAAACCAGCAAACATCGATGTACTCGAGTTCACAGTACACACAATCAAGGCATCCCTGAAAGAAAGCAGTTTGGTTGAACAAAATGTGACAGTTTCAATGTCAGTGTGGAATGTTTCTCAGTAAATAAAAGATTTGATTGTGAAGCTAAAATCGATAACCGCAGATGTCTGTCAGTTAATTCAGTAAAAATTACATCCAGCAGTGCTATTCTGTAAAAATCTTACCGTGAGAACTTAGGTGAAGTGAGCGGGAAGTGAGCTCTGTCATTCCCTAATGGTAGGGATTAACACTATTAAGTGCTCACTTCACGGTGAGATTTTTACAGAATCGACCGGCTGTTTAGGGAAATAATACATAATAATATATGGATGTTATGTTAGTTATAGTCTGAGCAGCATATAATATATATTACATAATTATTATGAATCAAAATCAAAAGTCATTGATGAAACTAGGCTGAGAATCAGCACTTTTCGAACGTCATTACAAAAGACAGTCCCCAAAACACCCGCCCTTCACCACTTCGTAGTGGTTTCTCTGGGGAGAAGAAGTGGCGCAACAACCTCCCCAGCAGCACAGCTGTCTGTTCAGTTAGAAAATACTTGAATGAATACAATACAAGGTATGCAAAGTAATTAACATTACAAAACACAGAACACTAAATTAAATTATTTGCTGTATATCAGCTAGCCACGCCAATAGGTATACCAACAAATACAAGAAAAACTATACGTAGGTACTCAAGCAAAAAAATAATATATCAAAATTAAAAACGCAAACAAAAACTTACTATCTAAATAAAAGCCTCGAGGTATTAAGGGCGTGACCGCTTACATATTTATGCAATGCTGGAATATGTATCAGAAAGAAGATTTAAAGAAAAAGACTTCTACTGTATTTTATATATTTTCACCGTCGTCAAATTATTTAGAAAAAAGGCCAAGTGCGTGTTTTAGTTTTCCTTTTAACTTCGTTATAGTTATATACTACTCCCGTGAATTTTTTCACATATCCTAAAACAACCAATAATAATAGCTGGCAGGAGGGGACGCATGACTTAACAAAAATTAGCACTTCAAAGCTTAATATTTTACAAAAAGTTCCCTGAATCGAAAAATTGAAAGATCTATCCAACGATACCCCAACCCATGGGGTAGACAAGAAAAAAAAAATCCCCACTTTACGTGTAACGGAGGTACCCTAAAAATTTTTTTTCACGATTTTATTTTACCACTTTGTCGGCGTGATTAATATTATGTGTATCCATGTCAAATTATAGCTTTCTAGTACTAACAGTCTCTGAGCTAAGCTGCGGACGGACGGACGAACAGACAGACATGGCGAAACTATAAGGGTTCCTTGTTGCCTTCAGAACCCTAATAAGCAGTGCGATTGCTGTCTTGAATTATTTGTGTCCTATCTATTCTTACATCTACGAGTATGTCACTGTATTTTTGTAAAGTGTGCTAAAAGTATAAAATAAATAAATTATTCATCTAAACTCACTTGTACACATTGTTAGTAAACTTGTTATAGCTTCCCAGAGCAACCAGAGTTCCCAGACCCAGACCGTAAGAGAAGAAGATCTGGGTGACAGCATCAATCCATACTTCAGATTCCATCAGCTTGGACATGTTAGGCATCACGTAGAACTTGATGCCTTGCATGGCACCAGGCAAGGTGATTCCTGGAACAATGATAATAAAGTTTATATCAACTAATACTTAGCAATCTTATTCCAAAATCGATTTTGAAATGGCGAGAATACTATAAATGAACGCACTTTAATCCTAGTGATTGTATATATTGCTGTTATTTCTCGGTAATTTTCATAAGTTATTTTAATACAGTAAATTTTAATATCTTCTTATTAATGTCTTTATAGAAATTGACAGCTACGGCTTTGAAAGCTCATCTTTTTTTACATAAGCTCGTATTGGCGCACTGCTGGAGAAAAGCCTCCCTAGTCTCCTTCCATCACTGTTTGTCCAGAACTGCCAAGACCCATTTACGTATTTTTTATTGCACTGGGTCTGAGTAGTAGATTACAGCTCACTCCCTCTCGAAGAGAGGAGGCCTGTGTCCCAGGGGCGGCGAGCAATGGGCAGTTCGCCGTCCGGTAAGGACCAGGCCCGGGTCAACGGCGCGTTGTGTTCCACGCGCGCCTCAAAGAGTTGTCAGCAATAACTGACGGGGTCCGCTGGGGCCGATGCTTGCCAGGGTCGCGAGTTGTTCGAAAGAGGTACCGTGGCCCTTGGCACAAGCAACTGAAGGAACACGGGTGGGTTTTAGTCAGCAAAAGTCTGACACGCCCTCCCGCTCCGCCCAGAGCGGGAGAAGTTATTTGATAATTTCACACCCCAAAAAAAAAAGGCCTGTGTCCCAGCAGTGGGAACAGTAAAGGATTTTAGTGTTACACTACACTATTCTTATGCTATACTTTTACAAGCCTCATGTCCTCCTCCCTATCTTTAACGTATTCAGTGTTTCTTTCTTCCTATAATTCCTTACCTTTCAACATTCTGCATAATTTTATGGGCAGTTTTTATCAACTCTAAAAATATGTACAATTCTGTACAAACCTCTGATCAACAGCACAGTCAGCAAGAAGTATGGGAACAGAGCGGTGAAGTAGACCACCTTGCCGGTCCACCTGACGCCCTTCCAGATGCAGAAGTAGCAAAGTACCCACACCAGCAGCAGAGTCCCGGCCAGCTCCCAACGGATATTGCCAATGTGCTCGATGCCACTCGAGATTTGGAGGGCGCGGCGTCTGGGGGAAGAGAGATGGGTTTTAGGAAACCAGAAGATAATCTTTATGATAATAGTTTTACTGAGTCTCTTGATAAAGATTATGCAGCAGCAAAGAGTCATTTGGCAGGTAATTCTAATCTTTCTGATTGAAACTCTGTTATAACTATAATGAGTGAACACGAAATCCCGTGGGAATATCGGGATAAGAAGTATCCTATGTATTATTCTAATTTATAATTGTACAGTTTCATCAAAATGCGTTCAGTAGTTTTACGTGAAAGAGTAACAAACATCCATCCATCCCTCCTCACAAACTTTCGCGTTTATAATATTAGTAGGATTATAGTAGGATTTCCTAATCAATCAGCAGGCTAATTGCGTAACACACTATCAGTAGCAATAGGTTTCATTTTGACAGTTCAACAACATTCATTGCGTTATATACGTTGGTGAGCAGACAAATTTTTCGAACATATGAAGAAATGGATTAGCAGTATGTTTAAAAATGATTAAAATTGACAGAAATAGTGTGTTACGCAATTAGGGCGCTGGTACACAATACTATTCGATCAGTACATCATTAAAGTTGAATCTCACACCTTTTGAATGCTAGGTACTTGTTCAGCTTTGTGTTATCGTGTATAATGAACGCCGGCTCGATCGACGTGTTCATTAGTGGAGTTAGACAGTCATTTAAGTAAATTAACAAAATATTAAAAGTATTTTCAATAGGTTTTGAAATCTTTAGCTTGGTTTGGACATTGTAAGTGTCAGTTAAACTTTGAAGTGTTTTTGGATAAACTGTAATTAGTTTTGAAAATGGTTGCTACAGCGCGAACTTAAAAGCGTCAAACTACCAATATTAAGGTACAGACGCCAGCACATCAAGCTACTACAATCTGCCAAATTTCTATGATAGATTTTCAACTTTATCGCTAAATCGTAAGGTTCAAAGTTGATTGGAAAAATTTGACAGTTTCGGGTAGCTTGATGTGCTGGCGTCTGTACTTCTAGAACAAATCTTTTTTAAACTATTTTTTTGAGTGTACATTGTGTCCTACTGGTGGGCAATGTCCTCCCCTATTTCCTTCCAAACCTCTTTATTTTATATTTAAATAATATCGCGGATTTTTAACAGATTTTTAACTCCGACACCAAATAGTTTCTCCACTTACTCCCAGAACTCTTTAACCGGATCCGACAGGACAGCCTTGCTGATGTTCTTCCCGTTGAGCGTGCAGAAGGTGGTCATGTCCATTGTGGACCAGCAGGTCAGGTTCTTGCGGTCGTAGGGGTTCACGCAGGTGGCCGTGTTCCAGTAGTTGTCGCAGTTCCGCCATGGCACGTCTGCGATAAGAAAAGGAAAGTTATAAATGACAATGAAGAAGAAGAAGAAAAGGCTAGTACGTAGAACCTTTCACTATATTTTAAGAGATGATAATAATACAACATTATACATTGCTCCCTGAAATCCTAACCAGAATGAATCAGACATGAGATTTTTTTTTTTTGCTTCGTTTATATTATTCGTATCAAGTTGATGAAGTGCAGCATATTTGAAATACTGCACGTAATTTGGAATAATATATTCCAAATAAAATAACACTTTTCGAGATTATAGTTTCACTGAAATTTTGAGAAGGTCCTTGTTTTTGTTTTGTTTGACTGTTTGTATTATTAAAGTTAAATAATTTAACGTAGGTATTTTTTATTGGGCTAACCCGTTTCCTTTTCTACTTATTCCCAAAAAACAAACTGATAATCCAAATATGCTGCACTTCCTCTAACAATATTTTCAGCTTTAACTACATACATGTAACAAATGACTATACTGAGCGACGCCGACGAAAGCAAAAAAAAAAAAAATATTGTAACCTAATTTATTATTATTATTATTATTTTTATCTAATTTTGTTTAGGGGCTTTTATCAAAGATATGTCAGCCCCATCGTATCCTTTTACATTAATTGTCTTACTTAAACACTATTAGTTTATAATATTCTTAATATGAGTTATTCGTGGATCAAAATTAAATAGCACAACTTTTTAACCCTTATGTGAGTGACGAGGTATCCGGGTACCTTTAGCATTTTCAAATTTAAAATTCTTAAGGTACCCGGGTACTCGTCACTCAAACAAAGGTTAAAAAAATCGTAATATTTTGGTCCAAAGTTAACCCTTATGTGAGTGACGAGGTACCCGGTATCTCGTCACTCCATAAGGTTTAATAATCTCAGAAGATGGTACAGATAAGATGGATTGGATTATGTCTACATCAAATTTATTTATTTTAAATCCTTCACGAACAACTCGCGTCCTACTCCGTTCCGAGCACAGTCCATCAGCAAATGTTGCACGTCCTCGATGTGATTGCAAACTGTGCAATTAAGAGAGTCAGCCTTTTACATAAGAAATGCAATCTTTGCCGATGAATAGTGCCGAGAACGGAGTCTTAATCAATTTTTATATCAATTTAACGTAATTTCTATGTAATTTAGTATCCTCAATTTATTATAATTTTTTTTAAATCATAATTAAGTAAACAAGTCATAATACAAGTCTTCAAAGAATTTTCTACTCTGCAATGAATTGATATAAACAAGTCTCGAACGAGTTTAATAAAGTTATATTGCTAAGTAACTAAGGGAAAGTGGGCGCCGTAGGGGTAATAATATGGGATATCGCGTTACCCAGAAACTGGGTTGCGGAGGTCAGATATGCAGTCGCTCCATTTAAAATACTGGTATTAGTTGCATCCGATTGGACTGGAAGCACTTACCTGATCTCATGGACATGAAGAAGTAGAAGATGGCCCAGGCGAGGATGACGATGTAGTACACGTTCATCCAGCAGGACATCACAGCAGCCGCGTAACCAATACCTGGATCAAAATGATGACTGTTTTAGATTCCGTTCCAAACTATAATACATTAATGTTGTGAAAGAACATGATGACTTCGAGAAATCGTAGGAAAAGCTAAAAAACACGCCAAACATGAAGTATCTATTTACAATATCCAGTAATCAAGTAAAACATTATCTGTAAGTCGATTCTGTAAAAATCGTACCGTGAAAGCTTGCGTGGAATGAGCTGTCTGTGTCATCCCACTGATGCTAGGGATTGACCAAGCATACATTTACAATCATAATCGAGATTTTAATAATATTTTGTTACGCTAATTCTATTCGACTCGTCAGGACTAGTCGTAACACGAGCCTTTGTCAAAACCAAACTGTACCTATTTGATTAGAATATTTAATTTTATGAATCATTTCCAAGTAACTGTGTCAAAACTTGGCAAAAATCTTTAACACATTGAACGCCGTGGTGGTCACCGGTGACCACACTATACTTTCCATCTAGGCTGACGCCGATTCGCGATTTCGACAAATTTTACACATTATATTTTATTGGCTCATACTGTTCAAAATAGTCAAAACCCCCTGTAAATAATTATGTGTTATTACTATCCAAAGAATTAACAAAATGATTGCTGTCGCTCACACCGGTGACCCCCCACGGGCGGCGTTCAAAGTGTCAAACGATAGCATTCTAATCTCAGCCTCAATGTATCTCTAAATTACCTTCGTAACTATTTATTTAGGATTTGTCGCTGATATGAGATCGCCAATATATTTGAACGTTTTAAAGTACGGGAATCGGCCTGAAAGTCCATCACCTTATAGGTACAAAAAATAACAAAACAACCATTCCTTACCTTTGAAAATCGGTGCAATCTTAAACACGCCCAAGCCGCCGATGGTAAGCATCTGTCCCATGGCAAGCTCCATGAAGAACATAGGAATACCAGCAAGGAACAGAGTGAGGAAGTAAGGGATGAGGAAGGCACCGCCGCCATTCTTGTAGCAGAGGTAGGGGAACCGCCACACGTTGCCAAGACCGATTGCTAAGCCAATGACGGAGAGGATGAAGTCTAGCTTGCTGCCCCACGAACCTCTTTCTGGTAGGTCGGATTTTGTTTTTTTCTTTACTTCGCTGCAAAGAAAATTAATGATGTTTATGCAAAGATTTAGAAACCTTTTTCGGTATTCGTCTTAGGGCTAATTTCACCAAACTTTTAAATTTAGAATAAGTCTCATCCTGAGAATAAATTTTGAATTTTTTTCAGTTTTTCCATACTAGAACTGTCAGACGTAATTTTTTTTTCCCGGTTAAAGATTAAACTTTGTTTAGACTTTGGTAAAATCAGCCCTAAATTTATTGTGAATTAACGTAAATTATAAAGGATGTAATACTCAATTAAATGGCTTATGTTATATTATTATAGTATTGTATTTGTGATAATTTTGTATGTATTAGTTTACAAGTATGTTTGTAGTAGTATGTATTGTTTTTTCTTTGGGCCTTAGTTGCCTGAAATAAAGGAATAAATAAATAAATTCCTACCTTGCTGTATTGTGCTTTGTTGGTTATTTAGACACTGAAAACCCGCACCCTAATTGCGTAACACACTAACAATCTCAAATAAATAATTATTCTATTCTATTCTAATCTCGATCATTTATTTGTTCGAAAAATGTGCCTGCTCAACAAAGTAAATAACGCAGTGATTGTGGCTGAACTGTCAATGTGTTACACAATTACCCCGCCGGAGATAACCATTTTAAGTGTTGACTTTTTGAGTATATTCCATTTAGTTCACATCATTTTATGAGAATTAGAACAAACCCACAAATAAGGGCAATTTACCATAAACGTGTGAATAACACCAATTTTCTGAAGGAAGTGCTACCAAATATTTTCGACACGCAAGGTCTCAATTATGGAATCCACAATGGGCTTTACTTTTCAAAGTAGGTACACATTCCGTTTTTCTGCTCAGAACAAAAAGGACAACGTCCGTTCTTAAATCTGAGGTAGGAGAAAAATTCATACTAATGTAGGCTTCTAAAGGTACAGACGCCAGCAAATCAAGCTATCAGAAACTGTCACATTTTCCCAATCAAATTTGAACCTAATGCTTTAGCGATAAATATGATAATCTATTAAAGAAATTTCACAGATTGTAGCAACTTGATGTGCTGGCATCTGTGCCTAAATCACAAGCGCTGCGGTATTTTTTTTTTTAATGTTGCAGCATTATGCCGAGATAGGAGCCTTTTTGGTCTCGCACAAGTCTTCTTTTTTTATTTCGGTTGTTTAATGTAACTTTGTTAGTTTTAAAAGCTCCTTTTTTACTGTTTGTATTTCTATGCGTTTCACAAACAATAATTATATTTTTCTTTCTTTCTTTCAAATCAGCCTAGCCTGAACTCAGCATCTCAGCGTTCACCAAGTTTTCAAATAGGTATAAAAATCCAGTGATCTGAGAATCTATCAACTCAGCCATTCACTGTCCACGGCTGGACTTAGGGATCTGTTGTTGTGCATAAATCGATGAACTCTACTTACCCAGTTTTGTTGCTAGATCCTTGTGCGCTAAGTTCGATGTCATCTGTACGTACGTCGTTTTTCGTTTCCATTTCTGTTTATTATATCTCTGTCTTTTTCTAATCGAATGTGTTGCCGTATTGTTGTCTCTTTCCCAGACTATTTCTATATTTTAGGGAAACTGTAATAACATTTTCGTTGAAGTACGTAGACTAGATTAGGAATGCCGCTAATTTTGTATCTGTAACAAAAAAAAAAAGATATTTGAAGGTTTGTCGTGTTTTAAATACCTACTATACAAAGCGTGATTAAATTAATGCGCATGAAGAAAGTAGTTCGTTCAGTATTCTTTACTAAATCGGTTCCTGTAATTTTTAATGTAGGTAATTTTTTCCCCATTTTTAATGAAAACTACGTAAATCACAGTCGCACTTCCGATTTACAGTCAAAACAAAACAAAAAGACCTATGGACGTGTGCGAATGTGTGCGTGCGTAGATTTGTAATATGACCACAATTTCTCCCACAATCAGTATAAGTAATTTAATAAATAAACAATGTTTTATAGATAATAGTAAAAATTCAGTGATTGTATTAAGATTATAACATAATATTCTAATTAGGGTGTTTGAGGGTGTGCGTTAATTCCGAGACATGTTGTATAACATAACAAAACATCTCGACTGTAATTCCTGAAGGGTAAGGCAGAAGCCCACCTACATAGTACACCCACATTTCGCTAGAGGGGGCGTTCTTATTGCCATTAACCGGGCAAAAATCGAGATTCCGAGAAATTCCAGATAGAAAAATCCCAATTACACTTTGCCCGACCCAGGAATCGAACCCGGGATCTCATGTTCAGGGGTAGTACTCGCGACCACTACAACAATGAAGCTGTCAAACACTAGGTTTCATAATAATCTGGTGATAAACATCATATTCTGTCTCTCCTTCCCTTTTCAATCCATCCAAAGGTTGTCTTTAAAAGATCGCTCTTAGCGATAAGACCACCCATTGTGTCACCCTTTGTAAAATTTCTATATTTATATCTGTAATCTATATGGTGTACATAATAAAGAGTATTCTATTCTGTCTAAGATCTCATCATCATCTGTCTAACCTTTCCCCAACCATTTTGAGGTCGGCTTCCAGTCTAACCGGATGCAGCTGAATACTAGTAATTACATGGAGAGATCGCCTATCTGACCTCCACAACTAGATCTGGGTAATACGATACCCCTCGGTAAGACGTGAATATCTAAGGAATACTAGTACTTCATCCCAAAGCATATCAATAAAATACAAAACCACACAAGCTTATACACATGTGGATAACTATTCAAGTGTTAGCTTAGCATGTTCCACCGCTGTTGATTTAAATCTCCAATCTAACCTGATGCGAATAATTTCCAAAGAAAGACAATGGTTACCGATTCTGTTGTCCGCAAAATAAAAAAAATAAAGTTCAGTGCATATTTTTTTTTCTATTTCATTAAGAAAAGGACAGAAGATTAAAATATTTGTTTAGTTCTGTCAAATTAAGATACTCCATAGACAAGTTTAGACGTGATTAAAAAATTGGCTACTAAAAATACGTCAACTTACGTCAGGCGCTGACTAATTTGACAGGACTAAACTAATATTTATCTTCTGTCCTTTTCCTAATTGGTAATTAGAAAGAAAAAGATGCACTGAACTTAAATTTAGTTTGGTTTATGAACAGGGGAATCGGCGCCAATGTCTACAGAAAATATATACATATATGTATATATGTTCCCCCATAATGTACAGACGCCAGCAAATTAAGCTACTACAATCTGTCAGATTTCTTTAATAGATTTTCAACTTTATCGCTAAAGCATAAGGTTCAAAGTTGATTGGGAAAATCTGACAATTTCGGGTAGCTTGATGTGCTGGCGTCTGTACATCTTCACGTCCATTCTACCTGTAGCCTCACACGCTCTAAAGCCAAGCTTGTGTTTACGAGGCATCAACGTGAAATATGAACAGACATTTACATCACATGTTCATTTTATTTGCCAAAGAAAATTGGATGGGGACTGGGATTTGTTTACTGTTGTTTAGAAATGTCTGTGGTATGAGCTTTACATTATGTGGATGCACCCTTATTTCGGGTGGTGTATACCAAAACATTGACATTTGGAAAAGTAGAATTGTTCAAACGTGAAGAATTAAAATTGGTCCAAGTGTTTTAAAATAGATTGAGGTTTAGTAGAAATATCTATAATAGTGAGAGGAGTAAACTTAATCTCTTTGTACAGACGCCAGCACATCAAGCTACCCGAAACTGTCAAATTTTCCCAATCAACTTTGAACCTTATGCTTTAGCGATAAAGTTGAAAATCTATTAAAGTTTGACAGATTGTAGTAGACTGATGTGTTGGCGTCTGTGCTATTCACGTGAACCGAAAACATCTATCATAACCAACCCTACTGACTCATCATCATCATCATTTCAGTCATAAGATTTCCACTGCTGCATATAGACCTCCCCCGAGAACTGCCGCCTTCGACCGGTTCGATCATCAACTCAGCCTATCGCAGTCCACTGCTGGACATAGGCCTCTCCCAGACTGCGCCACAACACCCTGTCCTCCGCCTTCCGCATCCAGTCCACCCCAGCCACCTTCTTTAGGTCGTCCGTCCATCTAGCTGGGGGGCGTCCCACACTACGCTTGCCGATACGCGGTCCGGACCGGTTCGATGCTTCTCGCATTCCAAGAATTCTTACGGCCATTACCAGGTCATCGGTGGACGACGACCTGATAAAGATGATGATAACCATGTGGGATGCTTTCCAACGCTACATGTTCCCGTAAGCGGACACCACTTCAGAACCTCTCCGCCCCATCGGCCATCTGTTCTTAGGGCAATATGCCACTTTAGTTTGGCAATCTATGTTCTATGTTAGAGGGTTTTAGTCCTTCAGGTAGACGATTGTGCGTGGTAAGTTTGGCTATTCTTTTTTTATTTTTATTTTTATTTATTTGTTAGGGACAAAAAACAGTTACATGCCAAGCTTAACTAGAGATTCTTAAAATAGCACAAAACTTAGAAATACATTTATACACAGTCTATACCATATTTATATTATTATACATGTAACCCACAACATTGTCCACGGATTCACAAAAAAAAAAAAAAGTTAAAAGAAAACAGACTAAATAGTGTGCATCGTAAAAACCTAATAAGGAAAAGGAGAGAAAAATAAAAAAAAACACTTATGAATTCAGTAACTCGATTGCTCTCGCCTTGAAACGATCTTTGGAAAGAGTAAATATGTCAAGCTCCATGAAGTGAGCGTTGTACGCATCAACAAGGCGACGAAGAGGCACACGCTCCCCAGCGTTAGTCCTGCACGCGTTCGTGTGAAATAGTCGAGGAACACGTACCCCACGAAGCATGACAGATCTAGGTACTGTATAATGTAGACTATTTGTTAAAGGAATGCAGTCGAATCGATTATTGCATATACCATGCAGCATCATTACACCCAGAAGAAATCGTCTAGACTGCAAACTAAGTACATTGTAACGTTTCAGCAATTGTTTGTAAGATACTTTAGGACGGTTACATTTATAATTCATAGAACGTAAATATTTTCTCTGCACAATTTCTAGCCTATCTTATTATTCTTACTGATCTCTTCATCACACTACTGATCTGCCTAGCCTTTTCCCAACTATGTTGGGGTCGGCTTCCAAATCGCATCTTCATCACACCAATCTTCAACCATGCCCATTGCTAAACAAATATACGAACAATTCATAGACATCATCTGCCTAGCCTTTTCCCAACTATGTTTGGGTAGGCTTCCAGTCTAACCGGATGCAGCTGAACACCAGTATTTTACATGGAGCGACTGCCTATCTGACCTCCACAACCCAGTTACTGGGCAATACGATACCCCTTCGTAAGACTGGTTGTCAGACTTTCGGGCTTCCGACTACCCGTAACGACTGTCAAAGATCCACGAATGACAGCCGGGACCAACGGTTTAACGTGCGTTCCGAGGCATGGAGGGCTCTCGGTATGTTAAGATGGTCATCCATCCACAAACCAACCGCAGCAAGCGTAGCTTAACCTGATCGGTCGAACTGTGCGACTGTTATTATTTAGCACCGGGCCCCTCCCTCTTCACCACACTATTTGTAGAACCCTTCCACTCCAATCTAACGCAACTAACAGAAATAAAATTTGCATGAAACATTCATTTGAATACAAATACAATTTTGCTTTAAATCTAGTGTAAACTGCACTAAAACGACAGAAATAAAACGAGCAGACTTTTAGATGGATGGAATGGGTTACACTAAGAAGAAAGCAAACGTTTTTCATCTACGTCTTTACCTGCAATACATTATTTTTATCTCACGAAACGACACGCGCTTTACTTTTGTTTACCAAGTGTACAAACACACAGTGAATGTGTGTGTAAGCGCAGGAGCTCTCGGTACCGTCCGAGACAATAGCGAAGTCGGAAATGTGTGTATGTGTGTTATGTCCTGACGCTACTCGTCTTCACGCACACATTCACAGCGTGTTTGTACACTGAGTTACTACAAGTAAAGCGCGCCTCGCGGTTGAGACAACAATACTGCAGATAACTACTTATTAGTAATATAAAAATGATATAATTAAAATTGGTCAACGATTCTATTAATAATTACAATTATTCTTCTCTCTAACCGCATAGCATAGTTAAACATAGCAAAATTATGAACACCACCCTTCAAAGAATTCCCCCGCAAAACTTCAGAAACATTGTCGTATGATTACTTATTTTATTTTTATTTTATTTTTTATTTTGAAGAAATGAAATAAAATAAACATTGTCTTATGAGACAATGTTTATTTTATTACACTACTTTTACTTACATTAGAGTTTCACTCAAACTCACAAAGCACAGCTCACCATAATGTATGACCACAGTTCTATTAATACCAATCAGAACGAACACTTCATTTAGCCCCACATACATTTCAAATAACCCCTCTGTTTGCTGGTACCCCAGTGACCTGTCCCACTAGACTGATAGGATAACCACACGACGATTTGTAACGATCCTTTATTAAATAAGCTATTATGCTACTGGTGATCTTGACCGTCAAATGGTCTCTTTGTAAGTCTATGTAAATGCTTTTGTAGTTGCAATTGCATCTAGGAATTCATTTATCCCTCTTGAGTCGTGAGTCGAGCCACACTGGTTTGTATAGCTATTAATAGGCAGCAGATCATACATCTATTCTAATTCACACTGCTATACAAGATTCAATGATCAGATTGTTTCATGTGGTATCGTGTAACCCAGTAACTGGGTTGTGGAGGTCAGATAGGCAGTCGCTCCATGTAAAATACTGGTATTCAGCTGCATCCGGTTAGGCTGGAAGCCGACCCCAACATAGTTGGGAAAAGGCTAGGCAGATGATGAGATATTTCTATTCTTCGTAGAGTACAGATAGTAGTAGTCATGCTACGCGTGCTGTGAGAATCGAACCCAGAAGCTCATGCTCAGAAGCCACCACTAAACCAACAAGATACGCAAAATCAAAAACAACCATTACTAAAACTATTTTTTTTTTTTCAGTAATAATAAATTTATTTCTATTGGGTCGTTCGAAAAGTGATGTCGTTTTTATTCATAGATTACAATGTGATTTAATAATAATAATAACAGTTATTAATCAGTGATACATTAGGCATTTTGTTCGATAATCTTTTGCCATCAATTTGGCAGCTGCATAATCCCGCGCTCGAAGAAAGTTTGCTATTTAGAGGCAAAAAAATGAATCAACTCATTTTTAATAGTCTCGTCTGAATCAAATCTTTTTCCATTTATATTGTTCTGAAGAGAACGAAATAAATAGTAATCTGACGGCGCTAGGTCAGGGCTATATGGTGGATGAGGCATCTATTCCCAATTGAGTTCCAGTAATTTCTGACGAGTGGTCAGATATGTATGTGATCTGGCGTTGTCGTGATGGAAAATTACGGTCGGGACGGGATTTGCTAGTTTTGGCCGCTTTTTCTTAATTTATTAATCCAGTTGCATTAGTTGACGAAAGTACGTATCGGAATTGATAGTTTAGTTACTTTGCTGCTGCTGGAAATAAACAATACCTTGATAATCCCACCAATACACAGTTAAATATTTATTTTTTTTGTGAATTCCGGCCGTTGGTGTCGATTGTGTCAGCTCACCCGCTTTGCTCCACGATCGTTTTCGCACGATGTTATCGTAGACAATCCATTTTTCATCACCAGTTATAATTCTCTTCAAAAATAGGTCGGTTTTGTTACGTTTCAGTAATAAATCGCAGATGTTAATTCGTTTAGTAAGATGAATTTCTTGCAACTCATGAGGGACCCAAATATTGAGGTTGCTTACGTATCCGAGCCGTTGTAAATGCAATAAAACCGTTGAATTTGAAATGTTGAGACTCTCTGCTATTTCTCGTATTGTGATATGCCGGTTGGCTTCGATAATTGCTTTTATTTTGTTGTCATCGACAGTAGTTGGACGACCAGAGCGTGGTGCATCCTTGTTATCAAAATCTCCAGAACGAAATCGAGCAAACCAACGCTGGCACTGGCGTTCAGTCAGAACATCTTCACCGTAAACATCACATATTTTTTTCCGAGCCTGCACTGCATTGTTGCCTTGTTTTAAGTAAAAAAGTAAAAATTATGACGAAAATGCTCACTTTGGTTTTCCGTTTTAGTTTGATACCAAGCAAAGAATTGTTCGCGAATGACACAATTTTCTACAGAAGATAGCTTGAAACGTCAGCTTTCAAATGACATAGAAACTTTAAGAGTCGCATCATTTTTCATCATCATGCATTTTTAGTACTTTTTAGTAAAGTGACGCCATCTACCGAAAAAAGCGACAACATTTTTCGAACGACCCAATACAACTTCAATATACCTACATTACATCAGTGAGCTCAACCCCTGAACTAGGACAACCTCTATGACAGGAGTTGAGGATACGCCGGTTACATTGATCTCAATGTGGAAGCTTACTGTAGACAGTGCTTACTGTAACTACTTTAGACAGTTAAAATATATGTTTCGGAAGATTTTTATTAAACCTAATCTAAACAGCATATACTTATCCAACGAGCGATGCATTACACATCACCGCTCAACGGAACAGGGCCCACAGCATCAATTTACTTATTAAACTCTGTCATGATAGCGTATACTAACTAATTGAACAATTTGGGAGATCCGTGAAATAAATGCAGCACATATTTTGACAGCCCTTATTGGATTTGTGGTTTTTAATAGCTGAATATCAAACTTAGAAATAAAGTTATTTTTAGTACATCATCATAATTTTGCACTATTTTCTGGATAACTTCAATTTTTTACAAGATCTAAGGCAAAAGTAACAGTCGTAATTTTACTGATATTAATAAATTTCTTGCACAAAACCTCAATGAGAGACAATTAATGAGGGTGATTTTTACTTAAAACGTCTATCAATATAATCATCAGCACTTAAGGACAGGGGTTTGTGGCTAAGTTGTAACAGCCGCACGGGTCGATCGAACAGGTTAAGCTACGCTTGCCGCAGTTGGTCCATGGATGGGTAACCGCCTTTACATACCAAGACCCTTCCGTGCAAAAGCACGTTAAGCCGTTGGTGCCGGCTGTCCTTCGTGCATACTTGACAGTCGTTACGGGTCGTCAGAAAACCGAAAGTCTGACAACCAGTCTTACCAAGGCCAACTAACCGTGTTGTAGAGGTCAGATATAGTTCTGATATTCAGCTGTACCTAACCGGTTAGACTGGAAGCCGATCCTAACATTGTTGGGAGATGGTCATTGAGAAAAGCTTGAAAACCTATAAAACAAATGTCCTAATTGCAACATAAAGGACAATGGCTAATTTTGTATGGACCCCGTACCCAAAAAAAAATGTGCTATAGCATTATGAACCATGTCTGTATTTTATGCCAACAGAGTAGTTTAATTAACCCTAGGAAATCACTTGAAAAAAAAGATATGTCAGGAAGTAAGATTGATTTAAGAAAGGGAAATATTTAACTTTTTCTCTAAAAACTTTTTGACGTGCTGTTTATGGATCCTTTCTTAGATAAATGAACCTCCATGATTTTTTTGCGCTTCTAATAATGAACTTATTTTAAAATAATTGAGCCTTTATTTAACTTTCTGGCCTGTTGCCACAGTTGGTGGTAGTAACTAAGCTATGGTACCCCGACCAAACGGGTTAGCAAAGTCGAGCGAAGCAAGCGGTGTAGCACCAGTGACCGGCGAGCGCTGCAATCCAGTTGGTTGCAGTTACTTGGCCATTTAGTATTTTTAGGACCCCAAAATAGGTTTGAGGTTCACAACAACAGGCGTAATCATTGTATTAGAGTGTTCAATAAAATTTTTAGCACCCCATATTAAGAATTATTAAAGGTTCGATCGAATACATGCTTTCTTTTATGCACTTCCAAAAATTACAGAAAATTAAAAAGAGGGTCAATTCTTTAAAAAAAAAAGTGCATCATTAGAAGCGCAACATCCTTTAGATGTTCATTAATTCCAAAAAGTGTCCATAATTAGCAGATCATTAAGTTTTGAGAGGATAAGGTAAATATTTCCCTTTTTTTAATTTATTTATTTTCCTCACATATCTTTTTTGTCCAAGTGAATTCAGACATGCTGTCTTATGATTCATTTAAGCAGGTACTCCATAGGGCTATAAAAATTAACTTCACACTAATATTATAAAGGCGAAAGTTTGTGAGTGTGTGTGTGTGTGTGTGTATGTTTGTTACTTCTTCACGCTCAAACGGCTGGACCAATTTTGATTAAATTTGGCAATATATATATGGTATAACCAGGATTAACACACAGAATACTTATTATCCTGATATTCTTACGGGATCGAGACTTATGCGAGTGAAACCGCGGGGCGCAGCTAGTTGTTCATAATGCTACAATTAACTTTGTGTCTGGGTACGGTCTTACCCAGTCTCCTTTACTAAATAAAAATAAGACATTTCCCACAATTTCCATCACTTTTAGAAACAACTCATTTATAGAAATAGAAATATTAGAATGAGCACCTTTTTTACCATTGTGCTTATATACCTACCCAAATGGAAACAGTTACTCATCAGTTAGATACGCGTTCCCTTTACGAATTAAATCTGAATATTTAACTAAGCATCTGCAATTAATGGATGTGGTTTTAACGCTCCACCCTGTATATGTGGGTACACCACCCTGTATTCCTACAATTTAAAGCCTTTGAGTTCCAAAGTGACAGATGGGGAAATTCCCATGAAACGACGTACATTTGCAATTTAAATGTGGTTTTGTTTTGGTTTTCTGCTTTAAAAAGATTTTAACTGTCCCTGCAGAGAGTTTTGAATCCGAGAGGAATGGATACCTATAGTGATGCTGAAAAGATGCTATATTTTTAATTGCATGTTGGTATGTTTATTACAAATAAGAAATGTGTTCTCCAACAATTTTTAGTAAGAAATTTTTGTATGGTAATCACTCTAATATTATAAAGGCGAAAGTTTGTGAGTGTGTGTGTGTGTGTGTGTATGTTTGTTACTTCTTCACGCTCAAACGGCTGGACCAATTTTGATGAATTTTGGCACACAGATAGTTTATAACCAGGATTAACACATAGAATACTTTTTATCCCGATATTCTTACGGGATCGAGAGTTATTCGGGTAAAACCACGGGGCGCAGCTAGTAAAATTATAATTCAATGTCCATACTAATCATCAGATCTGACCAAGATTATGTCTGGACTTTAAAAGAGACTGTGACCTCTGAGTTTGTTTCGCCCTTTCTTCTCAGAGTAGTCAGATAGGAAACGCCGACCTCATCTAGTTTTAAAAAATATGATTGACATGTAAAAGTGTTTGTACAAACCTACTTACAGAAAATAAATCATTTATCGTTTATTTATCATTTCTCAGACTAGTCAGATAGGAACCGCCGACCTCATCCGGTTTTTATTAGAATATGATTGACGTGTAAAAGTGTTTGTGCAAACCTACTTAGGTAGGTTTGCACAAACAGGTTTAGGTAAATGCGAAACTAACTCTGTCACATTTTAACGACTGAACAAATTTCGGTTATTGGCACAAAGGTAGACCATGACCTGCACCCTAATTGCGTAACACGATATTACTCTCAATTTGAATAATTTTGAAGCATATTGCTAATCCATTGCTCCAAATGTTCGAAAAATTTGTCTGCTCAACAACGTAAATAACGCAATGAATGCTGTTGAACTGTCAAAATGAAACTCATTGCTACTGATAGTGTGTTACGCAATAAAATTACCCTGCTGGATCCTAATCCAGCAGGGTAATTGCAAAAGGTATCCTTCGTCCTAACGCAGGATACTTTTTATCCCTGTCCCCGTGGCATTATTTCCGAACTCTACGCGGGCGACAGGCAAAAGCTAGTAACACCTTAAGTGAAGAGGTGCTTATACTTCCCAAGTTAAGTGTTAAGCGTTAAGTGAGATGACAAATTTCTGTCGTTATTAACTTGATCGATACTTCCAATGTGACCCAGTTTCGAACTCAGGAATAATTAACATCACTAGTAAGCTACTAAAAGGACGATTATTGCCAGCGATTTCGATATGATCGATTTTAAGCTTCAACTTTCATTGAACGCGTATCTTGACCCATCATTATACTGTGAAAGCAGGAGTAACTTGCTGCTAACTTTACTATACAATGCTTTGGTTTCTCTCTTCCTAAATTACCAGTTTTCAAACTCATATGATTGACATGTAAAAGTATTTGTACAAACCTACTTGCAACAGTAAATAAATCATTTATCATACTCAAAGCATTTATTTCAGCAGTGCGATTCTGTAATCATCTCACCGTGCTATGCTAATTCCATTGATGATTTTATATGATTACAAAGCTAGTATTGTAATTGTCAAAACGTTACTATTTTGTGGGGTGGGTTCCTTATAATAAGGACTAGTCTAGGAAAAAAAAACAGACTAAATTTTTGTATTTTATTTTAAACCCCCACCAAATAGTAATGTTTTGACAACTAAAATACTAGCTTTGAAATTATATCAAATTATCAATAAATTAGTTTAAAAAAATATTATTAAAATCTCCATTATGATTGTAAATGTTTGCTTCGTCAATCCCTAGCATCAGTGGGATGACACTGACAGCTAACTCCACGCAAGTTTTCACGGTGAGATTTTTACAGAATCGACTTACAGATAATGTTTTACTTATTTTCAGAAGTCCACGTTGGCACCCTTATTGCTTTTGACAAACTAAGGGTTTTTTTTGGATATACAGACGCCAGCACATCAAGCTACCCGAAACTGTCATTTTATCCCAAACAACTTTGTATCTTATACTTTAGCGATAATGTTGAAAATCTATCAAAGAAATGTGACATATTCTAGTAGCTTGATGTGCTGGCGTCTGTACATACAAAGCTAATGTCTTCTTTCACCACATACAGATATGTTTCAGTTAAAAAGAGTTCCATTTTTTGCATTTATTCAGACACTGATATTTCAAGCCTATTGAAATATTGGCTGTAGAAAACCAACCAGCTTTCAACGCAGCAGATACACAGAAAAAGCGCACACGCGAAAGCACAAAATCAACCACCAAAAAGCAATACTTACACAAACACACAAGCATCACAACACACCACAGCACAAACACATCACAAATTCAAAACAGGACCCGAAAATCTAAAATGGCGGCTGTACGTGTAGCCTCAACACATGCTGAGCCGATTGTGAGGTCCCAAACTAACATGGCAGCTACTACATCATGGGTATACATGCGAATCATGAAGCTGTCAGGTTTAGAAAGAATTTATGAGCACCTATATGTCCCCACCGGAAGGGGGGATCAATGCGCGGGAGTCGATTGGGTATACTGGGGTGGGCCCGACGGTCCGACGCTAGTTCACACTTTAGATGGTGTATGGCCTATTTATTTCTTCCTTTATTAGCCGTTTTTTGGGTCGCGTAAAGTGGTGCAGAATATGGATGAGGTGTAGGAGGAATGGTACAGGGTTTAGATCGAGTGTCTCGTGCTGAATTCGATCCAGTGCTTAAGAGACAGTCATTCGAGCGACGAGTTTGAAACCTCGGTCAATAAGTATAATCGGGTATCTGCTATTAGAAAACTCTTAGACGCAGTCCGAAATAAACTGCTTCCGGTAAATTATAAAAGGCTCTAGGACAAAGAAGAGAGGAGAAGATTTTTTGGAAGACCATCTTTTGCAAAGACTATTACGAGTACATACAATATCCTATGACACTCGGCAATACTGTTGTTTCCCATTCGTGAGAGAATTTTCGTAATCGCATCAGTAGGTAGTTGCGAAGATTACCCCCTATACATACTCATAAACTTGACCTTTTTATGACATTAGTATAGAGGTCTAAACAAAGACAAAAAAAAGGAAGAAAACCAAAGATCAGTGCGAAACACAGAGTACATTCTAATATACGTGCGAAATACAAGGATACAGACTTAGGAGATACCAAAGAAAAAGGGCCGCGGTGATTGGTACAGTCCAAGTTAGAGGGATATTGAGTGCGGTGTATAATGCCTAACATGTAATCAAACAGCAGGGTAATTACGTCAGTGGGGACCACATATATCGACCCTAGCAGGAAGGCTCAGTTCGGCTGCCTACGCCGTCAGGAAAGTAAGACAATACACTGACGTTGATACAGCTCGTTTAGTATATTTTAGTTATTTTCACAGCGTTATGTCCTACGGTATTCTGCTGTGGGGCAAAGCAGCTGATATACAAAATATATTTGTCCTTCAAAAACGAGCTGTTCGAGCAATTTACCAGCTAGGTGCTAGAGTTTCTCTAAGAGATTTTTTTAAGGATATTGGTATTCTCACGGTTGCATCACAATTCATCTTTGCCAACATCTTATATATTAGGCAAAATATACACTTGGTATACAAGTGTCAAAACAGTGATATTCACAATGTTAACACCAGAAATAAGGACAAACTACGTGCTCCCTTTCACCGGCTTCATAAGGTTCATAACTCATTTGTTGGTCTTGGTATAGCCTTTTTATAACAAGCTACCCTCTTATTTGCTAGATTTGCCTTTTAATGCATTTAATGCATTTCAAGCTCAAGTAAAATCCAACCTTTGTTCAAAGGCATACTATTCTATCAACGACTACTTAAACGATAAGAATAGTTGGTCGCCCTGATTAACTCAAGACAATGTTTATGTTCTTTCTCCAGAATTAGATTACTGATAGGTTATATGAGCTCATTATTATACAATTGTTTTTTATTGGGTTGTTTAAGTCAAATCAGTTTAATTTTATTTTAATTTTATTATTGACATAATCAACCCATTGCAATGTTTTCTAATGAGTTGATTGCAATATGTGGTTAGCTAGTGACCTCGACAATTGATCATATTATTCTTACCTGAGCAACCGGCAGCAGGTTCGTCATGCTCCCTTAGATGTCACTGCTTGCGGTAGCGTCGGGGGTCGGGTTGTCTCCTTCCCTCAAATATGGCGAAGGGGGTAATGGCTGACCTTTGCGTTATGATCGTGAACGGGTGCTGCTTGTGGTGACTGGTCGTCTTGCTGACCATGGTTTTATTATTGTTATCATTAGTAATAACTTGTTTATTTAGTTTCCTTCGATGGTCCTAGTTTATCATTTGTGACTTCAAGCGACAGCTATGTAAACAGAACCCAGCATTGCATAAATATGTTAGCGGTCACGCCCTTTATACCCGGAGGCTTTTATTTAATTTCCATTTATTAATTTTTGCTTGAGTACGTATAGTTTTTTATTGTATTTCTTGGTATATTGGCGTTGCTAGCTGACATATGGCAAATAATTAAATTTAGTGTTCTGTGTCTTGTAATGTTAATTACTTTGTATACCTTGTATTGTATTCATTCAAGTATTTTCTAACTGAACAGACAGCTGTGCTGCTGGGGAGTTTGTTGCGCCACTTCTTCTTCCCAGCGAAAGCACTAGGAGGTGGTGAAGGGCGGGCGTTTTGGGGGACTGTCTTTTGTAATTTTGACGTTCGAAAAGTGCTGATTCTCAGCCTATTTTGAATAAATGACTTTTGATTTTGATTTTGATTGACGTAACACACTATCAGTAGCAATGGGTTTCATTTTGACAGTTCAGCAACATTCGTTGCGTTATTTACGTTGTTGAGCAGACACTTTTATCGAACGTATGGAGCAATGGATTAGCCATATGCTTCAAAATGATTAAAATTGAAAGCAATAGTGTGTTACGCAATTAGAGTGCTGGTTGTTCTAGACAAATTCAAACTGATTGCTAAGTTCATTGTATGCCCAATTTATAATTTTTTTGACATTGATTTTACATTCTGTGATTACTTTAACTCACACACTAAAGTATTACTTTAAAATTTAAGGAAAATCATTTAGTTTTACAATATTTGTAAATATGTGAGCACCATGTATCAATCACATAGGTAATTAATTTACCTGTCATTGCTTTATTTTTAATTATTTTTAAAGAATCAAAGAAAAAGTATTTATTGCGACTCGTACAGGAAGATCACAAAGTATACTAATCACAGTCAAAAATAAAAACCAACCCACCAACCTATTTTGGTATAGTAATATTATTCTAGGTGCATCGTCTTTACATATAATTATTAATGTATACAAAATATTGTGAGGGACCCGTGGCTAGATTATAACAGCCGCACAGGTCGATCGATCAGGTTAAGCTACGCTTGCCGCGGTTGGTCTGTGGATGGGTGACCATCTTTACATACCGAGACCCCTCCGTGCCTCGGAAAGCACGTTAAGCCGTTGGTCCCGGCTGTCATTAGTAGATCTTTGACAGTCGTTACGGGTAGTCAGAAGCCCGAAAGTCTGACAACCAGTCTTACCTAGGGGTATCGTATTACCCAGTAACTGGGTTGTGGAGGTCAGATAGGCAGTCGCTCAATGTAAAATACTGGTATTCAGCTGCATCCGGTTAGACTGGAAGCCGACCCCAGCATAGTTGGGAAAAGGCTAGGCAGATGATGACTTACTTTCTAACAAAAGTGTACAGCCGGTCGATTCTGCAAAAATCTCACCGTGAAATCATAAGTGAAGTGAGCACTTAATAGTGTTAAGCCCTAGCGAATGATAGCTCACTCCACGCTCACTTCACCCAAGGTTTCATGGTGAGATGGTTACAGAATCGCACAACAGTTCTACGAGTATTATGTTTATTAAAAAATCTGGCTTTGCTAGTCATCAGAGAGCTCACGAAAGGTAACAAAAGTAGTCTTCGCTGTCACGGGATAAGTGATCTAAGATTAAACCAAACTAATCCGGTGAAGAGGACTGTATGCACTCTAAACACTATAAGGTAAGTCAGGAAGAACTGTCTACAACGATACTCGTGACTGCAGAATGGAAAATTCCGAAGGAAAACTTTCCCTTCAAGTGATCCTTTAGAGAGGCGAGACTCTCCACCATCAAAACCAATGAAATATTGAGAACTCATAATATAAATCTTCGATGATTCTTAAAAGTGGAAGAATCTTCAAAGAAGCTTTCTTACCTACACCTTAATTTTAAACAAAAACATCTCATCACATCACAAAACAATGGAATACATAATACAACTCATTAATATTCCTTTCAAAAGCATAATAAACGAACCAACAACGCCAAAATTCATCAAACCGTTAGAGAAACAAATCAATGCAACAGTTCATTTACGCGAAAAACATAACACGTATTTTTCCAAAAATTGAATTTTTCCACAAAATAAATACACAAAACAATTGCAAGAAAAACCACCTTTTATCCTGTATAAAGAAATACTGAAAAAATCATAAGTTTATGTGAAAAACTTACAGTTTTTAACTTCGTATTTTCTGCGAAAAAACTTTCGAGGAGACGATTGCACAGTAGCGTGGATTCCACCCTTATGGACAAAGGAGCGTTTTGACACAGCCTCCTGGAACGCGCATGCGTGGTGCAGGTGTCGTCCTGGCACCGCTACTATGGGTGGCTGTTTGTTTATGTTGTTAGGGAAGTCGTTTACTTGTTTGCCCGAAACTTCATCGTTTTCAGGTACACGAAATCACCCAACCGTTGCCTATTTTGGGGTTGACTTAGTTTAAAACCCTTTAATAGTTATCTAATTCAAGTTCTAAGGAATATCTACACATACCTACATATAACTACATACATGACATACTACGTAAAATCATACATACATACATATATAAAAATAAATAAGATTGAAGTGCCTGTTTGTAATGTCAAAATAACAGCTTTTTATTATACAAGGTGTAACTTAAATAACGCACAACCTCTTAAGGGGTCATTGTACTCATCATTATGAACAACTTTTACTATGAGACCAAACCGGAAATCGCGAAAAAAAAATCAGCTGTTCCCTACATTTTGACGAGTTATGCGAACATAAATGTAGGGAACAGCTGATTTTTTTTTCGCGATTTCAGGTTTGGTCCCATAGTAAAAGTTGTTCATAATGATGAGTACAATGACCCCTTAAGAGGTTGTGCGTTATTTAAGTTACAGCTTGTATAAAAAATATACTTACGTGCTCAAGCAAAATAATTATAAATCAAAATTAAAAATGTAAACAAAAACTTACTACCTAAATAAAAGCCTCCAGGTATAAAGGGCGTGACCGCGTAACCGATTACATATTTAGACACTATAGGCTGCTTTACAAGTTGACACGAGTTTAAGCCAAACAGAATCTCCACCTATGACCCAAATACCTCTTATCAAATCATTTATCCTTATGGCTTTTAGGTGAAATATCTTCATCGCCACCTTGTGGGACCTTATCGTAAACCCATGGTAATGTGGAATAACATCATACTGTATCAAAACATTTCATATTCGGTCTTAAATAATTGATTTTGAAATCTATCGCAATAAAATTAAGGTTGAAATTCCCGTGTCCATTGTAAATATTAAAAGTTTAACGACACTTTCGTTTTCAAGAACGGAGAGAAGTTCCAATTTGGACTTTTGAGTGAATGTTTTAAAGTTGAATTTCGTTTGAAGTTTAGTTTGTTGAATTTCGTAAATGTTTCCAATGACTGCAATTTGCTAGATGTCTTTGTTGTGTACCCTTTGAATGGTATCATCCATTGCTTTCATTGTATTTTCAGAGATAAACGGTTTCTAAGATCTTTTACTGTAAAAGGTAAAAAATCACGCTCATCGTGCAATTCAATTCTCTCTTGCCTTGAATTGCATGATTGAGCGCGATTTTCAATCTTAAAATACCTTTATTTCGTAAAAGTTAGAAAGAAGGTTTGATGGGGTTTTTTCCCTTAAATTTTTGTACTACCACCAGTGAACCAACCTACTTATTTCGTTTGCCAAACCGTTTAGAAATACTTACCACCAACTACCACCACCATTATCGTAACAAACTGGGCCCCCAGACATAAGAAAAGAAAGAGAGGGAGGCCTTTTAAAAAGACACATAAGATGGAGGATGGAATAAGTCACACGTATCGTATACTATTTTATAGCTCGTGTACCTAAACCCGCACTTTAATTCGCGCTTTTCTGTGTAAAAATAGACTACTTAAGTACAGAAAAGCGTGATTGAAGTGCAGTTTTAGGTCAAACAGTGCTAAAAATAACTGCGCAAAACCTCAGACACCCCAACTGATTTTTAATTCAATTGACGTATTTCAGAGAGAAAATACGTCATTAAAAAAGTTGTAAAGGTTTTATGTGCTGTTCTAGTTTTACTGGCCATTCTGATCGTTTCTTGCGTCTGCGACGACGCTTTATCGAGGGAGAAGTCGTCACCGGGTCGCTGCGCCGCGCTGACATTGGATTGCTTGACCTATTAATAAATAGACACGGCAACGTTTTTAATAAAGATTTTTTGAAAAATGTGACCTATATTAAAAAGTGGTTCAATTAATTCTGCTCGTTATTCTGATCAAACTATTTTCAGGTTTTGCGCATTTAACGTTACACGTTGTATAGTGCTATAAAAAAAAAACGACGGGTTGCACTCCGGGAGTGCCGGCAGAAGTGAAAACTTAAATATTAACGTTGTGCATTTTTTATATTTTGGAATGGTTAGGGAATCATTTTGCACGAATTGCTTTAATTATCAGTATAAAAGTACTATCATTTATGTCGTAGAATACAATATTTATTTATTGCGCTATCTTGCACAAACATGACAATTTATATTGCATTAAAAAGTTTATCTCTCAGAAAAATCAACTTCCATCCATAATTTCGACGACTTTTTCACCATCATTATTACCAGAACCATTATTTTATTAATTTTTTCACGTCCACCGGAGGTGTGCCATATGTTCCACCAGTTATCTGTAGTTCCCAAATTGCAGATTTATTGTCGAGAGATGTACCTTCAAGTCTATCAATACATTCTAACTACAATTCTAATTAATTCATTCATTAAGTTATGTTTGTTTCTGTAACATAAACACACATGAACATTCGCGCAAGCACCCTGCCCCACCTAAACTAAACAACAGGCGCAGGCATACATTTTCGCCGCGCCGTAGAAAGAGAGGGGGATACTTCCTCGCCTACGCCGCACCGCCGGCTGTGTACTCACCATCAGTCTTACGAATTTTCGATCAGGGTCACGTGTCCAGACGCGAGTTTTACATTTTTTACCCGTTACAAAAAAAGTGTACAACGCCGCTAAAGAAGTTTTCACTTCAAAAAAAAAAGAAAAAAAAATTGGGTTGTTACTGGTTCCCCTCGTTCTTGTGTCTAGGGATCAAGTACATTTTTAACTATAAAAAATTATCCAATTAATATTTACTAAATCTAGTCGTCCAGACTGGCTTCTTATTTTAATTCCTATGTTTAAGTTAACAACTTATCCCTATTATTTTGTAAAAATGAAGAAAAATTGCAATTTATGGAAATTATTGCAAATTAACCTATTAAATTAATGTCGTCAATTAAATGACAAAGATTGGAAAAATGAGGAATTTTACACGTTTTATTGTAAAGATAAAAAAATGTGTAATCTGTGTTTCCACCATTGGCACGCATCACACAATCACAGCGATTTGGCATGCTTAAAATCAGTTCATCAAAATCACTTTGAGGAATGGCCGCCCTCGTTCTTTCTAACAAGCCAAAAAGTTGTTGTGGTGTATGCACGGCATCCATACTCGGCAGAGCTCTTCTTTGGAGCATATCCCATGCGTGCTCAATTGGGTTGAGGTCTGACGACTGAGCAGGCAGGATTGGGTGCGTGTTACGTACGACTCTAGCCGTGTGTGGACGTGCAATGTCGTGCATTAGTCGAAACGAATCTCCGCATAAATATGATCATTGAGGTTGCCCCTGATCCAAATGAGATCGGTTCTTCCACTGATCCCAATACCGGCCCAAACCATTATTGTTCCCCCTCCATATGAATGAAATTCCTGACAAAATTTCAAACGTTCTTGACGTCCAGAGGTTCTCCAAACTCGAGTACGTCTTGTATCTGGCCTCGTACTGAAACGAAATTCATCGGAAAAGCAAACACAACGCCAGTGTTCTTTCTCCCAATTTCTGTGTTCGCGAGCTCATTGTAAACAGGCCCTACGATTGCGGGGTGCTATAGGTGGAACTCAGCGGCCTTCGGGAACGCACACCTACTTCACGTAAGTGATTTAGGATGGTTCGATAGCTTATCAGCAAGCCTAAAGAGCTGTGAAGCCTCGTAGCCAACATCATGTCGGTCATGGTACGATTCCGTCGAGAAGTACATATTTTGGATGTACCGGTCCTGTCTGCAAGTGGTGATGTGAGATCGTCCTCCATGTCGCTTGGCCACGCTGCCCGTATTACGATAGCGTGTCCAGAGGCGGCTTATGACGCTCTGTGTAGTGCCAAGAGCACACAGCCACAGTATGTTGCCTGTAACCAGCTTGCAACGTTCGGACGACTCTCATCATCTCTTCTCGTGTCAAATGATGTCGTCGCTCCATATGAATCCATTTTTTTTCAGTTCCGATGCAGAAATTGTAATGGTTTTGTAAAAACACTATTACACACTTTTATAGGAATCCTGATTGGCAGCTGATTTTCTATTATTGGCGTATAGGCGTGGCGCGATATGGCCTGTGAGAAAGCGGGCCGTGGGACTGCAGCTTAACATATTGATCGTCACGATATTTTTTTTTTATATTTCTTTGTCAATATATTATAATATGTATTAGTATAGGTAGTTAAAATGACCCTGTTTACTAAAAATACCTGACCACATCTAAACCTCAACTTGTAGGTATTACCTGCCATCACCCAAAAACTCTCTACTTTCCACAATGTGTCATAAAAATAGTAAAATACGAGTAAGTAGGGTTTGTCATTTTCTTATCTGCCGAACCGTTACTTTTGATTGAGGCGGGTCTCAATATGTGTCCGGTACGACCGGACGGCGGTCCGGAATTAGTATGTGGAAAAATATCAAGTTTGTTTACGTTTAAATGTTAACAAAAATATCTATCCTACTTACATATGTATCAGAACCCTAATACATACTATCACACACAATCATTTTGAAGGATAATATTGCTAATACATTGCTTCATTTGTTCTAAGCATGTGTCTGCGCAACAACGTAAATAACGCAATAACTTTTGTTGAACTGTCAGTAACAATGGCTTTCCCATTGCTACTGTTAGTGTGTTACGCAATTGTGTGTTTGTATCAGATTGAGACTGAAATACGACTGTGAAAGTTCTTAAAATTCCGAGTATTGCCCCTCTGTTGTTTCTTCGTAACAAGAAACGAATAATGAACATCATCTGCCTAGCCTTTTCCCAACTATGTTGGGGTCGGCTTCCAGTCTAACCGGATTCAGCTGAATACCAGTATTTTACATGGAGCGACTGCCTATCTGACCTCCACAACCCAGTTACTGGGTAATACGATACCCCTAGGTAAGACTGGTTGTCAGATTTTCGGGCTTCTGACACCCGTAATGACTGTCAAAGATCTACGAATGACAGCCGGGACCAACGGCTTAAAGTGCTTTCCGAGGCACGGAGGGGTCTCGGTAGGTAAAGATGGTCACCCATCCACAGACCAACCGCGGCAAGCGTAGCTTAACCTAATCGATCGACCTGTGCGGCTGTTATTATTTAGCCACGGGCCCCTTAAACGAATAATGAACACTAATTCTAAATTCGCTTGAGTGATTGAATTCAAGGAGTTATTTTTCTACCAGCCTGAATGACGTATGGTTCCCTTTTGCAGACAACATTTATAGTAAGTACCTATTCGTACTTCCTTACAGAGTTAACCCTTAATTGCATGATTTTTACTTTTTAAGCAAATTAAATTATTTGGACGTAAAATTTGCTCTACAGTACCTAAGGAAACAATATTTTAAAAAATATATTCATAAAAATACTTTTTTTTTTTAATGGCCTTATGTAAATTTTACATCTTTATGTAATCAGAACGAATCTCTTGGGGAACAATTGGGGAATCCCCGTGCTCTGTGGAAACGAAAATATAGCAATGGATTGGTTGATCGAAATTTCTATCACGATGCAGTTAAGGGTTAAGTATATTTGAATTCAGTCTCAGATAATGATTAAATTTTGGAACAATAAACTCGATGTGAAATAAAAACAAAGTTCAAATTTCATTGCCACCCAAATTTATTTAGGACCTTTTTACTAAAAAAAAAGTCGTTCAAAAATCAACTTTAGAATACACAACCCTAAAGTAGACAGTTGAGTAAGTGGACGTAAATTATCTGAAATTAAGTACAGCTGGTCTATTCTGTAAAAATCTCACCGTGAAATCATAAGTGAAGTGAGCTTGAAATGAGCAGTGTCAATAGTGTTAATCCCTAATTACAGCTCACTCCACGCTCACTTCACCCAAGTTTTCACGGTGAGATGGTTACAGAATCGCACGGCTGAAGTGTTATGCACTGAGGCGGAACATATGACATTGCCTCTGTAGCCCAAAACTGAAATCCTAACTAATAAATGCGAAAGTAAGTTTGTTTGTTCCTTTTCACGCCTAAACCACTAAACCGATCATCCTGAAATTTTGCATACACGTTGTCATGTGTACAGAAACGGACATATATGATACCTTTCATTCGAAAAAAATTGCTGTTCCCGAGGAAAACAACAATAACTTTATTATAATAATAGATAGCGCCACGTGTCTTTCGAATCATGATTGAACTAAATATATTAGAAACTTGAGTTTAGAGTTTTTTTTAGGCCAAATACATGCCTAATACGTGCCCAGAATTTGTACTTATTAGCGCCAAATAGAAGGACATACAACATTGTGTATAGGAGCGCTCATAACGTTCCGTCATGAGCCCACGAATGCAACGGCCAAACAACAAGCGGAGTACCTGCAACCCGAATTGATTGTCAAATTCTAAATTAACGCGAGCGAAGCCGCGGGCAAAAGCTAGTATAGCAATATTCTAAAGTACCGTATACATTTGACATACTTATGGAGGTCTGTTATGGAACGAGCGTACACAGATGTAGATATATTCACTCTTACTTTGAAGATTGATGTGTTATTTATGTAGGTCGATACAAACGGGGCATTGCAGACGCTGGTAGGAAGTTCTTCACTTTGGCTGTACACATAATGACTGTTGAGGCGAAGCGTTGAGTGCGATACAGGATATAAACCAGTAGTTACCTACTGCTATTGAGCCATCAAACCGTCCCCATGTAGCCACAAACCCAAATAAAATCAGGTAGGTGCTACAATACAACGTATAACGTACTATTGCAACAATAAACAACATCCCGAAGACATTCTCATTAATTAATTGGGAGTTTTAGCCAGTAATTTTACTGTTATCGCCTTCACGGCGTGGAGGTACTCCCAGCTTATGCCATTATTATTACACACGTTTTTTTGATATTTTATAAATAGTCCACATTTAAATACGTATTTATTATGCAACGTGTAACGTTAAATGCGCAAAACCTGAAAATAGTTTGATCAGAATAACGAGCAGAATAAATTGAACCACTTTTTAATATAGGTCACATTTTTCAAAAAATCTTCAATAAAAACGTTGCCGTGTCTATTTATTAATAGGTCAAGCAAGCCAATGTCAGCGCGGCGCAGCGGCCCGATGACGACTCCTCTCACGACAAACCATCGTCGCAGACGCAAGAAACGATCAGAATGACCAGTATAACTAAAACAACTCATAAAACCTTTACAATTTTTTAATGACTTATTTTGTCTCTGAAATAGGTCAATTGAATTAAAAATCAGTTGGGGTGTCTGAGGTTTTGCGCATTTAACGTTACACGTTGTATTTGCCACCAACCGCTCCTTTAGCATAACCACACTGGCCTTCTCTCAGGAAGTGGGCTGTAAGCCACCCCGCGGGCACAGTCTTAGTTATCTGGACTTTAAAAAGACTGATCCCTGAGTTTGTGCCGCCATTTTGTCTCAGAGGTAGTCATTAGGAAATGTCGACTTCGTCTAGATTATTTTTTTTATATTACGTTTAAAAGTGATTCCGATGTCCCATATACAGAATAAACAATTTCATATAATTTCAGTGCGGGTTTGGTGGATGTCACATGTCTTCGAATTTTTGGTTCGAGGATATGACGGTTTCCTCACGATGTTTTATGTCACCGTTCTGAGAGCTTTATTTTATAAAAAAAAATAATGACAAAGGAATGTCAATCAACGGCCTAAAGTAAAAAGATATTATTAATGAGAATGACAGTTCCCATCAACCCCAGATTGTGATAGCTCGGCCCCTGAAGTTTCAAGTTCGACCTGTATTGATCCTGTGACCCAGTTTGCATCCCTCCCGGCCATGGGTTAAGGGGAAGCTTATAGTAAAAGTTTATGGTGTCTGTGTTTGTTGCTGCCTTAAGAAATGATTTTGGGTAAAGGTCGTGGTTATTCCGAATAAATGTGAACACGCCCACTGGGTTAGTGGTCTTGGGTTCGGTCCCCAGCACCCTCATTGCGTAAATCACACTCTGAATCATTTTGAAGGATATTGCTAAACCATTGCTTCATATGTTTGAATAATTTGTGTGTTCATCAACGTAAATAACGCAATGAATGTTGTTGAACTGTCAAAATGAAACCCATTGCTACTGATAGTATGTTATGCAATTACTCCGCAGGTCGGGCGAAGTTTGATTAGTTTTCTGTTA
This sequence comes from Eremobia ochroleuca, assembly GCA_949629135.1. Taxonomy (NCBI): domain Eukaryota; kingdom Metazoa; phylum Arthropoda; class Insecta; order Lepidoptera; family Noctuidae; genus Eremobia; species Eremobia ochroleuca. Next base: position 2,621,213 of record OX451409.1, on the reverse strand, counting down.
GATTCTCAGCTGGTAGCAGCTCAGTAAGAGGCCTGTGTCCGAGCGAACCTATTGACAGGCAATAGGTTTTTTTCAAGTAACTGGGTTTAATTTAAATGTAATTAACATCTCAGCCCATCTCTTTGGGGAATATCGATGTGCACCGTAATTGCGTTTCACACTATTACTCTCAATTTGAATCATTTTGAAGCGTATTGCTAATCCATTGCTCCATATGTTCTGAAAAGGTGTCTGCTCAACAACATAAATAACGCAATGAATGTTGTTGAACTGTCAAACTGAAAGCCATTGCTACTGTTAGTGTGTTATGCAATTACCCTGCGGGTGCTATGTTTGCACGTTATTTATACAACGTGTAACGTTAAATGCACAAAACCTCAGAAACCCAAACTGATTTTTAATTCAATTGGCCTATGTCAGAGAGAAAATAAGTCATTTAAAAAATTGTTAAGGTTTTATGTGCTGTTTTAGTTTTACTGGCCATTCTGATCGTTTCTTGCGTCTGCGACGACGCTTTACCGAGTGAAGAGTCGTCACCGGGCCGCTGCGCCGCGCTGACATTGGCTTGCTTGACCTATTAATAAATAGACACGGCAACGTTTTTAATGAAGATTTTTTTTTTAAATATGACCTATATTAAAAAGTGGCTCAATTGATTCTGCCCGTTATTCTGATCAAACTATTTTCAGGTTTTGCGCATTTAACGTTACACGTTGTATAGTGTGATCTGTCTTTTCTCTGCTTTTATAACTTAGCGCAATTGTGTACGAGTGCATAATCTGATTTTTTTTTTTGCTTCTCAAGGGGTGGCGAATAGAATAGAATAGAATACTCTTTATTATGTACACCATATAGATTACAGACATAAATAGTGTCGTGAGAAATAAATCATTATCTCACTTGTCATAGACGTAGGTATAGCTGTATACCAACACAAAGTAGAATAATCCTTCAGGTGTGTACGAAAAGTTCTCCCCTTTAACAATTTGAAGAATGTTGTAATTTCGTGAGTAGAGCCGAGCCGCATCTCTGTCACTTATGCTACGGCTAAATTCTCGCAGTAAAGCGAACTACACATCGAGCGCACTCTGTTTCTCACCGAGACGTCGAGTTGTGTGCGAGAGAGAGCGCACGAAGTGTAGTTTGCGTTATCGCGACAATGTGGCCGCAGCACATGTGAAGGTGCGTCATAAAATGCCTACTGTAAGCTACACAGCTACACACCCTCAATTACTAGGTAGGACAGAATACTGATGATAATGTTGCCTTTTTAAAGCACTACATATTTTGAGAAAAGCCCTGTTACCTTTAAACCTTTATAATTAATTTTACTCACGTTATACGGTACCTACCTTTTGCATGAATTTTTCTACGTATTTCCATTACCTAGTACTACGTTATAATGAACCCAATACTTTATGGACTTCCTTCTCATACTGGATTCTGGTAAATCCTACTCGTCCTATCTGTACCTACTTTTACTATCATATATTTTTTACTATTCCATTTCAGCTCCAAAGGGATACGCAGATATCAGCTACGTACTTCTCCACCTGACCCTGCAAAAATATTCAAAAGAATTTAAAAACACCTTCAAGCCGTCCAGTCGTTAGCTAAGCTGTTGCGCTTTCCAACGAAGAGTACCTATTTATTTTTTTATTAAATTATGTACTTAGATACAATATATTTTCATGGGATTCAACCACTGTTATTCAGGCTCATTTGGAACTATTTCGTACGATTATTTTAGTCACGAGTAACCAAACCGGGAACGGTTACTCGTGACTAATATAATCGTACCTTGCCAAGTTCAGCCGTAAAGGTAACTAGTTGTAATGAGCGCGTATAGATGGCGCTGAAATCGCCACGACTCCCACGGGAGCATCGCGACATCCGGGGGGGAGCCGCGGATGTGACGACATCCGGCTCCGGAACACACGGTCAAACGTGTGGAGATACGTCCGGAGATTTTGAAATCAGGTATATTATTTTGAAAAAATACATGCGAGTAGGTACTTGGTCTAACAATTAAATCTAATAAAAATTATAGGTAGGCAGAAACTCAGCACTTTCATATTCGATTCTAGGTAGAGCATTGGGTATGTGTGAAAGCATACATTTTTTGTACGGCCATATTTAGAGGAACCTAATTTTACGAATAAACAAAAAAATCTAGGCTCCAATTAGCATTTTTTTTTTCACTATTAGCCATCACCTAGATTGGTAGATGCTAATAGCAGTGCTTCTAAGTTTTGTTCATAGACATGTATTTTTAGTTATCGTATCGGTCACCGCTTATGGGACAGAAGATCCTATTTTGAAAGTCTTAATCGAATAGAACTTTCACAAACGTGGATAGGGTAGGTATAATAGAAGAAATAGAAGACGGCATAATAATCTAACTTTCCTCCTCTTTTAGTCATTTTAAACAACTTGTTGCTATTTAATCTGACTTCCGTAGGTACGTCCTTTTTGGGTAACCACTGAAAATCAGCGCTGTGCTATGGGTCATAGCACAGCATCATGCCTTCTTGTCATGACAGTCAGGACCTACAGCTGTCAACTACTTCTGTTTTGTGCTCGTGATTATAGATCTATTTTGATTTTATTTTTCTTTATTATTAGTTCTTCTATTAATTAGACTTCTATATTTATGTATGCACATAAGTATGCACGTCTTTCCGTGACAAATAAACCTATTTTTCTTTATTTTCTTTCTATTAGGCAAAGTATTGATACCTAGTTTGTGGAGTTTGACCAAACCCAAGCAGACCCATTTCATGCTTCTCATATAAGTAGTAGCATATTACCAGCCTATAACGTTCCTACTGCCGGGACAGTGTACCATAATCTACCACGCGGGCCCATTGCGGATTGGCGAATGTCACATGCCTTCGATTTTTGTTCAAGGACATGCCGGTTTCCTTCACAGTCTTAATAGCAGTGATAATGAAATTAAATACACAAAGCTTGCCTGGCTGGGTACGAACTCAAGAACTACAACTCGTAAGTCTGGGTCTCGTAAGTGGTGTCTGTCAATTATACAATCAAGAGCAAACATCCACGTTCCAAAAATCCGTGTCAATATTCCAAATATCCCGAGACAGATCGCCACAACGAGTCTGGTGTGCAGCAGAATATCATAATACATCTACGTAGCAACATGTTGCCTGTCGTGCTATAGGAAGTAGTTAGGCGCGGTGGAAGCCAGCACTTCCGCCCCCCTAGTTCCTACTAGAATTTAGGGCGTAGGGACAGCCTGAGACTTTTTACTTTTTAGATACCCATAGACTAAGCCCTTTTTAGATACCCATAGACTAAGCCCTTTTTGGTAAGTATGTGTGATTTAATTGTTCAACATCAAAAGAAATTTATTAAAATTACGCTGAGAGTCAGCACAATTTTTAGAACGTCAAAATAACTTCAGACTTCAGACAGTCCCCTAAAACGCACGCCCTTCACCACACAGTTTGTTGGGCCACTGCATGCAGCACAGCACAGAAGCAACTGTCGGTTACGTTAAAAGAACTTGATTCTATACCTACTTTAGAGTCGTTATTAGGTTCATAAAAGTTCTGTTTTGCTAACTTTTGTTTTAGAGTCGATAAGGATGCTTTTAGTACCTATTTTTTAAGAAATGCTGCAAAAATTATTGAAAATTAAATTATAAGTTGCCATAAACTAAAAAATCTGTAGCAGTTGGTGGCTGAACAAAATTTTTATTTGAACCGAGATTGAACTAAAATTACTGCCACCGACTGCTTGAAGTGGTTTTGAAATTTATGGTTGCAGTGGGGTTTTTTGATTTTTTTCAATGTTTTTTTTATAATAAACTAGTTAAACTAGTTTAGGCAACGATTCCAAAACTGAAAGCAGTATGTTACATTTTTTGGAATCGTCGCCTCAAGCACTTTACTTTGACCAATAAGTAGTCTTGAAATGTTTTATATTTTACATTTCAAGACATTACATAGTGATATCTAAAATCCGGTATTTAGATTTTAAACAAAACAAAGCTTATATCCCATCGTACGACTTAGACGAGTCGCTGGACAGCCCATCCCTTACGATAAGATACATCTGAACCACGATACCCTGTAGGTATTTATGACGTATAAAACTAATGGCTGAATGCGATTCGTGACAGAAGTTTAGCGCCATCTCTAAACGCTTACGGCACAACGTTGCCGTGCTCTGTGTGAAGCATTTTGTTCTACAGGCCCAACCCTGAAATCGCAATAAAAAATCAGCTGCTTCATTAGGAAAGTAGGTATATGTACACTCCCGGACTCTTTAATCGAGCCAACCTGATTTTTTTTTTTTATGTAGCAGGTAAGTACTTGTCGGTTACAAAACTGCGTAAAAACTTTGACTCGTATTAGGCCTCTTCTATAAAGGTATAGAAATATTTTTTTAACCCTTTGAACGCCAATGACGCTTACAAGCGACAAACGTAATCGGGCGCTAAAACGCCAACGACGAGTTTAGGCGACAAATAGATGTGCTACTTTATTATCTGATATTAAAGAAAATAGGTAAAAGGATTAATTTTAACATTTTATCACTAGATTTTGTAGGTACCTATTTAATAGTAAATAAATGGCTTAGCGTAGAGAGCATACGCATATGCGCTTGGCGTTCAAAGGGTTAAACTCCCTTACTCATAAATCGTGCATTTCCATGTAAAGACATGGAAATACACGATTTACAAATATGGGAATGTATTTTCAGGATATAAACAAGCTTCCACATGTAAACATCCTTCCCCATGGTTCAAAGTATCCCCATTGTTGGCGATTCTCAGAGGTGTTATAAATAAAATAGCGGACTGTAATAATGGGTATGGTTCGTATATTGAACATAAGGACGCGTGCCACTCGTGGTCCGTCGTGTCTTTTAGTGAAGGGCGATGCAGGTCGGCGGGACCTCGTCCTCCGTTCCCCGCACGCTGCTGCCCCGCTCCCGTAATCGCAGTGACGAGCGGTGCTACGTATTGTCTCCAACACCCATACCAAATTTCATCAAAATCTGTCCCGCCGTTTCGGAGATTAACAAACGGACAGACAGACAAATTAATGTTTTTGGTTAGAAGTACCGTAACTATGAATATACTTTTATATGCATTTAGTAGAAAGCTGTTTTAACATTACAAAGATACTTCACTTTCATGTATGTGAATGTATGTCTAGATAAGGTGTCTGTAGGCAAAGTTTTTATATAGGGTGACTGGTAATTAGTGATCGATACTTAAACACATGATTCTACTCATAATATATGTATGTAATGATTTTGGAACAATAAACAATTTATTTATTATTTATTTATTTATTTACTCATGACAACAAACAACTTTTACTATGGGACCAAACCTGAAATCGCGAAAAAAAAACCAGCTGTTCCCTACATTTTGACGACTCGTACGAACATAAATGTAGGGAACAGCTGATTTTTTTTTCGCGATTTCATGTTTGGTCCCATGAAATCATGTGTTTAAGTATCGATCACTAATTACCAGTCACCCTATATGTTATTTTTAAGATAATAGTGAAGATACAACTTCTCAGAGTATTAGAACTCCATTGGCTTGGCACGCAACGATGGCAGGAGACCGGACGATATCTTTGTTTCCAAAGATGCTGTGTAGGCCTTTATTGACGCAACGAGTTTTGGTTCTCTTGTGCCGCCATCCCAACTTCCTGGCTCGTACTGCTGAGCTGGCGGTGCTGCTGCGGCTGCGGAAAACCTCAAGCGGCGTAAATATACCTTATTGGTTTCAAGCTGTTTGGGGGCTAAACCCCTCGAGCCGTGGAACCCGAGTATTCATGTTATACAGAGTGGCTCATTCAGAGCGGTCAGTATGGGAAAGTCTGAAACTATAAGATATACTAAGATCTGTTCTTAGGAACCATGTCATCGATTTTAATAACAAGAAAAACTGCATTCATACATTTAAAAAAAAACCTGTACTCAGCTCGGGAATCGAACCCGGTCGTTTTGAAAAAAAAAAAAACTAACACTATTTCTATTTAGATATAGATTGTGTAGGCCTTAAGCAGTAAATGTTTCTATGGAACATGATGTCTAAAATGAATAAAAGGCATTGTTTTCACATACTTTTATTTATTTTAGTAGGTGTTCGAACACTTTTCCCAGAAATGGATTGGTACGAACGGCCCTATCAAATGGCCCGCGTGGTCGCCCGATTTTAACGCCTCTAGACTATTTCTTGTGGGGTTATGTTAAGGATGAAGTGTACAAAACAAGCTATGACACCGTTGAAGACTTAAAAGCAGCCATAGATTCAATTTTAACGCAAATTCACCACATGAAGATACAAAATGCAATAGTAAGATCCTAAACGTGTTGAATATTGTATTGAAAAAAACGGTGGTCACTTCGAACACCGACTAAAATAAATAAAAGTATGTGAAAACAATGCCTTTTATTCATTTTAGACATCATGTTCCATAGAAACATTTACTGCTTAAGACCTACACAATCGATATCTAAATAGAAATAGTGTTAGTTTTTTTTTTTTTTTTTTTCAAAACGACCGGGTTCGATTCCCGAGCTGAGTACAGGTTTTTTTTTTAAATGTATGAATGCAGTTTTTCTTGTTATTAAAATCGATGACATGGTTCCTAAGAACAGATCTTCGTATATCTTATAGTTTCAGACTTTCCCATACTGACCGCTCTGAATGAGCCACCCTGTATAATAATAAAATTGCTGAAGGGTTGGTTGACACTTTCCGTGACGCTAGAGCTAGCTTTTACCTTGACCAAAAGCATTGCCATCATTCTATGTGGGAATGCAGCCAGTCTCCTGGGTACCTACATCTAACAATTCTAACAGTCGACACCAATACGGAGGCATTTTAGTAAAATTAAAAAAAAAACAGCTGTTCCCTACATTTTATGTTGGCACACATACATTTTGTGTAACAGCTGATTTTTGCTTCGCGATTCCAGGTTTGGTCCCATAGTAGTAAAAGTCGTTCGTAATGATGAATACAATGGCACCAGAGATTTCGTGTATGAATAGATAGACTTATGGTATATACAAGGTGTAACTTAAATAACGCACAACCTCTTAAGGGGTCATTGTACTCATCATTATGAACAACTTTTACTATGAGACCAAACCTGAAATCGCGAAAAAAAATCAGCTGTTCCCTACATTTTGAAGAGTTATGCGAACATAAATGTAGGGAACAGCTGTTTTTTTTTTCGCGATTTCAGGTTTGGTCCCATAGTAAAAGTTGTTCATAATGATGAGTACAATGACCCCTTAAGAGGTTGTGCGTTATTTAAGTTACAGCTTGTAGTGTGGCGGAAAAATAGTAAACTGCCATAAAAAGCTTCTAGGAAATGGTCAGTACAACGTAACTGTAGGTCTTCTAGCTAGAATACTACCTCTGCATACCCTCTTAAGTACACGCGTGATGTTATCTTTAAATGGCAATTATTGGAGCTCCACACAGACCGTTTACGTTCTTATTCTCATATAGGAGAGGGAAACCGAGAGGATAAAAATATGCGGAAAAGGACCAACAAATATCTAACGAACGTGTATTTAGTGGGAGTTTAAATAACTCCCACTTTGCTTTCCAAAAATATTTTTGAACACTAATACATATAATGAACAAAACGTCTTAATTATTCCTATCAAGGTGACAAACATACCAAAAACCGGCCAAGTGCGAGTCGGATTCGCGCACGAAGGGTTACCGTACCATCACTTCACTACATAGTATAAAACAAAGTCGCTTCCCGCTGTCTGTCCCTATATATGCTTAGATCTTTAAAACTACGCAACGGATTTTGATGCGGTTTTTTTTAATAGATAGAGTAATTCAAAAGGAAGGTTTATATGTATAATACATGCATAACATAGTAGAGAAACACTGATCATTTTAGAGGTTTCTAATGTGATGTCGTAAATAAACATATTTTTTGCGCTTACATTGCAGACGCTGGCTTAACCCTATGAGATAGATCAAAATAATGTACTACAGTATTGTACACCTTAAAAAGGTCTACAAAAAAGTCCGCGATGGCATATGTCTATCTCTTAGGGATAACCCACAATAACCATTTTTTATCCTATACTTTTTAAGAGAAATAATGGCTCTAAAATTATCAGTGTTTCTCTACTATATTATGTATGTACGAGGGCGGGTCAATAAGTCCGTGACTTTTGGAATAAAACACAGATTTTTTGATAAATAAATAATTTTATTTTTCAACGTAGTCTCCCTTGAGCTCTATACACTTTGTCCAACGCTTCTCCAATTTTTTTATCCCTTCCAAAAAATATGATTTGTCGAGGTCCTCAAAATAGGCCTTTGTTTGCGAGATGACTTCATCATTGGAGTCAAATCTTTTTCCACCAAGCCATTTCTTCAGGTTTGGGAACAAGAAGTAGTCACTCGGAGCCAAATCTGGAGAATAGGGTGGATGAGGGAGCAATTCATAGCCCAATTCATGGATTTTTGCCATGGCAACTGCACATGTGTGCACCCTTGCATTGTCTTGGTGGAAAAGAACTTTTTTCTTGGCCAAATGAGGTCGGTTTTTTTTCAAATCGTCATTGAAGCGGTCCAATAAGTTGGCATAATATTCCCCATTGATTGTTCTTCCCTTTTGAAGGTAGTCAATGTGGATTATCCCACGTGCATCCCAAAAAACAGTCGCCATAACTTTATTGGCTGACAAACCCACCTTGGCCTTCTTTGGCGCCGATTCACCCTTAGAAACCCACTGTTTTGACTGTTGTTTGGTCTCTGGTGTGTTGTGATGGATCCATGTTTCGTCCACGGTTACAAAACGGCGCAAAAACTCCTCCATATTGCGACTAAACAACGCCAAACCTTCCTGTGAAGTTGTTACACGATTGCGTTTGTGGTCGACTGTGAGCAAACGCGGCACCCATCTTGCGGAAAGCTTTCTCATGCCCAAGTGATCATTCAAAATTGAAACGACTGAGCCATGCGAGATCCCTACGGCTTCCACAATCTCTTGCACTTTCAATCTTCGGTCGGCCAACACCATATCGTGAATTTTTTCGATTGTTTCGGGTATAGAGACCTCAACTGGGCGTCCAGGACGTTCGGCATCTTCAGTGCTTGTACGGCCACAACGAAATTCAGTAAACCACTTTTTTACCATTGAAATCGATGGTGCAGAGTCCCCATAATATTTATCAAGCTTAGCCTTGGTCTCGGTAATGGTTTTTTTTCGCAAAAAATAATGCTTAATAAGCACACGAAATTCACTTTTTTCCATTTTTTCCTCAAATTACTGGGTAGTCTGATAAAGATAGCTGTCAAACACAAACTAACTGACGCAGTAAGTTCAAATTTTGATAGGAGTCAACTGACAGATGCCTGTTGACAGGAGTAGTGTTGCTTTTTCAGTAAAGAGGTCAGAAATTCAAAAAGTCACGGACTTATTGACCCGCCCTCGTATTATATACATATAAACCTTCCTCTTGAGTCACTCTATCTATTAAAAAAAACCGCATCAAAATCCGTTGCGTAGTTTTAAAGTTCTAAGCATACATAGAGACAGACAGACAGCGGGAAGCGACTTTGTTTTATACTATGTAGTGATAGTGATCAGCATTGCACCCGTGCGAAGCCGGGGCGGGTCGCTAGTTATCTATAAATACGGCAAAAAAATTCATGTCTGTTGTATGGGACCCCTTAAATACTTATTTTATTCTGTTTTTAGTATATGTTGTTAGAGCAGCAACAGAAACACATCATCTGTGAAAATTTCAACTATCTACACACAGGACAGGCCTGTTGGTCTAGTGGTCAGTGGCCCTGACTGCTATGCGCAAGGTCGTGGGTTCGATTCCCACCTAGGACAAATGTTTGTGTGATGAGCACGATCATTTGTTCTTTGTCTGGGTGTAATTAATCTATAATACGTATGTATTTAGAAATATATATGTATGTTTATCAGTTGTCTAGTACCCATAGCACAAGCTCTGCTTAGTTTGGGACTAGATGGCGTTGTGTGAAAGTTGTGGAATATTATTATTATTATTATCTAACTATCACGGTTCATGAGATGCCGCCTGGTGACAGACAGGCGGACGGACGGACGGAGTCTTAGTAATAGGGTCCCGTTTTACTCTGTGGGTACGGGACCCTAAAAACCAAATACCTTCCTAGGTAACTGCGACCAACTTTGTAGTTTGCCGGGTGCTACCGCGGCAGCACTAGCTCGGCTCGCCGGTGGTGGGTCACAGTTCTAACTTAACCTAACGTATCTGGTCAGGGTAACCTAGCTTAGTTACTGCGACCAATTTTGAGAAAAGGCCAGAAAGTTAAAAAGAAGCTCATTTATTTAAACTTTTTGGGCTTCTAAGCCCAAAAACTTTTTTGAGGTACTTTAGTTTAAAAAGCGTACATCATAAGGTCAGTAAGTTTTAAGAGGACCTATTAAATATTTCCCAAAAATAACCACGAATTATTTGGAATAAAACACAGCAAGTATTTACAAACTATTTTTTACAATGTTTCACAACCGGACCCGTTAAGATCCACCAAGTCATTTTCTACAGACCATTGACTATAAATACCTTCTTCGTATACGTTTTAATAACTTCTGCGATTGTTTTGAAAAAGACATTATTAGACTTGCTTCGAATGTTTTTTTTTTTTTAATCTCGTAAATATTTCGGACAGTACAGTACGCACGTATTTCGGGGCGTTTGTCCACCGCCACCATCAACGGGACGTCACATTCGGTCCAAACAATCTCGTTTCTCGTTGACGTTCCGTTGACGTTCCGTTGGCGGTAGCGGGTGGAGAAACTGTGTCACCGCGAAATGTGTATTTTCAATATTAAAATCGTTATAATTTACGTTACATTTACTCCGCGCGTTCGTGCTAAACCCACAGGAAAACAAGAAAAGTCGTGAAAAACATAAATTGTTTGATTGTTGTGTAGTTGCTTTTAGGTGGAACATAAATGCAATTGTGTATTTTTTCTTCTTCCTAGCTCGGTGTGCGGACATCGATAAGTGTTTGAAATAACGGCTCTGATCGGGTCCAAAACTAGTCAGTCTTTCCCGAAAAATGCACGTCAGTAAAACCAACCATGGCACAAATCACGAAAGTAACTCAAAAATGTGATCTTTTATTGCCGTAAGATCAATTTTTGTAATGTCACTTTGCAGGGAAAGGGGTATTTGACCTTAAATCATCCGTCAATGGACAGTGCAAGGCCTATCGGGCCTAAAATCTTTAGTCTCTGGTCAGTGTAAGCTCTCTTTGACCTTCAATCATTCGTCTTTGGCCAATAGAAGGTCTATTTGATCTTCAATCTTTCGTATCTGGTCAATGTTAGGTCAATTTGACCTTAGCTCTTCCGTCTCTGGTAAATGTAAGGTCTATTTGACCTTAGGTCGTCCATCCCTGGTCAGTTTGAGGTGTATTAGTCTGTCGTGGGTGCGAAGTATGCTGGATTGGCTGAAAGAAGCTGGACATTTGCTGCACTGGTATGGACGTTCGCCAGTGTGGGTGCGGATGTGGCCTTTTAGTATCTGGTTGCGCTGTAACAATGACATAAATAAATATAAATTATTCGCGCGCTTGCTTCGCACGGATGCAATGGCAAAACAGATGATGACAAACGCTTCAAAATACAATGGCAACAATTCCCTTGTTCACAAACTAAACTAAATTTAAGTTCAGTGCATCTGTTTCTTTCTATTTCATCAAGAAAAGGGCAGAAGATAAATATTAGTTTAGTCCTGTCAAATTAAGATACTCCATAGACAAGTTTAGACGTGATTAAAAAATTAGCTACTAAAAATACGTCAATTTACGTCAGGCGCCGACTAATTTGACAGGACTAAACTAATATTTATCTTCTGTCCTTTTCTTAATGAAATAAGAAGAAAAAGATACACTGAACTTAAATTAAGTATGTAAAGAATAGGGAATGCAATCTCGTTCTAACGAGATCTCGGCCTTTTTTAGCGAGATTGGTCTCGGACTAAATCTCGGGAGTTTAACTCAATGAATGCCAATCTCGCGAGATTGGGGCTAAAGCGAGATCCCGCGAGTTTTTGAATAACAATACTGCGAGATCTCGCCAATTTCGAGATCTCGCGAGATTGGCAGTTTTGTGTTTTTTTTTTTGCAAATAATCACAATATTTGAATAAAATAATTAGGAAAAAAAATAATAAAATTAGTTAGCTAGCAACAACTATTAGTAAACAAAACAAATGCACGCTGATGACGCGATATCTCGCCCTTTATTCGTCCGAGATCAATCTCGCTAAAAAAGGCCGAGATCTCGCGAGAACCAGATTGCATTCCCTAGTAGAGAACTGAGCGGTTGGTTACACTTTTCGTGTATCACGAAAAGTTAAGTTTGTTTTATTATGTTTAGTTGCAGAGTATGATTAAGGGGGATCTCTCACGACCGGCCCTGGTCCAGGCCATGGTGCGGAGCGAGAGTACATGGGAAGCCGTCACCTCCTTCTGCGAAGCAGTAACGCTTACGAAAGAGGAGGCGGAACGCGTGAGGGAGAGGCAATCTTTGCGCCCTCACGCCCCTAGTCGCCGCAGGAGATGCCCTGGGCGTCGGGAGTCAAGAGCCGACTCCCGGCCACCGTAGGCGCGGGCTTGCGGACGGCGATCAATGGGCAGTTCGCCGTCCGGTAAGGACCAGGCCCGGGTCGACGGCGCGTTGTGTTCCACGCGCGCTTCAAAGAGATGTCAGCAGTAACTGACGGGGTCCGCTAGGGCCGATGCCTGCCAGGGTCGCGAGTTGTTCGAAAGAGTTACAGTAGCCCCTGGCACAGGCAACTGAAGGAACACGGCTGGGTTTTAGTCAGTAAAAGTCTGACACGCCCTCCCGCTTCGCCCAGAGCGGTAGAAGTTATTGAAAGGCCACTAGACCAACGAGGCAGCAGAGAGATATCAGGATATACTCACATCGAATACCTTGTCACACATGGGGCATGGAAACCGCAGTGATCTCTTATAACCTTCATGGACTAACCGCTGATGTTGCTTCAGAGACCAGTTGTTCACGTAGCTCTGTAACATAAGTAAGGACTTCAGCGAAATGTGCCCCTCCGATAGATGTCACCATCATACAGTTCTAAAGTATACATTTTGATGAGATATTTTTGAAGGTTAAAAGGTCAGAAGGTGAAGGTCAAGGTCAGGGGGGAAACAAAAAAAGGGGAAAAGCTGTAGAGTCAGAGGGGGCGGAATTTTTCAAGGTTAACCAGATTACGTGTAATTAGGTCATCCGAAGTTTGACTATTTGAACTCGATTTTTTGGGTGATCCAAACATTACCGGAAAAAAATCTTTTCTGAATATAATAACTACCATATACTTCTATGAAGCTATGCTGAGACATTTGCGATTGCAAGGTTCCGTTGGCTATAACAGTCAACAAATCAGTTTCCCCATAGGATTCAATGTAACTTCTAGACCATTTTAGGACATGTTCCCGTCAACTTAGGAGTATAATTCTCTTTGATATAGTATCAATACACATTCTAGTTTATTCAGGCTAGAGGGCGCACTTGTCTGAGGAGGGGCATTTTCCTACGCACACTCGCTAGACTCCTTTGGTAATAATTATCATCCTGCTAGACATCATGATTTTTTTTTTAATGGGACAGGATGGGGAAATCCTAATTTATAAGAGATATTAAGAAACTGTCTTCAGGTCAGCTGAAGGATACCTCACTGCGATACATCGCGGGCTGCTTGGGGGTTTACCTTGATGAAAACATGTGTGTGCGTGTCTATTAGCAAGTATTTGTTTTACATGGGAGGTGACATCGAGGTAAAGAGCTAAGCCGCGACCGCGAGGTACCGCAGTGAGGCATCTTCGGCATGGATTTACTCTTAGGCCGCTTTCACATTAGGACGTTAGCAACGCGATAGTAGCGCGGCAGAAGCAGATGCCTTCGCATTATAAAAACAGCCGCACGATAGCAGCTCGGCTGCCACGTCGCAGTTTACATCTAATCGTTCGGTGTCAAACTCGCTCATTGTGCAGTCTATAATCACGTGCGCTTCCAACACTGAATCATAACCGACTGAGCGCACGCGGAGGCCGCGCGGGCCGCGCGCCTCCCGCGCTTCTGTTTATACTATGAATTTCTGACTGAGCAACTGTCGCGCGTCTATCGCACGACTTTCGCGCTGCTAAAATCGCCTAAGTGTGAAAGCGGTCTTAGGAAACATCAGCTCTTGTTTCATGAAAACAATTTTGTCATAAGACAGTTTCCTCGTATCTGCAGTCCCAGTTAAAAAAAATCATTGTATGTATGATCATTTGAGATGTAGCTTCAAGGTGAAAGCCGAAACGATTGTCTACTAAGCTCTATAGATCATAGTTTCAACCTCGATTTTAAAAGAATAAACCAGCATTTTTAACCTATTCACCGCTTGGTGTTATATCAATTGCCGTGACCCAAGCGCCCAGCTCATAAAGCGACAAATAAATACCTACAGCGAATAGGGTCGTGCAATTAAATAAAAAACCGGCCAAGTGCGAGTCGGATTCACGCACGAAGGGTTCCGTACCATTATCTATAAAAACGGGAAAAAAAAATCATATCTGTTGTATAGGAGCCCCACTTAAATATTTATTTTATTCTGTTTTTTAGTATTTGTTGTTACAGCGGCAATAGAAATACATCATTAATTGTAAAAATTTCAACTAACTGTCACGGTTCATGAGATACAGCCTGGTGACAGACAGACAGACAGACGGACAGACGGAAGGACGGACGGACGGACGTACGGACGGACGGACGGAAGGACGGACAGACGGACGGAAGGCCAGACGGACGGACAGCGGAGTCTTAGTAATAGGGTCCCGTTTTACTCTTTGGGTACGGAACCCTAAAAACGAACATATGTATGTTCTCAGTCGTATAAATACGACTAGCATCAGCCCGCGACTTCGTCGTACTGGGTAGTAATACGATACCCCTTGGCAAGACTGGTTTTCAGACTTTCGGGCTACTGATGACCCGTAACGACTGTCAAAGATCCACGAATGACAGCCGGGACCAACAGCTTAACGTGCTTTCCGAGGCACGGAGGGGTCTTGGTATGTGAAGATGGTCACCCATCCACGGACCAACCGCGGCAAGCGTAGCTTAACCTGATCGATCGCCCGTGCGGCTGTTATTACTTAGCCACAAGCCCCTCCTAGCTTTATTATTACTATTGATTATTATATGTATACCTTTTCACATCTATCACAAGTATACGGTTTGATATTTAGGTGTATTCTGTTGGTGTGTCGCTCTACATCTCGCCGTATCGCGAAACGCTTGTCACAGTGAAGGCAGGGAAATCTGGAATTAAAATATTATTTCATTTATATCCCTAAAGGTCTAATTAAAATCAATAATCATTTGTAATTATTAAAAAAACTGATTTTGTTTTCATGGTCAAATAAACTAAGTACAGCCGTTGATTCTGTAAAAATCTCACCGTGAAAACGTGCGTGGAGTGAGCTGTCAGTGTCATCGCACTGATGCTAGGGATTGACTAAGTAGACATTTATAATCATAACCGAGATTTTAATCATATTTGAATACCCAATATTTTTTGTGCTAATTCTGTTGATCATTTTATATAATTTCAAAGCTAGTATTTTAGTTGTCAAAACATTACTATGTCGAAATGATATAAAATGGTCAATAGAATTAGCATAAAAAATCTTGGGTATAAAAATCTCGATTATGATTGTAAATGTATGCGTGGTCAATCACTAGTATCAGGTAGGATGACACTGACAGCTCACTCCACGCTCACTTCACCTAAGTTTTCACGGTGAGATGGTTACAGAATCGCACTGCAGTACAGTAACTAGCATAATCAGGCTTATAATGTTGCCACTGCTGGGACACGCACAGGTCTCTCTTCGAAGAGGGAGTGAGCCCTAATCCACCACGCGGGCCCAGTGCTGGTTTTTAGTGTTCAGCGCCATGTAACTATTTGATTCGTAAATGAATAATCATGTGATCAGACACGCAAGCGAGCCGTACCGCGCCGACTAGGGTTGAAAAAAGCAGGGGAAATTCCCGTTTCTTTCCAATTCCGTTGTTTGTTTTCAATGTTACATTCGGTACTAAAACGTAAATTGATTTATACAACTGACAGCTAGAATACTAGATGCACAACAGGGGGGGGAGTTAGAGCATAGAATATCCTAAGTTAAAATTCGGTACTAAATCCTAAGAAAAAAAAAAAAAACATGAAATATATACTGGCAAACTTTCTTGAACTTCCAAATGAAACATTGAAAAAAACAACGGTATTGGAAAGAAATGGGAATTTTTCCTGCTTTTTTCAACGCTAGCGCCGACACGATCGTCGGTAAAGGGGATACAGTGAGGACTGGCGGAGACACCGAGTGTTGCGATAACCTACTCTACAGTCGAGCTCGGACAGTCTTGGTAAACGCCCAGTACCAACGCACGTGTTTGTTTCCGACACTCGTGTGTGTTTCGTTTGTTAATCGCTAGTTTATCAAAGTTACTTTTTTTTATTGCTAAATGATCCTGTTCTTGACCTCGATCACGCCTGATGGATGAGGTCTATGATGGAACGAACCTACCCAGCAGGGTAATTGCGTAACACACTATCAGTAGCAATGGGTTTCATTTTGACAGTACAACATTCATTGCGTTATTTACGTTGCTGAGCAGATAAATTTATCGAACATTATGGAGCAATGGATTAGCAATATGCTTCAAAATGATTCAAATTGAGAGTAATAGTGTGTTACGCAATTAGGGTGGAGTTCAAATAATCTTTTCGTTCGAGTACCCACTACAGTGCCCATATCTACCTAGACTATGTCGGATCGTGAAGAAAACCCGATGTTTCGTACCACGACATGTATGTATGTGTACGCTTGCGTATCGATTACGTGTCGATGGCAAATATAACAAGAAAAAAATACATGTAATTTTTTTTTTTTTTTGTTTGCATTCTGTAAACTAATTACTTACGGTAATTCTAAATAACTGACATGGATTGCTGCAGTCTTTAAATGTTTTTTCAATGCGGCATCTGATTTGAAACTCCTGCAAAAAAAGATGTATAAAATTACCCCTGCACACTGCACAATAATTAGTTAATTAATTATCCTGTTGATTACCCAATGACAACCGAAGTTACTCACGGTGATTTTTATGTTATCGGGACCGTTTCGATGTTATTTGCAGGGGAGCTTATCACCCGGGGGGTGATTGCGTTTAAACTGACAGTAGGAATTGCTTTCATTTTGACAGTTCAACAAAATTCATACGGAACCCGAAATATGATGTTGTCATACTTATCGCACTCCACGCAGTAGTATTCCCGGGTGTCGGAATGCTTGAGGCTGTGGTTCCGCAGCTGAGAAGGTGCATGGAAGGCCATGCCGCACTCTTGACACACATGCTTCTTGCTCATCGGAACCGCTGATACTTCTTTGGAATGTTTACTGTGAACAAGTTAAATTGTTATTGGGTTTTGCCATTACTGGTATTCAGCTACGGCCGGTTAGACTGGAAGCCGTCAACGTAGTGCTCGTAGACACGAGTGACACGCGTCTTTAGAATTTCAGTCATTAAGAATTTCTCATCTGCAGCCCAGAGTTTAAAGAATGATGGGCGTTTTGGCCGGTACGGCCAACAAAAACTATACAACGTGTAACGTTAAATGCGCAAAACCTCAGCCACCCCAACTGATTTTTAATTCAATTGACCTATTTCAGAGAGGAAATAAGTCATTAAAAAAATTGTAAAGGTTTTATGCGCTGTTTTAGTTTTACTGGCCATTCTGATCATTTTTTGCGTCTGCGACGACGCTTTCTCGAGGGGGGAGTCGTCACCGGGCCGCTGCGCCGCGCTGACATTGGGTTGCTTGACCTATTAATAAATAGACAGGGCAACGTTTTTTAAAAAGATTTTTTGAAAAATATGACCTATATTAAAAAGTGGTTCAATTAATTCTGCTCGTTATTCTGATCAAACTATTTTCAGGTATTGCGCATTTAACGTTACACGTTGTATACTAATAACAAAGCTGAAGAGTTTATTTGTTTATTTGAACGCGATAATCTCTGGAACTACTTGTTAAGGAAGGCTACTTAACATCAGGGACTCTTAAGAACTGAGCAAAAAGAAAAAAACCGGCCAAGTGAGAGTCGGATTCGCGCACGAAGGTTCCGTACCATTATCTGTAAAGTCGGCAAAAAAAATCATGTCTGTTGTATATAGGAGCCCCTTAAATATTCATTTTATTGTTTTTTAGTATTTGTTGTTATAGCGGCAACAGAAATACATCATCTGTGAAAATTTCAACTGTCTAACTATCGCGTTCATGAGATACAGCCTGGTGACAGACGGACGGACGGATAGACGGACGGGCGGAAGGACAGCGGAGTCTTAGTAATAGGGTCCTGTTTTACCCTTTGGGTACGGAACACTAAAAAAGTAAGAAAGAACGATAAGCGACAACGAAATAATAGCTCGGGCTGGCGATACGATGCGACGGGGTGAGTCGGGGGAGTAAGAAATTTCACGCGGACGAGGTCGCGGGTGTAAGCTAGTAATAATAATAAAATAAAAAGGTCTTAAAAGGCGAAGCACCCCAAGAACTAGTTTCATTTGTACAGGTAAAGAAAGCCAATACTTTTTAACCCTTAAATTGTCACCCTTAGATTTCTTGTGTGTATAATGTTGAAATTGCGTATATGGGTTGAAATTAGGATAGAAAAGAGGATAAAGAAAAAAAATATTTTTTTTTTGTATTTTTTTTATGGTTTTTACAATGTCACATAAAACGGACATTGTCCATTATATGTGCAGTTGTGGTACAGTGCTTAGGAGTGTTAAAACAGCGTCTGTGTGCGTGGAAATACTGCGTCCTTTAAAACGGACAAAATCAATTTAAGGGTTAACTATATTTGTTAATATTAGGGGGTCGAGACAAAAATAATAACAAATCGGGGAATGAGCAAGTTATGCCCAACTCGGATACTTACATGATCATGTGATTGCGCAGTACGCCTTTGTCGGCGTATGTCTTGTGGCAATACGCGCACTGTACGCGGCCCTTGTGCGAGTGTGCGTAGTGTATGTGCTTGCGTAGTGACGTCTGACGTCTGGAGACAGAAATTTGGTTTGAAAACGTAACAATCTAAAACATCAAAGGCTTGACTGCGTTATGGTAACTGTTTCATTCGATTCAAGACATTGAATACTTAACAAAAATGTAGAAAAACGCTTATCACTTTAAATTCTTTCTACAATATTTATTCTTAAAATCTTACTGTAAGATTATATAACAGATACAAGTCAAGTCAATGTGCCACTAAAAATAAAGTACAAACTCACTTAAAATTCTTGCTGCAAAAAGGACACAGAGCTTGAAAACCGTGATTGTGATATGCATTGTAGTGATCTTTAATCGTTATGCGACAGTTTCTTATTAAACCACATACTGCACACTTGTAGCGGCTGGAAGAAAAATCATTATTTAAGTAATTTATTTTCAATTTTCATTTATACATTATTATTTCATGTTTCATTCATACATCTGAATATCTGATAGCTTGGTTTAATGCACAAATACAAATCCACATTTTAATTGGTGGTTAAGCTACGGTCTCCTACAAGAGCGGTGGCCGCACTTAAGTGCAGTAGCGACAGCTGTCATTAAAATGATGACAGCGACAAAAATTTAAATCGTTAGATTAGCTCTACTGTATCAAAAGATAGTTGCGTTTCTGTTTCGTCTTGACACCTCTGACACACTATGACGCAGTTACTTGACTTGTTATGGAAACGTTATTTAATGCTCACGATCCGGTGAGAGCAAAACTATCGATTTAAATCTTTGAACAACGCGGTAAATGACAGATTTTCATAACGGTCGTTATAATATGACGGAACCGCTTTCCTAGGAAACCAAATCTTTAGTACAATACATTTCAATATTGCATCCGTATAAAAAGGTAGCCGTATAAGCAGATATCCATATACAACATTATTTTTAGTATATGGCAAACTAGAAACACGTCTAGTATTCTTATGTAAAGCCATTGCCATTTCAAACAACAACATTTCAAAACTGTATCATTGAAAATCACGAAGTTATAAGCTTGTTATGTTACCTGATTGTCCGTAAAAAATGTTACCACTTAACACACGCAGCGACCGACCGGCTGTGACCTGTGTTGTGTGCATATGATTGCGGATATGTACTTAGTGTCGCTCGGTGTCCAACTTTTTACCATTTTAAATATTTTTGGGGCAAAATATAACATGGTGTAAAAACTATTGGAATCGATTCAGTTACTTATTCTGAACAAACTATATTCAGGTTTGCAGTACCTATACTAAAAATAATGTTGTATATAAGTAATATCATGCTTGTACTTCTTGAAGGGAAATGCAGAGGTGTAGTAAATTAACAAAAACATTACACGATTCTCGATCTGAGCAGTTACGCTTGGGAACGATAAGAAATCTCATTTTAACAGGTCATGTATGTATGTTCTTTCTAAATAAACTTAGTTAGCTAATATACGTACATGACATGCTACAATCATCTACTCACATTAAATGATATCTCATATGACCAACCAGTCTGTCTTCTGTATTCATCCTCTGCTTACAAATGTCACATTCGTAGTCCCCCATGCACTGCAATCATATATAAAACATCAATATAGTTTCTATTTGCACTGTAATATCTCTTGTGTGGTGGATTATGGCCCACGCCCTTACACCGAGATGAGTTCTGTGTCCCAGCAGTGGGAACGTTATAGACTGATTATGCATCTCTTGCATAGGCACAAACTTCATGATAATAATTTATAAAAACTGAAATGAAATTGTTTATTCTGTAAATAGGATATCGGACTCACATACGGCCACGGTTATCCTCTGAACATCACTATGAATATGTATTAAATACATTAAAATATATTACGTGTAAGTTGTTTATTTAATAGACTATAAATATTTGATAGTTTGTACATAACAATTTCAGATGAGAATATTTTCTTGTTTCATACTTTTTAGAGCGTAATTTTTCAGTAGTCTGGTTTTAGTTTTTGAATTTTTTTTTATTAAAATTATTTTGGGGTTATAATTTTAAATACCTATTGTTGAAGTAGAACGAAAAATTAAAACAAATACAATATCAGTGGTCAGTGGCCCTGACTACTATACGCAAGGTCGTGGGTTCGATTCCCACCCAGGACAAATGTTTGTGTGATGAGCACGATAATTTGTTCTTTGTCTGGGTGTAATTTATCTATAATATGTATGTATTCAGAAATACATATATATGTATGTTTATCAGTTGTTTAGTACTCATAGCACAAGCTGTGCTTAGTTTGAGACTAGATGGCGTTGTGTGAAAGTTGTGGAATATTATTATTAATATGTTATTTCTATAATCATAATTCACAAATATTAAACTTAAAGCATCAACTTAAAATATCAAAGCGATTGTAAATGTAATTTTAGGGAACTTTGATTGCTGCGTTTGCTCCCCTGCGTTACAGGATACACAAAGACACAACGACACAACCAGAATTTACTATTGCAACAATAAACAACATCACGAAGACATTCTCATTAATTAATTGGGAGTTTTAGCCAGTAATTTTACTTTTATCGCCTTCACGGCGTGGAGGTACTCCCAGCTTATGCCATTATTATTACACACGTTTTTTTGATATTTTATAAATAGTCCACATATAAATACGTATTTATTATACAACGTGTAACGTTAAATGCGCAAAACCTGAAAATAGTTTGATCAGAATAACGAGCAGAATTAATTGAACCACTTTTTTAATATAGGCCACATTTTTCAAAAAATCTTCGTTAAAAACGTTGCCGTGTCTATTTATTAATAGGTCAAGCAAGTCAATGTCAGCGCGGTGCAGCGGCCCGGTGACGACTCCTCCCTCGATAAAGCGTCGTCGCAGACGCAAGAAACGATCAGAATGTCCAGTAAAACTAAAACAGCACATAAAACCTTTACAATTTTTTGAATGACTTATTTTCTCTCTGAAATAAGTCAATTGAATTAAAAATCAGTTGGGGTGTCTGAGGTTTTGCGCATTTAACGTTACACGTTGTATATGTATACATATATATATTTGAAATAAGCTAATTAAGCCCTTTCATTTGATACCCAACACGGGACGATTTTTTTTTTAGGTCATGACTTATGTCCGATAGAGGGCGCCATATTCAATTTAATGTGACGTCACATAGCATATAACCAGCGGACAATCAAGACGCTTCCAACGATACCTCATTTGTAAAATTATGATAAGGAGTTTAGAAGTTATGAGGGAACAGATGAACATACATACATACCGGTCAGAATCATAACCCTACTTTTTGCTTCGCCGTAGTCGGGTAATAACAGCACACGTACACGCAGCAGCGTACGTAGTGACGCTGCTGACTGCGAAGACACTTGCAGTAGCTATTTTCATGATAAAAAAAATAAATTATAAACCTGATTATGTTTCTCCATATGCTTATCATAGCTGCCTTTAAAGCTGAACCCTTTGATGCATTTCCCACATTTGTAAGCAAAGTTCAGATATTTCTGGTCCTGCTCCATTCGCATACGTTCTTCCATGCATTGTTCTCTAGTTATGTATATCGTCTTTATTTTAGGTATATCTGAAATTCAATGTTATAAATATTACACTTTGCTGTACAAAATAATGGGAAACAATTTTCTCATGATTTGATTACACGTATAATAATTATTATTCAAAATTTACTTGGTAAGAATATATACAGTCAGGAAAATTTATTGTTAAGCAAATTGACACCCCGCGTGAGTTTGTAGTGTTATAGCCATTTCATACCACTGTCAAAGAATGAAGATAGAAAGGAAAGAAAAGAAATAAAAGAAAGAAAAGAAAGAAAAGAAAGAAAGAAAAGGAAGAAAAGAAAGAAAAGGAAGAAAAGAAAGAAAGACAATAAGTTTATTTGCGGTAAACATGACACAAACAAACAACGCAAACAAAAAGAAGAAGAACCTTTGGCAGTGGCTTGACGCCAATGAAAGTTGATATTTGAATATATGGACAATTGAAGTTGGTGACATAACAATTAATTTACCTGACTTTATATAATTACATACATAAACTTATGCCTTTTTCCCACATGGGATAAGCCCTATGGACTCCTTTTGTTTCGTCCCCATTCATAATACTTTAGTTTCTACCTCATCATCTGCTTACCCCTTTTCCAACTATGTCGAGGTCGGCTTCCAGTCTAGCCAGATGCAGCTGAATACCAGTATTTTACACGGAGTGACTGCCTATCTGACCTCCACAACCCAGTTACTGGGTAACCCGATATCCCTTGGTAAGACTGAAGTATTCTTAACATAAAGTTCCAACCACCTGCAGGTTAATCAGGAAAGGCATGCGCTTTCTTGGTGTTTCCGAATTACTACGAATGACGCAGCACAGAGTAAACCCCTACTGAGTAAATGCTTCTAAAGTTCTTTGGAATTACATAGAGTAGTTACTCTTTTGTAAAAAATAGGCACAGTATTTTTATCTCACAAAGCGACACGCGCTTTACTTGTGGTAACCAAGTATACAAACACTCTTTGAATGTGTTCGTGAATACGTAGAAGAAGGCGTAAGCACAGAACAGAAGCACACACACGTTGTCACTTCTTGAGGTAAAAATACTATAAGGTAAGTACTATCATGGTTGTAACAGCTCTATATTAGATCTCATAATCATTTTCCGAAGATATATGATGATTGCCGTAGTGCAAACTTTGTTGGGAGATCTATACCTCTCTTTATCTCTGCCAAGTTTTCTTGTTTTATTTTACTTTTCTTCTTGTGTCTGTTCTTTTTGAGTGTTGCACTAAGACTCATGAGGTCCAGACTATCAATGTCCTCTAGTTGCAATTCTTCTTTCAGTAAGGCTTTCAGGGGAAATGCGTCATCTTCGTCTTTTACGTATGATTCGGGGAACTCTGAAAAATGTAAAACTTCAAACCAAGTGACCCTTTTATACACTTATCTCTGTGAGGAAGTTTGATAAAGACACTTTGACACGAAATATTTGTATGTACCTTCAAGTTTAATAGGATCTCTGAATAGAAATGTACAGACGCCAGCACATCAAGCTACTACAATCTGTCAGATTTATTTAATAGATTTTCAATTTTATCGCTAAAGCTTAACATTCAAAGTTGATTTTGAAAATCTGACAGTTTCGGGTAGCTTGATGTGCTGGCGTCTGTACATGCCTTAAACACCATGGCATTTTAAGCGTCTTACAATGGCAGCCCACTTCATGTATCCAATGTCTACTAATCATTCATAAAAAAAAAATGATATTTATGAACATTTGAATAATTAAAAAAATATATACAGGGTGAAATTGAAAACATGCGACAAATCGAAATGGGAGATTGTACTCATCATTATGAACAACTTTTACCATGGGACCAAACCTGAAATTGCGAAAAAAAAAATCAGCTGTTCCCTACATTTTGGCGAGTTATGCGAACATAAATGTAGGGAACATCTGATTTTTTTTTCGCGATTTCAGATTTTATCTCATAGTAAAAGTTGTTCACAATGATGAGTACAATCTCTCATTTCGATTTGTCGCATGTTTTCAATTTCAACCTGTATATTATTCATTCCGAGCCGAAACTTTCCTTCTTTCAAGTCGTTACACCAATCGTCGACTAAGGGCTTATTTTACCAAAAGTCAGATAAAAAAGAAACCTTATTGAAGGCATAAGAGTTGAGTGGAAGTCGCCCTAAGACTTTTCCTACTTGAAGTTATTTCAAACTAGCTTCTGCCCGCGTGGATTTCGGAAAGTATCCCACGGGAACGTGCTACCAGGACAAAAAAGTATGCCTATGTCCTTCCCCAGGATGCCATCTATCTCCTTGTCAAATTTTATCGAAATCAGCACCCTCCTAACACACTATTACTCTAAATTTGAATCATTTTGAAGCATACTGTTAATCCATTGCTCCATATGTTCGAAAACCGTGTCTGCTTAACAACGTAAATAACGCAATGAATGTTGTTGAACTGTCAAAATGAAACCCATTGCTACTGATAGTGTGTTACGCAATTAGCCTGCCCTTCAGTGTTTAGGGTTAGTATTCAGGGTTTCATTTGGTTGGGTACGCAAAATACGCGCATTGACGTGGAGTTGCGGACACCAGCCCGTATTACCTTACCTACCAGGGTTTTCATTTTTTTGAGGCCTCGCATAAGCTATTGTAGACAAGTGCTCACTAACATTATTTATTAAAAGTTAAAACTTTATGCTCAAGTTAATAGAAACCTGCACAAAGACAGACTTAATGGCACTCTACAAGTTTATCTTGTAATTTGGTGATGCAGGGACAAAACAGTTATCAGTTCCGTGCAACCTGCCAAGTTTTGTGTCTACTGTTTCGATATTACTTCTCGGAGTATATCAGCAAAATTATTTCAAAATTCCATAACAAATGTCACATACCATCACCACCATTAATAAACTCTCCTTCAAGATGGTCCATATACTCCTCCTCTTTCATCTCTGTCTTGACCTGGATATCCTTACTCCTGCTCCTCGAGCATACGATAGAGAAGGTCTCCTCAGAACTATGGCCGTCTCTCTCTGACAACTCTATCACATCAAATGGCACTTGCGTTAAGTTGACTAGGGGTTGTGTCTGTGTGCATACTGATTTTAATGTCTCATCCATTACCTGGAAAGTGTTAATGTTAATTGTCAGTGTTCATAATCTCAGATAACTTCCCATCAATCCACTCAATAAGTTATCTACTTTAGTAAAATGTATTCCAAGTTGTATGTCTAAAGATGTATTAATATGTCCTGAAATTGTAACTCGGGGTGGGGACCTGGTGTCCTATAACACAGGTTATTAGCCTAGCTTAGGCACCAGACTCCCACAATATTTTAGTATACATATTTTGATATTATTACTAAACAATATTAGTAATATTTAAATATTGTGGTGAGAAAATAAATGAATTATTATTATTATATGACAATATACTTACATAAATACATACAACTCGCAAGAACTAACTTGAGACTATGCTTGGATGAGGCGTCGCTGGCGAAAGCGGTAACGGCGCGGAGATCGGGAGGGCTCTCTCGGGTGCCAAGTTAACTCTTGCGGGTTGTAGATATTCTGTTTGTAACATGGAGCAAGCAACACGGGCGCCGATGGCCCATGTTGCTCTATGGTTTGTAATTGTTTTTCCAAGAGGGTTATCTGATGACTTAAGATTATCGCAATAGCATGCTGTTTAGGGTTCTGTTTTTCAAAAGGAAAAATGGGAACCCTTTTAAGATCACTTTGTTGTCCGTCTGTCTGTCCGTCTGTCAAGAAACCCTTGGTGCCCGAGCCTGACTCTCGCTTGACCAGTTTTTTTTTTTAAATTGTATACTTACATTCTGAAAGTTTTCCAATAGTATTTGATTACTTTGCACATTCTGTATGAACTGTTCAGTGTGTTGAGCCACCCTCTTGCACAGGTAACATAGGAATATACAGTCTATCTGTAAAGATAAAGAAACAATAAGTTATTGTGTTATTGTCAAATAAAATTTAAATCAAATGATGTATTGGTTTGCAAACGTGGATAGATATTTTATTATAAAAGTCCTCCATGTTCTACTGTCACATGGGCATGAAAATCATATTTAGTTGTGTTATTGTTGTTGTTTTTTTTTTCCTTAAGGATCATGGTCTGCAATGTTTTGTTTTTATTTATTTATAATGTTTAATCAGTAAATTGGAGATTGGTATAATTTATATTTGATGATAACAATATTGAGAACAACATGGCAACAAAAATGAATGTGGACACTGGGTATAGCAAGTCTGTAGCTGATTATACTTTTGAGCGGGAGTGGGCCATAATCCAATACACACAATCCGGGCCCAGTGAGCGTTGGTGGACACTGGGTACAAATGGGGTAAAGTATGTAGTTCTAAAATGAATATAAATATAAGATTTGTAGTTTCAATTAATGGTTAAATAAGAAATTGCCATAACATGCATGCTAGAGCAGAATGTTGACTGAAAGAAAGAACTATTTATTGGGACTTGCAAAGGAAAATCACAAACTAAAACTCTATATGCTCTCTATTATTGAAACAGGTGACACTGATGCCTATTGTCTAAGTGTAATAATGTAATCTATTTTGCCAAGAAAGATACTGAGAGATAAGTATTGTAGTAGTAGTATGTATGTAAAGTAGGGCTATCTCAGTGGAATGGCAGCAGGATGTGGATGTGGAGCTGTGTCACAAACTATGTTCCACCTCCTATGATGCCATTTGAGTCCAAAAACATTCAGCCAAAGTGACCTCTGCGCTGCCACCGATAACGACGAGGAATTGCCAAAGTGGCCAACAAAATTGAAGTAACTGTCGTACCAGAGACACAAAGAAGAAGTAGTATTTGTGTATCTAGCTGATTTACCTACAATCCAGATATATTGTAAGATACATATTGTACTGTTATCCTACTGATTATATGGTGATACTGTGCCAGCCAAAACTGCTGTTTCCTACCTAACCCAAGGATCAAGTTTACCTTCATTAAAAAGTATTTTATTACTTACGCAAAATACATGTAAACACGTTACCTGGAATATATTCTTGAGAGGACCACATTGAAATGTATAATTTTGTACATGTTTCTCTTCATTTACACACAAACACCCAAAACAATACTTCTTTGCCGATTCTGGTTTTTCCTCCACATAACTGTGGTTTCCAGTAGTATTTTCATCCATTTTAGAGCGTTAACTCTAAAATGTTCACTATGGCTACAATAATATCCCAATTAATTTCATAACTATAATTATTGATATTTCCAATTCCAATTCCAATTATTGATATTTATTTTACTTTCATTTCGTTTTGTTAACACAAGTTCATCGAATGTCAAAAATGAAGACCACAAAATTTAAAAGTCGTATCAGTCTAGTCATGATAACACGGTTCAATCAATAATAAGCTTTCTTCGGAGGACATAAGAACTATCTGTTAAATTTCTGGCCTGAACTACCAACGATTTAATTTAGCCGGTTAATTCCATTGGCGATAGCTATTGTTTCGTTCGGGAATCTGCGAATTTACGTTTGATTATTTAAAGCAAAATATTTCAACGTGGTTGAAACACTATTGTTTTATGCCAGATACTACGCTCGCGTTGAGATTATATTAGCGGTGGAGGAGCGGCGCGGTGGTCAACGATGATTTTTCTAGATTTACACCTACCGGTAGCGGCAAGTTCTCAATAGAGACCTGCTAAGTGCTAATAATACAACGTGTAACGTTAAATGCGCAAAACCTCAGACACCCCAACTGATTTTTAATTCAATTGCCCTATTTCAGAGAGATAATAAGTCATTAAAAGAATTGTAAAGGTTTTATGTGCTGTTTTAGTTTTACTGGCCATTCTGATCGTTTCTTGCGTCTGCGACGACGCTTTATCGAGGGAGGAGTTGTCACCGGGCCGCTGCACCGCGCTGACATTGGGTTGCTTGACCTATTAATAAATAGACATGGCAACGTTTTTAATGAAGATTTTTTGAAAAATATGACCTAAGTATAAGTATTAAAAAGTGGTTCAATTAATTTCTGCTCGTTATTCTGATCAAACTATTTTCAGGTTTTGCGCATTTAACGTTACACGTTGTATATCATTTATGATCGTCCGATAAAAAAACGATATCATAATTTTTATTCTTTATATTTTAATATAAATTATTTTGATGATTTCAGACTATATTTCATGTTGTCACTCCAAGATTTTTTTTAAATTTGCCGCCATTTCCTTGTGCCACGACTCGCTGGCCAAACCCTACGCTATATGAATCTGGGTACCTACTCAGTTCACCCATAGAAAGACCTTAGAGACGGTGGCCCTGTGGACACGTCCTACCGTGCACAGCGTGGCTCAGGGCCGCTGGGAAGAGCCCACAGTCTCCCCAGGGATATACCCAATTAGTCTCTATGACTTTTAGCTCAAAACAATAAGTTACTTACGTTTTATCACAGTAGGTATATTGCATACAAATCCCTCCGGTGTCGTCAAAAACTTACTTATGGTCTGTCAGTGTGTAGTGTGGCATGCACTGCACCTACCCTCTTATACCAAAATAATAGAAATCGTGTCATCATGGTACTTGAAGAGTAGTGGTGGCTCAGTGGAAACGGACGTGGTTTGCGAGTTGTAGTATTATTTTGTGTAGATTATTTCATCAACACTGCTCTTAAAATGGTGAAGGAAAACATCGTGAGGAAACCGGCATGTCCTACTCGTAGAACCAAAAATTCTAAGACATATTGTGACATCTACAAACCTGCACTGGGCCCGCGTAGTGGATTAGGGCCCACTCCCTCTCACCGAGAGGAGGCATGTGTCCTAGTAGTGGGAACATTATAGGCTGATTATAAATTTACTTTTAAGGCTAAAGTTTGGGTTATAGGTATGATGGGGCAAACATATTAGCCAGACGGTAAGTTGGTAACTGCCCAAGATCCGCAGATGTACAGACGCCAGCACATCAAGCTACTACAATCTGTCATATTTCTTTAATAGATTTTCAACTTTATCGCTGACGCATAAGGTTCAAAGTTGATTGGGAAAATCTGACAGTTTCGGGTAGCTTGATGTGCTGGCGTCTGTACTTGTAGGTATCGCCACTTAGCATATTCAGCCTATGATGTTCCCACTGCTGGGACACAGGCCTCATCTCGGTGAGAGAGACTGGGCCGTGATCCACCACGCGAGCCCAGTGCGGGTTGGTAGATGTCACATGTCTTAGAATTTTTGGTTATAGGACATACTGGTTTCCTCACGATGTTTTCCTTCACCTGTAAAGTAAAAGCGCCTGTCTGCGTTCGAACCTACGACATTCAACCACCACTACTCTTAAGTATCGCCACTTGGGGAGTTATTCTTCATGCTACCAAGAATTTAGATTCTATCTAAATATGTAGAATCAGCGGAATTTATTGATCGAGATGTTGGAGCCAATTCCGCGACATGCTGTATTGAACTATTGAGGACCGGTCAAGTGGTTGCGGGAACCGGCTCTGTGACGGAACACCGATGCTGCACGTGAACCGACTGAGATTACTGCTTGAACACGTAGCGAGGCTTTAGATATATTTTCAAAGAGATGTTGATACATATACCTACACACCGGAAAATGTGTTATGAATTTCGGTTTTTTTTTTAAATTATATTTTCGGCACCTGCACCTGTAGCTAAAGTTTGAAAATATAAACCATGTCGAATTATTGTATTATATGTACGGGCAGTATCTTGGAATTTGTTTTTAACATTATTATCGGCATTATGGGCGGCTGGGGGTATGTCATGCTCACTCAAATGTCTCGCTGGTGGTGGCGTGTGTGTTGGATCATTGAGTTCTCTTTAAAATGGTTGAGCTAAATGGTGCTGATCCATACGTCATGTTCGTGAACGGGCGCCGCCAGTAGGGACTGGTCATCTCTTAGCCGCCACGGCTTATTTTTATTCTAATCTAAGTATTTTCATTTCTGAATTGTTATTTTTTTTTTGTTGTTGTTTTTATCTTTTTTAGTACGGACGCTTTTAACGTGCACGTCTTTCTACATCGTTCTCACATGTACAATTTCAACTTCAATGATGTAACCATTTTGTAACAATTTTTATGATTTAAAAGAGTGTCCGTGGAGTTTCTTGCCCGTTCTTCTCCACAGGTACCTACTACGCTTTGGAATGGGCAACTAGCTTCATCTTTCTGACTGACCGACCCCTTGACAATTCAAAAGTGCCTGTAATTGGTTTACTTGAAATAAATGCTTTGAGTTTGAGTTTGAGTCTATCTCAAAATGGTGAAGGAAAACATGCCAAAACGGTCCTAGAACCAAAAATTCGAGGACATGTGACATCTACCATTTCGCTGTGACCGCGTGGTGGATAACGGCCCACGTACCTACTCCCTTCACGGAGAGGAGGTGTGTCCCAGCAGTGGGAACATTTATAGGCTGATTATGATGCCCATCATCTCGAACTTTAATTTTGACCATACGATTTTGACTCTGGCGTCTGAGTAGTCTGATTATATTGTTATGCGCCCAGACACTACGACCTACTCCAGAGTAGGTACCTCATATTTGCCACTTTACAAAATAAAATCTAAGCCCTTTTTTCTCAGACTCGACTAGGAAATGTTACCAAGTGGTATCAACAGCTCTTACTAAGTAGCAAGCAAATACAGTACGAGTAGCGTTTGACCGCGTCGTGCTCAAGTGTTGTCGACCGCCCCTCCTGCCCACCCCCCAACGCCAGCGAATCGTCAGCACTGTATTACGTCATAAGTAGGTATTATCGATTTTTTTTTAATGTGGGATAATAAGGGTAGGAATATTGATTTCCAGATTCAGGAGATGGCGGTTAGAGAGGGGCTGAAGATGGAATTAGGTATGAATGCTGGTCACCTACTCGCGTGTCGAGCCTTTAAAGAGTTCAAATTGGAATCCTCAACCCTCCTATTTATAAGCCTTGCTTAAAGTTAAGAGACGTTTAAACGTCAAAAATGTTTGGTTAAACAAACGCTAATCATTACGTTTGTAAATAAGGGGTACGTGGATGAAAACCTCTTCTTAATTTAGGTATTGGGCATCCCCGCTACCCGAATTGTAAAGTCCCTCGCCGTCTAAAATGTACTTAATTCCAAAGTTATTGCGATTTCGTACCTACCTATTTCCGTTCTTAAACTAAAATGTTAATTAAAGTAGGACCTACCTAGAGTTTAAAAAAATAATAATTGTAAGAGAAATTATAAATAGTTTCTCTGTCTACGATAAATACTGAATAGGTAAAGGCCTAACAGGTAAATAAATTGAAAGCATAGGAGGGTAGGTAGGCCGTACCGAAAGATATGCGAGCTATTAAAGATACACTGCACGCTATGCTTATTTTAACATCAACTTACCGTAGAAAACCAGTAGTGCACGCTGCATAAAATCTATCATTTATGTAGATATCAATGCGCATGTCACAAACTTTAAAACGCATCCGATGGTCATCGCGTTATTTTTTCCGCGGCTCCGTCATTACGTTTCCCGCGGTTTCGCGACACCTGTCAAAAGTCGCGCGCTTTTAATCCTAGTGAAAATTAAATTATTTTTTTTTGTTTTTTTTTTGTAAATAAGATAAAAGTTAATACGTTCATAAAAGTATGCTGGAAAATACAAAAATAAACACGCTGATCTCAATAATTTAATGTTAGTAGACAGTTATGTATTCGTACATAACTTTTTAAAATCATTGTTTTAATAGACTTAAATATAACAAATTAATAAAAATATAATGTAGATACTTAATTATTGCACTGTATTAAATATTATATCGTTGTTAAAATATTAGAAGAGTTAAATTAGGATATGGTAACTAATTAAAAACAAAAACGGTCTTTATTATATATCGCGTTCAAAATGGCGGCTGAAAGACTGCTGTGGCTCACGACTGTGCTTCTTCGACTATGGCTTGGAGCTACAGACCTTTGCTATGCTCAGTAAGTATCTACCTGCCTAAATAAATTTAACTGTGCACTAAGTACAGTAAAACGGGGTGAATAGGAACGCAGGGGTGAATCGGAACGAAACTTTAAAATGGATTTTAACATTGAAATAATATCGTTTTTTGCCAAAAGGTCTCTTAATGTGTATACTATATTACATTTGACGATTAAGTGTAATTGTTGGCTACAAACTATATTACATCAACGTTAAAATCCATTTTAAAGTTTCGTTCCGATTCACCCCTGCGTTCCTATTCACCCCGTTTTACAGTATCCAAAGCATAGACTATTATGGCTTTGTCACAAGCCGGTCGATTCTGTAAAAATCTCACCGTGAAATCATAAGTGAAGTGAGCTTAAAGTGAGCAGTCAATAGTGTGTAGCTTAGTACAGTCAACAGTGTACCTAATTATAACACAATAACTTAATAATATCGTGGAACTTAAACATATCTGCGAATGTAGGTGTAATATAGATTCACGTCTACCTAACCCTTCGGGGTTTAAGGGGGTGATGTTACTAATTTAATAGGTATATAAAAAAAAACAAAAATAATGTAGGTACTTATTTAATATTAAAATAACACAAATTCTTGAGTAATTGGATAATAAAAATTGTGCGTTAGTAATATTATGTAAAACAACCGACTTCCAAAAAAAAAAAAAACACTACAAAGTGAAAAGTAACTTTAATTTCGGAAGTCGGTGTCGTTGGTTCCGCATTTTCATTTTTGCCATCGACTTCAGAAATTAGGTATTTTTCACTTTGTAGTGTTTTTTTAGGAAGTCTGTTGATTATTTTGCAAAAAAAGTTTTTATTTTTCACTTTTTAGCTGTAGGTACCTACGTACCCCACACAAATTCGTATATCATTACTTGCTACTTAAATATCAGTGACAGAAAGTTATTATAACATTGTCAATACAAACTAAGTAGAACACATAATTATTATTGAAGATAACTCAATAACTACCAAAGCAAAGTAAATCAATTATACAATGTGTAACGTTAAATGCGCAAAACCTCAGACACCCCAACTGATTTTTAATTAAATTGACCTATTTCAGAGAGAACATAAGTCATCAAAAAAAATTTAAAGGTTTTATGTGCGGTTTTAGTTTTACTGGACATTCTGATCGTTTCTTGCGTCTGCGAAGACGCTTTATCGAGGGAGGAGTCGTCACCGGTCCGCTGCGCCGCGCTGTCATTGGCTTGCTTGACCTATTAATAAATAGACACGGCAACGTTTTTAATGAAGATTTTTTGAAAAATGTAACCTATATTAAAAAGTGGTTCAATTAATTCTGCTCGTTATTCTGAAAAAAAAACAGTCGAATTGAGAACCTCCTTTTTGAAGTACCCGTAACCTACTTTCGTTGCTAACCGTACCACGTAACAAAATAAATGTGTGCCGGCCCTATTAAAACCACGTACTGCCGAAAACTGCAACAACTAGGAACCGAATCATGACCACGCATTTAAAAACAGCCTCCGTCATAATCCCTTTGCACGACCTCTCCCGGTCCCCCTCCACCGCCTCTGTGGCAAATTACAAACACACTAGATCTGTGAACGTTGTCGTCAAGGTTGTCAACGCATCGTTAATCCCTTTGAGTAGGTAACCACTTCCTACCATCAGCTCTCCACGTTTGCCGACCCATTTTTAAATAGGGAATATGAAAATGTATGTAATACACAGCCTTGACCTACCTGTCTTGAACCATTGTCATGTACAAGAATGATACGTAGTAACACCACATCAGCACCTTAATTGCGTAACACACTAAAACTCTCAATTTGAATAATTTTGAAGCATATTGCTAATCCATTGCTCCATATGTTCGAAAAATGTGTCTGCTCAACAAAGTAAATAACGCAATGAATGTTGTTAAACTGTCAAAATGAAACCCATGGCTACTGATAGTGTGTTACGCCTGTACTAGCCCAACTCTCGTAATTAAAACGGTTAAAAATCTAGTCACAATCGCATCTTAGCGAAAATCAAGACCAAAATCTTGCCAAAAATGTATGAAAATTAGACGTATTTTTAACAGATTGAGACTGAGATTAAATGCGAAATTTCCGGTCAAGCGCGAGTCGGATTCGCGCACAAAGGGTTCCGTACTATTATTATATAAAAACGGCAATAAAATCATGTCTGTTGTATGGGAGCTCCCTTAAATATTTATTTTATTCTGTTTTTTAGTATTTGTTGTTATAGCGGCAACAGAACTACATCATCTGTGAAAATTTCAACTGTCTATCTATCACGGTTCATGAGATACAGCCTGGTGACAGACGGACGGACGGTTAGGTACGGAACCCTGCAAATATGTCAGAAAGAACGGAAAGATGGAAAGTGATTATTATTGATAAGAAGAGGACGAGGTTAGGAGAAGAGGTTATTATTATTATTATTATATTGTTTTTTTTTTTAAGAAGTGCAGACGCCAAGCACATCAAGCTATCCGAAACTGACAAATTTTCCCAATCAACTTCGAACCTTATGCGTCCTTATGCTAAAGTTGAAAATCTATAATTTTCTGCAAAACTTATCCTTCATGTCGATGATTTCATTTTGTCATTGATAGGTGTAAAGGGTCAAATTAAATTAGCTAGCTAAACTCCGCCGACGTGATGGATATCGATATTATGTTTAGATACCGTTACCCATCACGTCTCGTACCTACCTAAAGCACCTGCCCGGGTTCGAACCTACCACTTTACTTGTAAGCACTGCTCAATTTACTTAGTACTTATTTGCTGTAAAAAATTCTGCTTTTGCGATTTATTTTTGTTTACAATCATACCTAAAAGTCAATTAAATTGGCATAAAACCACAACAAAAAATCTAAATATAGCCCTTGTCAAATCTTCCTAAAAATAAACACAAAAATACCTTTTATATGAAAACTCTCCCGTAATTTCAGCAAACAATGATATCCATCGAACAATCGTCATAATGTCTGCACTCCGTTTATTTCTGTCATACGCCACATGGCTTGCGAAGCTTTTAGGTACTTATTACTTATGCACGATATTTGGACAATGCCGGAAAAAGGACCGAAAAGGCAAGGGATTGAGGAAGGGACAAAAATACCTTTAAAGATAAATATCTAAGTATAGAAACTTTAGAGAAAAAGTCAACAATACCAAAAGTTTTAACATTTTATAAAAGTTTAAAGTCGTGTCAAGTTTCAATGAATTGATATTGTGCCCGTTTGGTAAGCATGCAAGTAGCAAAGCGAATGGTTTTAGGGCAAAATTATCAGCAGGGTAATAGCGTAACACACTATCAGTAGCAATGGGTTTCATTTTGACAGTTCAACAACATTCATTGCGTTATTTACGTTGTTGAGCAGACACATTTTTCGAACATATGGAGCAATGGATTAGCAATATGCTTCAAAATTATTCAAATTGAGAGTAATGGTGTTACGCAATTAGGGTGCTGGTCTTTGTGCAGTAAATCGGGAAAATAACGTTGTCTTTATTTTGTAAACGTCGATATTCATAGGGTCACACAAAACAAGGGCATTTGAATGAGGGTTTTATAATTTTTTGGCGTAATTTGACCCCGGTACCTGTCTTCTTTCTTAATCCATGTTTAGTACCTATATATTACTGTCACTATAAGCAGTAGAGGGGGGCAGGGAGCGCGTCTAGGGAAAAAATAAGAAAAATGAGCGCTACTACAACAAAAAGGCGTTTCAATACTAGATTATTTATTTATTTTTATTTTTATCACACACACACACACACACACCACACACAAACACACACATACAGCACACTTACTCATATCTGATATATGTAGACTCTAATACTTTCTGGGATATTCCATATTCTGTCTGTTTTATTTTATGTTATTAAAACTACATCATTCATTTTCAATTTTAAACACTAAGCAATTGATTGTCCATTATTGAGGGATACGGCACTGTTTCTCTTTACTACAGGCTATTATGTAGCCTATGTAAGAGGACAGTACGCCAACCATTTATGTTGTATACCAGTGTTCATTTGTAAAGTGCAACTGTTTTTTATTGTATTTACTGCAACACCTTTTATGCAATAAAGTTTTTATTATTTATTTTTATTATTTATTTATTTATATGCGCCTTTTTTGTGTAGTACCTAAGGCTTATTTTTCTAACATTTTCGGCGAAAAATTATATCAAACAAGATTTGTCTTGGAAAGACACAGCTGTCCATCTTTTTGACATGATTTTTTGCAGTTTCAGGGAACCCCTGTAGAGTCCCAGTCTGATCATGCCAACGGTTCCTAATTTCAGGTTCTATTGTCACCAGATCCACACTCCTAACGTTTCAAGACCTGCTGCCGGAAGACCCGAGGCTGTACGACAAGATGCGTCCTCCGAAGATCAACGAGCAACCCACTATTGTCAACTTTCACGTCACTGTCATGGGGTTGGACTCTATTGATGAAACTTCCATGGTAATTCCTTTTATTAGTTAAATTATTTCAATGGTTCCATTTTCATCCCCAGCGACATTTAATTACTCAGACACTGAAAAATTGCTAGAAGTAATGCAATAAGTTTATTAATGTTAAGTCAATTTTTATTTAAAAATATAATTAATATGTATCATATATAATGTATGCTAGCTCTATGTTCAGTAACATAATAGTCCACTAAAGCACTCAGCGTTGTCAAGTGATGGCCTGAAACACAGGTTTGAATAAACCTACATCAGGCAGGTCGCTATTGAATTCAGTAGGCCTTTAACCAATATATATAAGTGATAAACTAGATTTATTTTAGGCATAGTTTAATATTTTCCTCATAATATTAATATGTAACTTTGTAATGATGTAACTTCTATGTAATTTATACTTATGTGCACTTATGAATAAAATTATTATTATTATCATATTTAAACCCCAGGCTTTGCCTCCTCCCATGCAACGGCAGGGTCAATTTCCAATCAAAGTGAAATTTGTAATTGCATTCTACGCATTACTATAGTGCACATTCACGCATGGATAAAGATAGTCCTTTTTCCGGATTAAGATTCCAGGAGCCCGAAAGTCTGACAACCAGTCTTACCAAGGGGTATCGTATTAGCCAGTAACTGGGTTGTGGAGCTCAAATAGCCAGTCGCTCCATGTAAAATACTGGTATTCAGCTGCATCCGGTTAGACTGGAAGCCGGCCCCAACATTGTTGGGAAAAGGCAGGCAGGTGATGATGATGATTAAAGGCGAATCATTTTTATTTTCTAAGTAACCCTTTTTTAACTCCTTCAACCGCATTCACAGGATCACGAATCATGAAAAATTGTGACGAACACATCCAAAAGCATAATGGATCCTTCAAAAACGAGTACTTGTGAACAGACGTTAGCTCCCATCTGAATTATGCACCCTCGTTACATAGGGACACGGTTATTTTAATGACGTTAACGGTCTTTAGCCTGGAGGCCAAAACCCGTCATCACGTTTCTAAGTTTGCCTTTATTAACTGAACAAAACGCGACGAGGTTCAGTTGAGGGGAAACACGAATTGTAATTACTTTGTTTCTCCTTGTTTTAGACTTATGCTGCAGACATATTCTTTGCTCAAACATGGAAAGATCATCGCTTAAGGTTGCCAGAAAATATGACCACGGAATACAGGTAGACGTAACTCATCATAATTAACTCATAAATACTATGTAGAACTAGCTGGCTTAAGAGGGTTTATCCCTTAGAGCCATGTTGGAGACTCAAAATTGATGATTTCCGACGGACAATAAAACCATAATGCGTTTAATTTATAGATGAGATATTGACGTCACATTATTGGGAATTTTATAATCTAGTGCATGGCTGAAAAACATTTTCAATTTTTTGTATAGTTTTCTCATCAGAACCATTTTTATGCAAGCCTTTTTTTAAACTAGCGATCGACGGTCTAAGCAGATGCGAGATATTAGTAAAACCTTATACGACAAACTTATAACAACATTACTTTATAAAAAATAATAACATTTATTAGTGCATGGCTGAAAAAAAAACACGATTACTGTAAGTTTTCATTCAAGAAAAGTATATTCAAAAGTGTCAATTGTAGCCACTTTTCGAGATATTAAACGTGTTAGTTTAGGATGAAATCTCAAATATTTATATTTTCTTTTAGACCTAGTAAATTAAGACATTTATGTTCTAAAACATGGTTTAAATATTTTTTTGATAACTTATATGTTTATTTTACTGTGAATTATTTAGTATTGCTAGAGCGGCGCGCTGAGCGCGCTGAGCGGTGGCGTGAATCCGCGCCGATTATATAGCAATACTAAATAATTCATAGTAAAATAAACATATAAGTTATTAAAAAAATATTTGAACCATGTTTTAGAACATAAATGTCTTAATTTACTAGGTCTAAAAGAAAATATAAATATTTCAGATTTCATCATAAACTAACACGTTTAATATCTCGAAAAGTGGCTACAATTGACACTTTTGAATATACTTTTCTTGAATGAAAACTTACAGTAATCGTGTTTTTTTTTCAGCCATGCACTAATAAATGTTATTATTTTTTATAAAATAATATTGTTATAAGTTTGTCGTATACGGTTTTACTAATATCTCGCATCTGCTTAGACCGTCGATCGCTAGTTTGAAAAAAGGCTTGCATAAAAACGGTTCTGATGAGAAAACTATACAAAAAATTGAAAATGTTTTTCAGCCATGCACTAGATTATAAAATTCCCAATAATATGACGTCAATATCTCATCTATAAATTAAACACATTATGGTTTTATTGTCCGTCGGAAATCATCAATTTTGAATCTCCAACATGGCTCTAAGGGATGAACCCTCTTAACCATGCTGCAATTTTGGCAATGAATGCTCACCTTTGTTTTTAGGCATTTTCTAACTAAGTACAGCCGTGCGATTCTGTAACCATCTCACCGTGAAAACTTGGGTGAAGTGAGCGTGGAGTGAGCTGTCATTAGGGATTAACACTATTGACACTGCTCACTTCAAGCTCCCTTCACTTATGATTTCACGGTGAGATTTTTACAGAATCGACCGGCAGTTGATTTATTTACTTACTTTAATTATAAATTTATTTACTTACTTTAATCATAATTTTTATATTTATATATTATAAATATATATTATAGTAAATCGTATGTATGTGTTCATAACCTATTTATGTGTTTGTCTAGTTTTTTTTTATTTTTTTTTTTTTATCATTGTACTCTCAACCAAAGCACCTGCCATCTAATCTCTTCACCACCCTTGGTTGACTGGTAGAGAATGCCTGAGGCATTAAGTCCGCCTGTGTACCTTTTGTGCGAAAAGTTTAAATAAATAAATAAAGCGGTTATAGAGAAGGCATTTGGCCAGCAGGCGGACATTCTAGGCTAAGAAAAAACGTATCTGTAGGTAGTTATAGCTCCAGGGGAAAAACCTTAAAAAACCAATTACAGCCGTGCGATTCTGTAACCATATCAACGTGAAAGCTTGGGTGAAGTGAGCGTGGAGTGAGCTGTTCGCTAGGGATTAACACTTCACTTATGATTTCACGGTGAGATTTTTACAGAATCGACCGGTAGTAGTTAAAGACAAGCACGGTAATTGCGTAACGCCTTACAATGACAAGGGCTTTCATTTTGACAGTAGGTAAACAACATTCATTGCGTTAAGTAATTAAGTTATTGAGCAGGCGAATTTTTCAATATATTTTTTTTGCATTTTCCTTTCTAATCTTTCAGATTATGATTGAAACTGCAATGTGTTTAGCAATTAGGGTGCTGTGTTAAAGACACAGTTGATACCACAAAGTAGGTAGGTACTTAACGTTTAAACATTCCTAATAAAAGAGAAAATAGAAACCATAAGTAATAGTAGTGTTTTTATCTCGCGTAGCATTAACAATGAATTAGTACTTAATAAGTGGATAATGTTGCTAGTAGTATGATAAGTATTTTGTTTAATTAGTAAGATAGTATGTATAACATTTAATTGTACTCCTGTTTTTTATCTCCAAATAAAATAAAATAATAAAGTTCAGGTTAAAACAAAATGTTAACTTTAATAAATCCCTCTCACAGAAGGTACTTCTGACATGCCGTTGATAATTGACTAAACATCATCTTCCAGGCTCCTCGAAGTGGACTGGCTAAAACACATGTGGAGACCAGACTCCTTCTTCAAGAACGCCAAGTCCGTGACGTTTCAAACCATGACCATCCCCAACCACTACGTCTGGCTGTCCAAGGAGAAGACGATCCTGTACATGGTGAAGCTGACCCTGAGACTGTCATGTGCCATGAACTTCCTGATCTATCCTCATGATACACAGGAGTGTAAGCTGCAGATGGAAAGCTGTGAGTACTACCTATATTTTTTAAATTCACTAGTAAAATAATAATATCGGTCGGTCGATTCTGCAAAAATCTCACCGTGAAATCAAAAGTGAAGTGAGCACTTAATAGTGTTAATCCCTAGCGAATGACAGCTCACTCCACGGTCACTTCACCTAAGCGTTCACGGTGAGATGGTTACAGAATCGCACGGCTGGTCATTATTGTCCAGGGCAAAGACGCCTTCTCTTACAGAGAAGTCTAAATAGTGGTCATCAATTAACAATCAACTTCGGTCACTGAACCATATACAGCGTGTAACGGACGGTATCAACCCTGAAGGAGGTGAATGTGCTCATGAAACTCAACAACTTTCCCCAAAGAACATAGGTCGAAATATGAAAAAAAAATTTGGTCCTCCCATAGTAAATCAATCAGCTGGTAGTCAGTTTTGTAAGGGAGGGCCAAATTTTTTTTTCATATTTCGACCTATGTTCTTTGGGGAAAGTTGTTGAGTTTCATGAGCACATTCACCTCCTTCAGGGTTGATACCCCCCTTCCGTTACACGCTGTATAAAGTACGCTGGACTCAATCTATGCTAATATTATAAAGCAGCAGTTTGTTTGTTTGTTTGTTTGAACGCTCTAATCTCTGGATCTACCAGTTGCATTTGAACAAAATATTTTTGTATTTGATAGCCCAACTTTTGAGAAAGGCTGGCTATGTACCATCACGCTAAGATCCTTTGGAGCCGACAAAAAAGAAAAAGAACGGTAAGCGGAAACGAAGTAATATCACGGGCAGGCGATGCGAAGCAACGGGGGCGGTTGGTCGAACAAGAACTTTCACGCAAACGAAATCGCAGGCAGAAGCTAGTATAGCTATACGAAATGACAGTTGTTTTTTGTGACGATTCAAAGCGCTCGTTCGAGAGTCTTAGGAACTAAAATTGACTTTGCGACTCCCACACGAAGTTTCCGTGCCTCGGAAAGCACGTTGAGCCGTTGGTCCCGGCTGTCATTCGTAGATCTTTGACGGTCGTTACGGGTAGTCAGAAGCCCGAAAGTCTGACAACCAGTCTTACCTAGGGGTATCGTATTACCCAGTAACTGGGTTGTGGAGGTCAGATAGGCAGTCGCTCCATGTAAAATACTGGTACTCAGCTGCATCCGGTTAGACTGGAAGCCGACCCCAACATAGTTGGGAAAAGGCTAGGCAGATGATGATGACACGAAGTTTTTGAGGTCATCGGATAATTTAAAGCTTAAAATGCCAATGCATTCTAAAACATTTTTCGACAAATCCTTTTCTGTTCAAATAAAACGCGTGCAATCGTTTTGTTATGGTACAGACGCCATCACATCAAGCTACTACAAATCTGTCAGATTTCTTTTATAGATTTTCAACTTTATCGCTAAAGCATAAGGTTGAAAGCTGATTGGGAAAATTTGACAGTTTCGGGTAGCTTGATGTGCTGGCGTTTGTACAAGACTAATACCTTCTACCTATTCAAATTCTATCTTAACACACAGTGAAGGTTAGAAGTAAGTATGTATGTATGTTAGTATGTATGTATGTATGTTTGTATGTATGTATGTATGTATGCTTATTTGTATGTATGTATGTAAGTATATTCTCATTCTATTTGTTTAGTTTTTTAAGTGAATAATTGATTACGATTTTATGTATTCTTTTCGTCTCCTTTACTCTTTCACACGCTGTCTACATCTCTCTATCTAATGTCCTATCGCAGGTATGCTGGAAGAGATTTCTTAAGAAATAAGCATCACCTTTGTACCTATTTTTCTGTTCTGTTTTTTCTTGTCTGTTTATATATGTGTGTACATAAATGGTAAAATAAAATAAATAAAATAAGGTAAATAAAGGCTGATGGAACTAAGGCCCCAAAATACTCTATCACCTAAAGATGAAAGCTGCGAGACAAAATGTCAAACATAGATTATAATTAGAAGGGAGAGAGGCTGTGTCGGCGCTTCGCAAGAGCCACTCGGTCACAATGACAGTATAACGAGCTGGCTCGAGGACTCTCGACGATATTTTTATGGTTAGACGAAGTTTAAGTCTATAGGTTTTGAACTTGGCGATGAGAATTGAACGGCTAGCATTCTAGGTTGCGGTTTTCGTTTTGTAGTCACGGGTATTCTGCTGAATATGATTTTGCATTGCGGTTTTGAATATTAAGTGTAAAAAGATTTTAGTTGCCGGACGGTAAGCAAAATAAAAAAGTCTCCTCGACAGGGAAACTTATTAGCGTTCACTGACCTCGGTTTTTAGGGTTCCGTACCCAAAAGGTAAAACGGGACCCCATTACTAAGACTCCGTCTGAACATACATAGGTTGGTTTTGGACCTCGTACTCTTGGCATAATATCAAGCGATAATTTTGTAAACTTATTTCGTTTCTGTCTTATATGTATTGTACTTAGTTATTTTGGTGTTTGGCAAATTTCGTTCACTGGTGTTTGGATCTTAACATAAACACATACTTCAAACACATCAAGTTTTCAGAGCAGTGGCGGATTAACACATTTGCCGCTAGTAGGCTATTCAAATTTTGCCGCCCCTTCTGACCTCTGCATTTCGATACCCTATACGAACAAAAGAAGGTGGAAGAAAGTATTAGCAGATTGACAAACGTGACAGGTTAAGTGGTGAAATGTAATAACATTTAGGTATTTATTTATTTTTTATTTCTATAAGACAAAAAAAAATTGGGGCAAATT
The DNA here is from genome assembly GCA_949629135.1 of Eremobia ochroleuca. Classification (NCBI taxonomy): domain Eukaryota; kingdom Metazoa; phylum Arthropoda; class Insecta; order Lepidoptera; family Noctuidae; genus Eremobia; species Eremobia ochroleuca. Next base: position 2,577,497 of record OX451409.1, on the reverse strand, counting down.
TGCCGCCCCCTAAAATCCGCCGCCCTAGGCTCAAGCCTACTCAGCCTGCTGGTAAATCCACCACTGTTTCAGAGTGATTATTTCAAACATCTAAGACCGCTTTCACACTTAGGCGACTTTAGCAGCGCGAAATTCGCGCGATAGACGCGCGACAGTTGCCCAGTCAGAATTTCATAGTATAAACAGAAGCGCGGGAGTCGCGTGCGGCCCGCGCGGCCTTCGCGTACACTCATTCGATTATGAGTCAGTGTTGGAAGCGCACGTGATTACAGACTGCACAATGAGCGAGTTTGACACCGAACGATTAGATCTAAACTGCGGCGTGGTAGCCGCGCTGCTATCGTGCGGCTGTTCTTATAATGCGAAGGCATCTGCTTCTGCCGCGCTACTATCGCGCTGCTAACGTCCTAATGTGAAAGCGGCCTAAGTAACAAGATGTAGAAAGTTCAAAAAAATATGTATGTCACGTGATCAACTTTGGACGTTAATATCTCGGAAACGTGCCGCTTTACGAGGTTTAGTCCTATTATATTTTCCGTTTGCATTGATTTCAGTTATCGATTTATATTGGTTTCATACGTGGCTGCCAATTTGAAAAAAATAAAAATATATTGCGACAATAGGTAACTATATGCCAAGCTCCTTATAAAAATCTTCAATTAAGGGGCTATCTAATTTTCAGAGCAACTGGATCAATCACCAAAATCCTTCCACTGATACAAAACTACGCTATTGCCGAGTGCCATGACAGGATATGTTTTATTTGAAAATCGGCGCGGGCGAAGTCGCGGGTAGAAACTAGTATAATATATTGTTCTAAGCTGTTTTGATGTTTGGATCGGAACACAAAATGTGCAGACGCCAGCACATCAAGCTACTACAATCTGTCAAATTTCTTTAATAGATTTTCAACTTTATTACTAAAACATTAGGTTAAAAGTTGATTGGGAAAATTTGACAGGTTGATGTGCTGGCGTCGGTACCTACGATGCACGTTTTTATTTTTTGGATGACAGATTCCATTTCCGAAATTTTGATTACACCAAAACTTTTCAATTATATCCAAGTGATTTTGGCATTTAGATCCATGTACTCAACCTCAAAATTATCTCGCTATGGCTATGTTTTCGGGTCCTCCATTTTGATCAGCTTTTATTTACCTTGACTATACATATGTTGAGGTAGAATCTTGGAGGATAATTTTGTCCACTCCCTTTTGACATTTATCAATTAGAAATTTTGAATTTACTAACCTAACCTATTCCAAAATCATATCCCCGAGAGACATGGTCAATCAGCCCATTTATTCTGTCAGTGTGACCGAGTGCCCCTTGGGAAGCACCGACACAGCATTCTAATTATAATCTACTCGCGACCTCCTGCTTTCGGATCGCATTTACGACTTGACAAAACACAGCTTCTTTATTTTATTTAACTTTGATATAGTTATATGTTTATTATAAACATAAACCTTCCGGAATAAATTCTCTAAGTGATGGTAAAAACCGCATCAAAATCCGCTGCATGGTTTAGAACAACAACGCGGTCACACAGACAGACACGAAAAGCGACTTTAATTTATAAAATACTAGCGGCCCGCCTCAGCTTCGCCCGGGTGCAATTTTTTTCGAATTTCCAAAATTTTCTTTCATACAAACCTTGTTCTGGCAATACCGAACACAATATAAAAAGAATTACCCAATTTGGTGCAGTTTCAATTCGGAAATTATGCGCGTACAGACATTTCGGCGACTTGTTGTCCATCTTTGAAAAAGATTTGTATTATATTGTACTTTACTTGTTAGCATGTCAAACTTTATGCGATTAGGTAGCCCGCGAAATACTTGCAAACCTCAACTTTTGCAACTGGATTTCCGATTTCCTGAGTGAGTGATAATTAATCTCTTTATTCATAAACGTTCCTTAACACGTTCGGGCCCGCAACGTCATATAACGCTAAATTTGTATAATTTATTATTAACACAACGTCTCATCACGTCTAATAATAATGTGACATTATTTGCACTACGTCTCACAACGCCAGGGAGCCGTAGTAAATTCCATTGGTTGAACTTTTGCGCCGCAACACTTCAACTTTCAAGTGTCAAACACTTTGAGCCACAAAAAAACGAATTTTGGCGGCTTATTGTGGTCGTCTACTACACACTTGCAGGTGCGTACGCGTAAAATATTGTGTCATATCGTGTGCACCTCACGAGAGCGGTGCGGGCCCGAACGTGTTAAAGTAGTGATTAACGACTTATCCATACATTTTTGACGTTTGAATTTCACTTAACTTTAATCATCGTTTATAAATAAACTCCTAAGAGTGTTCATAGATGGCTGCACATCGGATCATATGCCTAGTGACACCAGTGTTCCTCAGGGCTCTGGTCTTCCTGCGACTCTATTTCTGCTTCAACAACCTGCTACAGCTTGGAGCAGCAGGTACGCAGATGACAGCACAGTCTCGGAAAGATAAGTACCTGTCCAGTGAAAGATTCAGCAGACAGGAAATAGCTACTCTTAGAGAGGCCACGGTGACCGTTTATTTATTTATTTAAACTTTTCGCACACAAAAAGGTACAAAGGCGGACTTAGGCATTCTCTACCAGTCAACCTATCCCTCAGTGTTTGAAGACTAAGGTCTTCAACCAGTGCGTCCTGCCCGTCATGACATACGGTGCTGAAACGTGGACACTGACGGTCGGGCTGGTCCACAAATTCAAGGTCGCTCAGCGCGCTATGGAGCGAGATATGCTCGGAGTTTCTTTGAAGGATAAAATCAGGAATGAAATTATCCGGAAAAGAACCGGAGTAACCGATATAGCTTGCAGAGTAAGCAAACTGAAGTGGCAGTGGGCTGGCCATGTCTGTCGAAGGGCCGATGGCTGGTGGAGCAGACGAGTCCTGGAGTGGAGACCGCGTATCGGCAAGCGTAGTGTAGGACGCCCCCCAGCTAGATGGACGGACGACCTAAAGAAGGTGGCTGGGGTGGACTGGATGCGGAAGGCGGAGGACAGGGTGTTGTGGCGCAGTCTGGGAGAGGCCTATGTCCAGCAGTGGACTGCGATAGGCTGAGTTGACTGACCAGTCAACCAAAGGTGGCCGCAAGGGTGTACCGTTTCCCAGTGGGGCGACGATAATCTGGTCCAATTCAACGCTTTGAAAACACACAGGCACACACAGGCTTCATATTCACTGCCAAAAGGTAGCCAGTTTTAATTATCTCCTACTTTCCGAGGTATATCGGTCCTTTTTTTAATGCTATAAAAAGAAAATGATGCACTAAACTTAAATTTAGTTTGGGTTGTGAACAAGGGAATCTGCGCCATTGTTCCTAAAACGGCATATTTCAGACTAATGTTTTCAGATGTCCGAAATAACCTTAAAAGATAATGTTTGCAAGACTCAGTATTAACGAAAGTTAATTAATTGACGAAATACCAGCATTTCAATAATACTTACTTAAATTTAGAGCTCTGTAACTGCTTACGTACCGTAAAACGGGGTGAATAGGAACGCAGGGGTGAATCGGAACGAAACTTTAAAATGGATTTTAACGTTGATGTAATATAGTTTGTAGCCAACAATTACACTTAATAGTCAACTATAATATAGTATACACATTAAGAGACCTTTTGGCAAAAAACGATATTATTTCAATGTTAAAATCCATTTTAAAGTTTCGTTCCGATTCACCCCTGCGTTCCTATTCACCCCGTTTTACTGTACCTACTAAAAATCAAGAGAAATCGTCTTAATAATAAATAATCTCCGTGGTGAGATCTTTCCAGTGTTGTGTTTTAACGCTACTGCCGTGCGATTCTGTAACCAGCTTACCGTGAAAGCTTGGGTGAAGTGAGCGTGGAGTGAGCTGTCATTCGCTAGGGACTAACACTATTAAGTAAGTGCTCACTTCACTTATGATTTCATGGTGAGATTTTTACAGAATCGACCGGTTGGGCTTCAGGGCAGATTTGCCCAATCTCTTTTGTTTTCAATTTGCAAGTTAGTGTCAGGTTGTATACTATATGGTTCGCGACCGTAACAAATATGTGTATTTAAACAATTATTATAATATCATAACTATTATATTATACTATTATCGATTATCGCAAAGAATGTGCGCGATTTGGATGGAGTAATGGCACTATTGAGCTAACGCTGTGTGAGCGTGCGTGTTCCATCGCCGCCCGTTCGATGTCCACCACGCACAGGATGGATGGGAAGCAGCACATTAAGAATTTTTTGCTCCGTTGGTGTAATTGCTATATGGCGTTCCAGTAGGAGGATAAATAAATAAATAAATAAAAAATAAATAATAACTCATAAGTCGGGTAGTCCCGCGGAATCCAAGAATTATAGACCTATCACGTGCTTATCGACGGTCTATAAACTTCTTACATCCATTTTGAGAGCGAAAATTAACCACGTTGATAATAACTCGATCAAGTCTGCCCCTCAAAATGGATGTAGGTAACAGTCCCGCGGTCCCAACAGGTTCGTCGATCCCGCAAGCATCTGTCGATTATTAAATTATTTTATTTTAATTTTTTAAATCTTAAATATTACTAAAACAAAATAGAAAAACACTTTTCGTGCCTAGGATTTGAACCTCCAATCTTAAGCACGGCAAGTGGTCTTGAAACCTCCGGTCTATTTAGACGTATAAACTGAAACAAAAAAGTCGAAATCTTTTTACGATTTAGCAATCTCCTTCCGCTAAAAATCATGCGAAAAGCCCCATTCAATCACAAAATATATACTCGAAAAAATACGCAAAAATAAAAATCACTCGGACCCATACCCGAACAATAAGAGTCCCCTTCAGACCTGAGTAAAGTTTGTCGTGTGATACAGAAAATTATCGCATCGAGTGGCTTGTAAAATGTAGGCCAAGTGGGACAAGGGGGCTTGTGGCTGGAGCCAGCCCCGTCCTATCGCGAGATCAGGAGTGAGGAGCCTATAAATAGAGCTGATGGGCAAAATGATGCTTGTCAGCTGTATGCACTTGAAGAGGCGATGTGAGTGCGTTTTGAGGGGATGATTTTGTGTGTGTTAGATTTTTTGTACGATAACAATATGTTGTATCTATTATAGGGTATGATGGGGAATTAGTCATTCCTAGACTAAACCTGAATTACTTACACATTGGCCGCCAAAAGTTAGTTGTCATTTTTCTACTTAGCTGTGATGCCTCATTTTGATTTAGAATAAAAAAATATACAGCACCCTAATTGCGTAACACACTATTACCCTCAATTTGAATCATTTTGAAGCATATTGCTAATCCATTGCTATATATATGTTCGAAAAATTTGTCTGCCCAACAACGTACATAACGCAATGAATGTTGTTGAACTGTCAAAATGAAACCCATTGCTACTGATAGCGTGTTACGCGATTAGCCTGCAGACCGTATTCCTAAGGGATTAGTTGATTATTTCTTTATGATAAGTCAAAAGTTGTTGAATTAGTAAAAAAAAAAAGTTACAGCAGTTCAAACATTTGGATCACTACAATTTTAAATCATAGTGTGGTGTGTTACAGCTGAAGCGAAAAAATTTCAACTAACTTTTGAAGGTCACTCTATGTCATCTGAGCATTTACCAGCGTGATTAACCTTGCTGTGTATTGTTTTTAGAGTTCCGTACCCAAAGGGTAAAACGGGACCCTATTACTAAGACTCCGCTGTCCGTCTGTCAGTCTGTCACCAGGCTGTATCTCATGAACCGTGATAGTTAGACAGTTGAAATGTTCATAGATGATGTATTTCTGTTGGCTCAAAATTCATCAGGGTATATTACTATATTATGCGCTTATTTATTCATTTATTTATTTATTTATTTAATACTTCAAGCGCATACATGTATAGAGGCGGACTTAATGCCATAGGTAGGCATTTTCTACCAGTCAACATTTGGGTGATGCAGATACAAACAGTAGTAGGTGCTATCATGAAAATTGAGGAATAAATATTGGAAATATATACGCATAAACCTATTAAATCTATAAATATAATAAATACCTAGTTAAATATAAATATAAGCACAAATAAATATAAATAAATACACGAATACACTAAAAAGAAATAAGACAAACAATGAGAAAATGTTAGCGTATATTAGTGTTTAACTTTTTAACATCAATCGCTCGTTAAGATTCCAAAAGTACAACAAACAAAACTAGAGAATAAACTACCAAAGTCTACGTAATGCAGTATGCATTTCGTAGTTTCATTTCATCTCCATGAAAGCATTTCTATGACTTTAATGAAGTAAACAGACACGAACTGAGATAATTAACGAAAAACCTTTGACTGTGTGTCAAAGGATGCTGCAGACGGAAAAACTGAGTTTTTTTGCTTTTAGTCTGTGACAAAAATGAGGAAAAATTATTTAGAGCATGGCTGGGAATTCGAAAAATTTTTAACGACCACATCCAGTGTAACATTTCAAACTGAAGCTACAAAATAAGAAGGTCGTGCAACCCAAAAGTTATATGGAAGCATCATCAGAGCATACCAGGTTGCGGATTAAGAGATCTTAACTAGGTATACTTTTTTAACTCACGAGTCGTCGCGCGCTTTACTTGTGGCAACCGAGTACACACACAGACACACACACACACACACGCACACGCACACGCACACGCATACATACACGCACGCACACACGCACGCACGCACGCACACACACACACACACACTCACTGCCCGTCCGCGCTTTTAATTCGTTTTCGCTTAGCGATCTTTCTTTTTTTATTTTTGTTTGGCTTCAAAGGGTCGTAGCTGTAATGGTAACGTTATGTTATGGAAGTAAATACCTTCTCTCTATATCCACAGTATCCCACACGACAGATGACCTGATCTTCCAGTGGGACCCCGACGTTCCTCTTGTGGTGGACGAGAACATCGAGCTTCCTCAGCTGGAGCTGGTCCAGAATACTACTGCTGATTGTACTCAGGTTTATTCTACTGGTAAGTAAGTTGCTTCTATTAGGTTTATATATGTCGTTATTAGGTGTTGGATCATACCCCTTAATATGTATTTTACAAGATATCCTAATTATCATATATTTTGTTGTGGTAAGTCGGTAAGTATATCGGTGAGATGAGGGAGTCGCGTTACGTCCGCTACGCGTAGCGTCCGTTTATGGCCCTATTGTATTCTTGAAGTTGATTTTTTCTCGGATCAGTTGCGTTACAGCCGTTCTACCTATAAGTACACTCAACGCCAAAAGTGCTTGTGGTTAGGAAAAAAAACACACAGATTAAATTAACATTTTGCGAAGCATGGTACTAGGCTAGCGTACTTATCAGGAGATACTTTTTGTCACCACCACACATGCACATTTTTATAGGTGTATGTATGTCTGTTCACGCATTATTCGGATTTTGAATATTTTTTTATTGGCTTACATTTACTTCAACTTAGGGACCAGTGCAAGTTTCATCAAAATCGTTTCACTAGTTTTTAATGTAAGTGTGACGGCCTGGCTTATTGATTCGAGCAATGGGAGGGTGTGTGGAGTCAAATGGAAAACGTCTCAAAGATTGGTGATATTTACAACAACACTATTAACTACTTATAACAAACAAATATTCCAGTTTTTAAATAAAAAAGTAATTAAAAAAACATTAAATCGACTCTGAAAAGAAATTAACTGTTTTTTTAGATAACTTTAAATTCGGGTGTCGGTGGCAAAAAAAAACTAAAATACTGATCCCAAGACACAATAGTTTTGTTCACAATCGGATTAATAGTTTCGGAGAAATGCGTGGACAGACATACATACATACGCCTATAAAAATGTGCGTGTAGTGCGGGCGACAAAAAGTATCTCCTGATAAGTCTGCTCGCCTAGTACCATGCTTCACAAAATGTTAATTTGACCTGTGTGTTTTTTTCCTAATCACAAGCACTTTTGGCGTTGAGTGTACTTTTAGGTAGAACAGCTGTATCGTGACTGATCCGAGAAAAATCACTTTCAAGAATACAATAGGGCCATAAACGGACGCTACGCGTAGCGGACGTAACGTGACTCCGTCCCGTCGGCGAGATGAACTCGTCACGTACCGCTAGGGCTGGTTCGAGGTGGCGCAGTAAATGTGTTCCTAGAAGGACTTAAGGAAGGCCTTTGCCCAGCTGTGGGACAGTATAGGCTACAGAAAAAAAAAACAATGTCGGTACTGTTTTTACTCCGTAGTACTTATAGAAAAAGGTGGGCGTTCTTAGACATCGAATATCTTATTCCTTCGTCACATATCTTTCGAGAAAATAATTGTATAAAAGACAAACAAACACTCTTACATATTGATCCTATACGGAACCCTAAATATTGGCCTAGGTCTAGGTCTTCTGATAAACAATTAGAAAGTATAATTTGTGGAGGAAGTAAAATTGCCAGATTTTTCTATGCACACCACACGACTATTTTTTTTAGGTAGGTAGATCACAAAGACAAAAATTCGGTGCATATGGACATAAATGGTAGGTACAAAGTTGGTTAGAAGAGGCATGCGCCTGGGCAATCCACGTTACGTAGGCTCTATTCAAAGCCTTGTTTGATATCATAACACAAACAAACAATACTGAGTCTAAAATTAACATCAATTACCATCAAATCTCTCATAAGCCAGACTTTTAAACCTATTTCAACAACTTGTGTAAAGATTATGAAAAGAACTAGGCCAAATTGCGGATTAAAGCAATGACCGTCATTTTACTGGTATTATTCTTTTTGATGGATTAGTTCATTTCTAAAGTTATCTTCTAATCCGTTGATAATTACGGTTAATTAAGGTATAATAGTCATCATTCACAATGGAGAAAGGCCAAATGTTTTGCTGTCAGATATCTCAAAGTTAAATTCCGGAAAATGATCTAGTTTAACATTTGACGACTCATGGAAGGGGGTTTTTATAATCGTAATTCTGATCAGGCCCAGTTAATTAAAGTTACAAAGTCTTATAAGGATAGTCTATACATCTTTGCCTAACCCTTCCGAAATTACAAATATGATTCCATTAACCGATTGATTAAATTGACCGGTTCTGTGCTTCTCGCATCTAGCGGATGATTGCTTGGCAATCAACCAACTCAGCCTATCGCAGTCCACTGCTGGACATAGGCCTCTCCCAGACTGCGCCACAACACCCTGTCCTCCGCCTTCCGCATCCAGTCTACCCCAGCCACCTTCTTTAGGTCGTCCGTCCATCTAGCTGGGGGGCGTCCCACACTACGCTTGCCGATACGCGGTCTCCACTCCAGGACTCGTCTGCTCCAGCGGCCATTTGTTTAAAATGCAGAACAATTAAAAAACGGCTTCTTTACACAAATCGCTATCGGTGTGCTTATAATATAGGAAGAGTTCCCTCGATTTCTCCAAGATCCCATCATCTGATGCTGACCTGATGACAATGGGATCACCTGGGAAGTATACCCTTTAAAATCAAAAAAGAATTTTCGAAATCGGTCCCGCCAGCCGTCTTCGAATAATCGGGGGAAAAAAGAAGATTTTGACGAACTGAGAACCTCCTCATTTTATTGAAGTCGCTTAAAAAGGATGCGTCATTAATTTAAAAAGTACGTAATCTCCAGTGATCTAAGTCACCAACACAGACGGTGCACCTCCACAATGATTGATGATGTTCTAACGATCGACTGATGGTGGAATAACCATGCAAATTTATTAATATCCCTTATGTACCGATTGGTCGATAGTCCACTTTCTTTAGAAAAAAAAAAAAACTGAAGCCAAAGTAATGAATTAACTGAAAAATGCCTCGCTGGTGAGCAGAACCACTGATTGTCCTGGGTTCGATTCCCAGGTCGAGAAAAGTGTTAACGGCGATTTTCCATAAGGCATTTCTCAGTGGCTACTAGATATCTATTTTACTTGTGTCTGATTAATGACAAAAGTGTTGCTCCAATATGAACGAAACTGCAGGCTAATTACGTAACATGCTATCAGTAGCAATGGGTTTCATTTTGACAGTTCAACAACATTAATTGCGCTATTTACGTTGTTGAGCAGACACATTTTTCGAACATATGGAGCAATGGATTAGCAATATGCTTCAAATTGAGAGTAATAGTGTGTTACGCAATAGGGTGCAGGGGCATTTATATTACAGTTGACATGAAGTTAGAGTACGCACGGCTATAACATATTAAGCTATAAATGACCAGTATAAGCTGACTTCTGATTGTATGAAAAACCTATATTGTGTAGGTTTTGCGAGGTCAGCTAAAACTGGAAACTTACACCTTGATGTGTCGCCGTGTGTACAAGTGTATACATCCCTTCGAAGAATACAGCAGTGAATAAGAAAAAAATAAAATATGTTTATTGTATATGAAATGTCCGTGAGGGGCCCGTGGCTAAATATAACAGCCGCACAGGTCGATCGACCAGGTTAAGCTACGCTTGCCGCGGTTGGCCTGTGGATGGGTGACCATCTTTACATACCAAGACCCCTCCCTGCCTCGTTGGTCCCGGCTGTCTTTCGTAGATCTTTGACATTCGTTACGCTTACGGGTAGTCAGAAGCCCGGAAATCTGACAACCACTCTCACCTAGGGGTATCGTATTACCCAGTAACTGGGTTGTGGAGGTCAGATAGGCAGTCGCTCCATGTAAAATACTAGTATTCAGCTGCATCCGCTTAGACTGGAAGCCGACCCCAACATAGTTGGCAGATTATGATGATGATGTATGAGAAAATGAGTTATCTTCATTTTTTATGTGATTTTTTCCCATGTTTTGGTTGTAATTCTGTTATTCGAGGCGGAGAGAAATCCAACAAATTAATGATCATAAAAATCGGTCCAGCCGTTCTTTAGTTGTAAATGGTTAGACCGATTTAAAACCTAACCCGATTTTGTTGTAATAATATACATAGATTTATTTAATGCTTTTTTCAGGTAACTTCACCTGCCTAGAGGTGATCTTCAAGCTGAAGCGGCGGCTGGGATACCATCTGTTCAACACTTACATACCAACCTGCTTGATTGTCATCATGTCTGTAAGTGAACACTACCATGATGACTATTATAACACTTTCCGACGCGATAACAGCTGTGCTGTAACGCATGGAATGACAGTATGGTGACAGCCGTATAATTTGGTACTTTCTTTACGTCAAACACGGCCACGGGCCACCGCATTGTAATATTGATTCGCTTATTGTATAGACTTTATGCTAAAAGCAATAAGGCTGAGATCACGTTGATTTACTGTAAAAAAAACAAGTAGCGTACGTGCTCTCAATGTGTGCCGTACAAAAACATAATCCGATTTCATCCACAACGCTCCTTAAGGATAGGTATGTAGCCGTCTACCGCCGCCCTAGGTAAACAATTTTTAATATTCCGTGATATTGTTGGTACCGTTGTGACAGTATTGTGATTTTGTACAAAAATGTTTGTATAAAAATTCTACTGTCTTTCCCTAATAAAGGACCGCGCCGTTATACAACCTGTAACGTTAAATGCGCAAAACCTGAAAATAGTCTGATCAGAATAACGAGCAGAATTAATTGAACTACTTTTTATTATTATAATTTAACTACTTTTTTATTACTATTATAGGTCACATTTTTCAAAAAATCATCATTAAAAACGTTGCCGTGTCTATTTATTAATAGGTCAAGCAAGCTAATGTCAGCGCGGCGCAGCGGCCCGGTGACGACTCCTCCCTCGATAAAGCGTCGTCGCAGACGCAAGAAACGATCAGAATGGCCAGTAAAACTAAAACAGCGCACAAAACCTTTACAATTTTTGAAGTGAAAACTTCTTTGGCGGCGTTGTTTTAATGACTTATTTTCTCTCAGAAATAGGTCAATTGAACTAAAAATCAGTTGGGGTGTCTGAGGTTTTGCGCATATAACGTTAGGTACACGTTGTATAGTATACAAGCATCCGCCCGCAACTTCGTTTGCGTAGAATTCGGAATTCCCGCCATTTAAATCCTATTACCAGTTTTCCCGTAAGAATGTATGGTAATGGTAAAACAATTTTTCAAATCGGTCCAGTAGTTTCGGAGCCTATTCAATACAAACAAACAATCAAATCTTTCCTCTTTATAATATTAGTGTAGATGTAGGTACCTATGTTTTTGAATGGCCAAGAGGAATAAGGCCTAGGTATTTTTCTTAATGCCTTTTTTTGTGTCACTTCATGTGAGACAAAAAACACACACACATGATGATTTACTTAAGTGTACAGTTGTGATAGATGGCACAACTGCTGAAAATAGGGTTAAAATTAAAAAAATAAACAAATAAATAAAATAAAATTCGTTTGATTCAAGTAACAAGACTCAATACAAACAGATACATAAAAGGATACAGACAGTATAACAAACAGAGACAAAAACTAACACCCAAAAGTTAACACTATGTCTGGTGCAGCATTGCCGGATATAAGGGCAATCGAGTCTATTGGTGATCATCGCCAGGACGGTGTTGACACTGCTCCGCACTCTGCGCACCAGAGGCGGTAGTTAGTTAGCAGATGCAATCACACACTTTATATTTCATCAACTTTTAAAATGGTGAAGGAAAACATTGCGAGGAAGTTCAAGTCGGTATTTCCAAGAACTTTTGTTTCTGCAAAAGTAAAAGACATACCGACCCGCATAGGTCCACGGGATGGATTGAGGAAGCCTGACTGAGGAACACAAAATGCTGATTATTAAAATATGTAATTATACAGGAAAGTTGATTGGAAATTATCAGGAGAGCGTGAAAGTGAAATAAACTATTTTTTTTTTTCACTTCCATGACCTTTATCACGATTTCTTTACTTACCTCAGTCTTCTTCTTCTTCCTGTCTTCTCCAGTGGGTTTCATTCTGGATCAAGCCGGATGCTGCGCCAGCGCGCGTCACCCTGGGCGTGACGTCACTGCTCACGCTGTCGACGCAGCACGCCAAGTCGCAGGCGCAGCTGCCACCGGTGTCCTATCTGAAGGCTGTTGATGCTTTCATGTCGGTGTGTACTGTGTAAGTATTGTTTACGTTTAAAAATAACTTGCGTTGAAATTCTGGACAACGCAGAAGTGGATTACCAGCAACAATATTGTAAATAAAGCATTTCTAAAGTCCACCGCTTAATCGTTTATTGCTATAGGCCAACCGCTTAACTGAGACGTTGCCTGCGGTAGCTGCGCGGTGCGGGAGGGGTGATAGTTGTCACAAGTTGACGAATCACTGAGCTCTCGCATCACGTCACCACAACCCTCCCGCACCGCGCTGCTACCTCAGGCAACGGCTCAGTTAAGCGGTCGGCCAATAGTCGCTATCTTGAGTTGAAATTTTGGGCAAGGAAGAAATGGATTTCTATCAACATTAATCTGAGTAAATTAGTATCATGGCGGACCATAAATAAAAATAACCAGGCACACATATCAGGAACAGCGATATCTACTTCGTCACTAGATTCTTGGGCCACCTCGATAACTTACCTTGGATAACTTCTCAAGCTCGTACCGGTGTCTATTATAGTACACTCAGTTTTGGGCTCATCTTATGTGAGATGCCTACTTAAATTAAGATATCCTCGCTGTCCCAAAGCAATCCAGCTTATCCAGTTTGTGTAACTTCTGTCTCTTTCTAATTTCAGATTTGTGTTCATGGCTCTAATGGAGTATTGTCTGGTCAACATCGTTCTGGGAGATGGCGCTAAAGTTAAGGCGAGTTCAAATGATTTTTGCTGTCTTCAATCAAAACATTGCAGTCCACTGCTGGATATAATATGCCACCACACCCGTTTATTCGCCTACCGTATACAGGCCAATAAACTTAAAATAGGTGACCTGAATGCGGAAAACAGAGATCCAGGGCTTTTGGGGAAAATTTAAACTGTGATCCTTTGTTTACCTGTGCACTGTAAGATCAATGACGGATCATCATTCAAGATGCACTGTATAAACAGATCAGGATGCTGGAAGGAATAGCAGTACGTTTTTGCCATCGCGGGTAGAATCTTGATGAAGTTTGCAGCGTGTAGGTACAGACGCCAGCACATCAAGCTACCCGAAACTGTCAGATTTTCCCAATCAACTTTGAACCTTATGCTTTAGCGATAAAGTTGAAAATCTATTAAAGAAATCTGACAGATTGTAGTAGCTTGATGTGCTGGCGTCTGTACATAGGCACAAACAAAGAGATACCCAGCCAGCTAGGGGTGTAATTGGGCTGTGAATAATGATGATTACTGACGAATGCTCTCCTCATTCCAGGATGCACAAGAAGCAGCCAAAGCCAAGATGCGTGCCATCGGCATCGACAGATTCTCCCGCGTGTTCTTCCCGCTTCTCTTCTCTGTGCTCAACGCCATCTACTGGATACACTTCGCGCAGTACATCTGATGGACTTAGATGTTGCTGTCCACATTATTTGCTCATACTAATGGTTTCTGTTTAATTTATGTAGCAGAAATACACGTTCTGTTCCATATTTTCAATGATCTGATAGATAGTCTGGACACTGCAAAATATGAAGTAGTCAGTGTTTGTACAGAAGCCAGCACATCAAGCTACTACAATCTGTCAAAGGAGGGGTTTCGATAAGGCCCTTTATTGGCCCCCGTGAATCATATTTTTTAAAGTTTATAATCTAGACCATTTTTATTTTTTTTATAATGTGCATAATATAAGGCTTTTAAAAATACATATACTTTTTGTGTAACTTGATAGGACATTTATGAAAGGAACCGCTTAACTTGGCTTGTTTTACAAAAATGCGTCATTTCTGTAGTTTTTGCAATCTTTATTTAGTTATTGTATATAGAGCGCAACCAAGTAACAAAGCGGTTTTCATATATGTGGTGCACAAATACGTAAGCTATTACATATATAAAAATTGTCGTGTTACTACACTGCGCTCATGGTATAAAATAAATAAATTGTATTTAGGATAATAGTTAATAATGTACTGATTGACTGATTTTACTATATTTAAAAATCTACAACCTATGGATACAATATCATCCTACTGGAGTTTCATCTTGGTATTGCCAGTGCAAGGTTGGAGCACGTGTTGTTGGATGTTGTGCTCACGTAGCTTCAGTATTGTGGTTCCTTGGCTATTACAGGCATTTGGAGCTTCAACAAATAAAGTATTCTTCTCACTACGAAGATTGTATTGAAGATGCTGCAGTTGAATGGTCAGATCAAGAAGCGGAGGACTCTACGTAATATATTAATGTTTTTGCACCTTGTTTAAGTATGATTTCTCAAAATAAAACCGATAATTATAATATTAATTAGGATATTTTGTCATTTTGTTCTCATCAACTGGTAATCAAACATTTACCTTAAACACATAAATATAGCGAATATTGGCTGATGCTATATATATTTGTAAATTTTAAGTGTAGTCCTATAAACAGAATATTAAAATAATAAAAAATTTAGGGGGGCCGGTAAAGGGCCTTATCGAAACCCCTCCTTTCTTTAATGGATTTTCAACTTTATTTCTAAAGTATAACTTTCAAAGTTGATTGGGAAAATTTTACAATTTCGGGTAGCTTGATGTGCTGGCGTCTTTACTACAACCAGCTACCTAATTGCGTAACACACTATCAATGACAATCTGAATGATTTTGAAGGATATTGCTAATCCATTACTTTATAATGTTCGAAAAATGTGTCTGCTCAACAACGTAAATAACGCAATGAATGTTGTTGAACTGTCAAAATAAAAGCCACTGTTACTGATAGTGTGTTACGCAATTATCCCTCTGGACTGTGTTAATTATGAATCAGCCGGTCGATTCTGTAAAAATCTCACCGTGAAATCAAAGTGAAGTGAGCACTTAATAGTGTCAATACCTACCAATGCGGAATGACGGAGATCATTTCCCGCTCACTTCACCTAAGTTCTCACGGTGAGATTTTTACGAAATAGCACTGCAGGCACGAGAGTTCGTACTGCATCAGATCAGACATAGGTCTTCCTCATACATCGTAATCTTTCTCGGTGTGTTGTTTTATCAGGATATTAATATTTTTAATTATGAAGCAGATGGTCATGGTCATCAGGCTTTTCCCGCCTATGTTGGGATCGAAATGCTAAAATCTGTCGATGCGTTGACTGCCATCTTGCATCCTATTTGCGTAACAAACTTTCAATCATAATGATATGTTTTAAAAATTCGTCTGCTCGGTAATACAACGTGTAACGTTAAATGCGCAAAACCTGAAAATAGTTTGATCAGAATAACGAGCAGAATTCATTGAACCACTTTTTAATATAGGTCACATTTTTCAAAAAATCTTCATTAAAAACGTTGCCGTGTCTATTTATTAATAGGTCAAGCAACCCAATGTCAGCGCGGCGCGGTGGCCCGGTGACGACTCCTCCCTCGATAAAGCGTCGTCGAAGACTCAAGAAACGATCAGAATGGCCAGTAAAACTAAAACAGCACATAAAACCTTTACAATTTTTTTAATGACTTATTTTCTATCTGAAATAGGTCAATTGAATTAAAAATCAGTTGGGGTGTCTGAGGTTTTGCGCATTTAACGTTACACGTTGTATACTAACGTAATGAATGTGGGTGAACTGTGTGAACTAGCAATGTGAAAGACTTGGTAATCGATTGCCTTGTGACTGTGTTACGCAATCCCGCCGCTGCTTCTGCAAACCTGTGTTAGCTACGGTGTCCCATCGTCGGGAAGTCTGAATAACAATCCATATAATCTATTTATACTAGTAATAAAGCTGAAGCCTTTTTTTTTTGTTTGTTTGAAACGAGCTAATGTCTGGAACTATCAGTTGGATATGAATTTATTTATTTATTTATTTATTTATCCTCACACTGGAACGCCATACAGCAATTACACCAACGGAGCAAAAAATTACTTAATGTGCTGCTTCCCATCCATCCTGTGCGTGGTGGACATCGAACGGGCGGCGATGGAACACGCACGCTCACACAGCGTCAGCTCCATAGTGCCATTACTCCATCTAAATTACGCACATTCTTTGCGATTTTTTGAGACACGATTAATTTTTCAAAATAAATGCATTAAAACTGTAAAAACGGAAAATTTTGATGAAAAAATATTTTTGCGTTTGATAGCCCAATTCTTGAGGAAGGCTATTCAACATCACGCTAGGACCCCAAGGGCCGAGCAAAAAGATAAAAAGTCAGCAACTAAGGCGGGAAGGCGATGCGATCCGACATGACGGATCCGTGGAACAAGAAATTTCACGCGTGCGAAGTCGCTGGCAGAATCAACATCTGCCTAGCCTTTTCCCAACTATGTTGGGGTCGGCTTCCAGTCTAACCGGATGCAGCTGAATACCAGTATTTTACATGGAGCGACTGCCTATCTGACCTCCACAACCCAGTTACTGGGTAATACGATACCCTTTGGTAAGACTGGTTGTCAGACTTTCGGGCTCCTGACTACCCGTGACGACTGTCAAATATCCACGAATGGCAGCCGGGACCAACGGCTTAACGTGCTTTCCGAGGCACAGAGGAGTCCCGGTATGTAAAGATGGTCACCCATCCACAGACCAACCGCGGCAAGCGTAGCTTAACCTGATCGATCGACCTGTACGGCTGTGATTATTAAACCACGGGCCCCTCTTTAGCCACGGGCCCCTCAGAATGTGTTACTTTATATGTTTGAAATATTCATCTGCTCAAAGGCATTACCAGTGTTTGTGTGACGCAGTTGCCCCGCTGGTATCATTATGAACTCATACTGTGTTAACTATCTAAAAAATAAGGATTTGTTAAGGACACTCTTTGTTTCTCTTAAAAATCATTTCGTAAATTGTGTTTAAAGACTTCTTTTAAACGATTCGTTTGAAATATAAATATCATAGAAATAATTACCTACTTGCAACCTAATTAATTTATCACTAAATCACAAAAAAAAAATCTATTTCATAGTGTAGTTAGATACTCTGAAAGGAATTTACTATCTGTAGCCAACGATTTAGGGCCAAAACTTGTTACTGAAAGTTAGTTGATATGGCAATTGGCATACCTTCATGTCGATTCTGTAAAAATCTCACAGTGAAAACTTGCATAAAGTGAGCTGTCAGTGTCAACCCACTGATGCTAGGAATTGACCAAGCAAACATAAATTACAATCATAATCGATATTTTAGTAATATTTATTGACGCTAATTTTATTGATCATTTTATATAATTTCAAAGCTAGTATTTTAGTTGCCAAAACATCGCTATATAAGGACTAGTCTAGGAAAAAAAGAAAATAAAAACAACATTTAGATTCTGACCAAATTTTTGTTTTGGTATTTTATTTTAAAACCCCGCAAAATAGTAATGTTTTGACAACTAAAATACTAGCTTTGAAATTATATAAAATGATCAATAGAATTAGCATATAAATATTATTAAAATCTCAATTTTGATTGTAAATGTATGCTTGGTGAATCCCTAGTAGGTACTAGGTGGGATGACACTGACAGCTCACTCCACGCTCACTTCACCTAAGTTTTCACGGTGGGATGGTTACAGAATCGCACTGTTATCAATAAAGGCAGCTAATTCTATTTGTCTTAACATTCTCAAAAGTGTGTAGTTTTAACATAACATCACTAACATATTTATGATATTTATTTTTATTGCATTATGTATCAGTATTTAAGTTTGCACTCTGGGGAGCTAACTTGGGGGCAATTAATAGCAGTAGACGGTAGGCCAGCACATCAAGCTACCCGAAACTGTCAAATTTTTCCAATCAACTTTGAACCTAATGTTTAAGCGATAAAGTTCAAAATCTATTATAAAAATTTGACAGATTGTAGTAGCTTGATGTGCTGGCGTCTGTACCTACAGCAAAGTGCACAACTATTTTCTGAGTATTCAAGTGTAACGATTGTGCTGAGGTATCCATGCAGTTTTCGCATAGCAATTTTGTGAATAATGAACGATTCCTCGTCGAAAATGTTTGGGGCGTGGAATATAGATAAGTACATAGCATGGCACAAAAGGGAGGACGCCTATATTTAGCAGGGGTGTGTAATGTATGATATAATAACAAATGCTCTAATTTCACTTGAAATAACGTTCATATAATATAATTTTCATATGCTATAAAATCATATAGCCTACTTTCATATGACCTAATGTTTCATATGATATAATTTTCATTTAATATAAAACATTTAGTATAACGTTCATTTTATATAATTTTCAATATGTATAATATTCTTTTTATATAACATTCATTTGACCTAATGTTCTTTTGACCTAGTTTTCATGTTTAATGGTCACAGTTCTAACCTAACTCAAATGGCACCTAACCAAATCTTAAAATATTCAATGCATGGTCGAGGGTGGGCTTGGTCGACGGAGCCCCGCTTCGCGGGGCTCCTACTTCTGGATGGTTTATAAAAAAATAACCACGAAGGGGATGGCGGGGTCTATTCGCTCGCTTCGCTCGCTCACACGACCCCGCCATCCCCTTCTAACCTAACCTGTCCGAGTCGGGGTGTCCTAAAGTCCAGATTGCATCCAATTTCTACTGGTTACAATAGTTGAGGGTGGTAGGTGTATAGGGGTATAAGGCGAAGAAAAAAAAAACAGTACAATATTTTTTTAATCATAACATAGCATCACATAAATATTACATCTTATTAAATTATATTAAAAGTTATTAGAGATTATGAATATTATAGTAAATGAATAATATACTACATGAATATTATGTCAAATGTGCATTATAGGAAATGTTTATTATATCATAAGAAATTAGATAAAATGAAATTATATCAACAATTCATTATCTCAACTGATCGTTATATTAAACAAAAGTATATTAACTGAAATTAGGTCAAGTGAACTTTAGATTTTTTGTTATTATATCAACCGTTACACACCCATTTAGCAGTGGGTGGAACAAGGCGGCTGCCAATGATGATGATGATGATGATGATAGTGATGATTATGGTGATGATGAAGGTGATGATGATGGTGATGATGATGATGGTGACATAGGCATAGGCAGAAACTACGACACAAAAAGTTAGTCCCAAACTGCATAAGCATAAACAGCCTATAATGTTCCCACTGCTGGGATACAGGTTTCCTCTTTCTGTGAGAGGGTGTGGGCCGTACATAATCCACCACTCAAGCCCAGTGCGATTTGGTAAATGTCACGTCTTCGAATTTTTGATTGTAGGATATGCCAGTTTCCTGTCGCCGTTTTCCTTCACCGCTTTGAGAGCAGTGGTGAAGAAATAATTTATATAAAGTGTCTGCTTGGATTCAAACCCACGACCTACACCTCGTATGTCGCGGCCGTTACCTCTGGGCCATCACTGTTCCTCGCGTCCCAACTGAAAAAGAAAAAAAATGCAAAATGCACCTATTCATTATGCAGCTAATGTTGTCATTGTCTAGTCATAGGTATATATTGGCGTCGATTTTCTTGTTCACAAACTAAACTAAATTTAAATTCAACACATCTTTTTCTTTCAATTTCATTAAGAAAAGGACAGAAGAGAAATATTAGTTCAGTTGTCAAGTTAGTCAGCGCCTGATGTAAATTGACGTATTTTTAGTAGCCAATTTTTTAATCACGTCCAAACTTCTCTGCGGAGTATCTTAATTTGACAGGACTAAACTAACATTTCCTTTTCTTAATGAAAGAGAAAGAAAACGATGCACTGAAATTAAATTTAGTTTAGTTTGTGAACAAGAGAGTCGGCATCAATAAAGTGCATAAGTTATCTATTTGTTATGAGCTAGACTCCATTTATAATTTATCATTTGACAAATGACTTTTGTCACCCTTTCGTTATATTTCGATGTAAACATATTTATTAAATTACTAGCGACCCGCCCCGGCTTCGCACGGGTGCAATGCTGATCACTATCACTACATAGTATAAAACAAAGTCGCTTCCCGCTGTCTGTCTGTCTCTATGTATGCTTAGAACTTTAAAAATAAGCAACGGATTTTGATGCGGTTTTTTTTAATAGATAGAGTGATTCAAGAGGAAGGTTTATATGCTTATAATATATGCATAATATAGTAGAGAAACACTGATAATTTTAGAGCCATTATTTCTCTTAAAAAGTATAGGATAAAAAATGGTTATTGTGGGTTATCCCTAAGAGATAGACATATGCCATCGCGGATTTTTTTGTAGACCTTTTTAAGGTTTACAATACTGTAGTACATTATTTTGATCTATCTCGTAGGGTTAAGCCAGCGTTTGCAATGTAAACGCAAAAAAATGTGTTTATTTACGACATCCCATTAGAAACCTCTAAAATGATCAGTGTTTCTCTACTATATTATACATGTAAACCTTCCTCTTGAATTATTCTATCTATTAAAAAAACCCGCATTAAAATCCGTTGCGTAGTTTTAAAGATTTAAGCATACATAGGGACAGACAGCGGGAAGCGACTTTGTTTTATACTACTCGTATGTAGTGATGTTATTCACGATAATTACAAAGCAATGTAATCTGTTTACCATTTACATTAAAAAAAAAATAACTAAAATTCAGGAACTTCAACAATATTGCCGTAACTAAATTACCTTAGGTTGATAAAATTTACGTTGTTCCTAATTTTTTTTTTATGTTATTATTAGTGTTTTGGTCGGTTTCCCTCTATATAGAGGATGCGGTGCGGCTTTGCGTCCAAACACTATAACTATCGTTATGTAGCCGTTATCTTTCTAATGTATAATAAATACAATATGTACAGAACTAAGATATAGTGAATCTCAACAACTTTACATTTATCTTAGGTGTTGTTTTATTTTCATCGTTTGACTTTGAGAATGTTAAGATTTTATAAAAAGTTTAATAAGTACTTAATCGATTATTGTACAAACCATAGAGATATTGAAGTTAAAATATTGTATCATTCAAAGTTTTATGTGAATAAGGGCTGATTTTTCAATCGACAGATAACTTTTATTCGTGGAATAAAATTGACGTCTGATAGATTTTGTATGGAAGAACTGTCAAACATTCAAAATTATTCCTCGGATAAAATTATCTGGCGTTGAAAAAATTAGTACTAAATAAAATATTATTCGTTTCAAAATGTCGTTTGTTTTTATGAACTTTTAAGGAGATCAGACTAATCTGAAGGTGGACCGTGTAGGTATTTAGGTATGTGTCGCAGCCAATTAACTTCATTAGTCTTTCAGTTAACAGCCTGGTTTTTGGAAGTAGCGACGGCCGCTGTCGCTGCATCGCTCGCTTCGCTCGCTCGGCTCTCGCGCTGTTTATCACAGTTCTAACCTAACCCATTTGGTCGTGTGCCCTGGCTTAGTTACTGCTACTAATTTGGTTCGTGGGTGGTTGGACACATTTCAAACCTAACCTATAATGAATATTATATCATTCAGGCCGCTAGTTGAACAGCGCCGTTTAGTAAAAAGACTAGGCTGTTAACAGAAAGGCTTATGGCTTGTGAAAGGATAAAATAGTTGGCTGCGACATAATATGCACGGCAACGTATTTGCGATGCCTCTGTCCATAAGCGGCGATGACTTCTCTTCTAACTTACCTACCTAGCAGTAATTGGACCGTCAGCCAAATAATCATAACCATACGGTACCTAGAGGTCGTCTAATTTCAAATTGAGCACCCCTCCTCTGCTTGTTGCATACACATTTCAAATGTTAGTATAGTAGTGGAGGGGCGTGCAGTTTTAAATTAAACGATCTCTACATTCACTACCTCTATGAACGGGCGAAACGAGAATCAAAATGACAGAAAGTATTATAGAACGATTTCTAAGACGCGATGTTAAAAATGTCACTTTGTCTAGAAAGTATAAACATTGCTTAAAGTTATGCTTAAATAGTCAGTAATCATTTTACTGACTGTTTAACCATACATTTTCTACGCTAATGGCGTCGTGTTTTCCGTGATCTGCAAATATAATGAGTAAATATTGGATTCGTTATCAGTAGGCAGGTGACGAATGCTTTACTAATTAGTACCTACCAATTAGATATGAACCTGTCACATCCTCTTATATAATAATATACATAACACCCGGCATGGGACTTTGACCCGTAAACTATAATATAAGACTATAACCATGAAGCATGAATTCAGCACATGATTGTAGACCCCCGTTTAGAGATTTTTCGTGGGTTACTTATCCAAAAAAAAATCTGCTATTTAATAGAAAAGTGCAATCTCATCAGTATGACAGAACATTTTTTTTATATGGTTAGTCTCTATAATAAAAAAAATTCCGACGAAAAATCCAACGCACAGGGGCTCAGAATCATGTTCGGAAATTCATGGTAGTTAACAGGTTCCGCGTCGATGTACCTGCCAGCCGCTAAGCCGCTTATGAGCGAGAGGCGGTGGGAGTTGAACCCGGATGGTTCTCCAGGTTAAACAATTCAGCCTATTGCAGCCCACTGCTGGACATGGGCCTCTGCCAGGCTGCGCCACAACACCCTGTCCTCCGCGTTCCGCATCCAGTCTACCCCAGCCACCTTCTTTAGGTCGTCCGTCCATCTAGCTGTGGGGCGTCCCACACTACGCTTGCCGATACTTGGTCTCCACTCTAGGACTCCACATTCTCCAGATTCTCCAGGTTCTTCAGGTGGTAACTCCCAATAGGGTGACATTTTTTCCGTATGAGGTTTTCTGCAGCTGCCGCAGCAGCCCCAGCACACTTACGAGCTTTAATATTTACGTAGTATTTTATGTATTTATGTGGTGATATCATTGGTCAGTTTTTCGCAACAGCAACTATGATATAAAACAGGTTATTAGGTATTCATGAGTTTCCTGTTCAGTTTTTATAGTGTGTTCATTCAAATATCTACTGCAATAAAAACCATCTAATGATGATTTGTATCTTATAAATTGTGTAACTCAATTTAAACAATCATCGTTTTTGCTTGAATTTTCGGTGTTAACGTATGTATGTAAACTTGTACAAGCGCCTGCATATATTTAGAATGCCAAGGTTTAGTCCAACAGCACTTTGTACGACCCGAGAATCGAACCTCATTCTCAGCAGTAGCGCTTGCGACCTCTAGACCTACGAGGCAGTTTAATCCAGCACCCCAATTGCATAACAGACTATCAATATCAATCTGAATCATTTTGAAGGATATTGCTAATCCATTGCTTCATACGTTCGAAAAATGTGTTTGCTCAGCAACGTAAATAACGCAATGAATGTTGTTGAACTGTCAAAATGAAACCCATTGCTACTGATAGCGTGTTACGTAACTACCCCGCTGGTTAAATGGAATGTCGCTTGGTATCAAGGGCGTTTAAATAACATAGTCAAGTAACTCGTGAAATGCAGACGTCTAGTGTCTACTATGCATCTTTGAAGACTCTATAAACTGTATGATGTTTATCTTTTTAAAGGCTAGTGCCTATTGCACTGCAAGATTGCTCAAATAGGTTACAAGCCCATCTTAAGCTGTTAACTGGCCCTTACCCTACATAACTAATGCAACTTGCGGAAGTAAATAATTTCATTGTCTGGCACAAATCTTATCCACCATAGCTTGGCCTCCCAATAAAGAGAATGCAGTTGCCAAAGACATGATTGATAAGGTTATACACCCGCTGATATAGCTATGTAGATAAATGTAAATTCAGAATAACTAATATTTCGTCTAGCAGTCCGGGACACGGGCGGCGGAATATATTTTTTATAATATGATTATAATCTCGATTATGATTGTAAATGTATTCTTGGTCAATCCCTAGTATGAGATGGGATCACACTGACTGCTCACTACACGCTCACTTCACCAAAGTTTTCACGGTGAGATGGTTACAGAATCACACTCCAGCCGTGCGATTCTGTATCCATCTCACCGTGAAAACTTGGGTGAAGTGTGCGTGGAGTGAGCTGCCATTAGCGATTAACACTATTGACACTGCTCACTTCAGGCTCACTTCACTTATGATTTCACGGTGAGATTTGTACAGAATCAACCGGCTGTACTACTTCTCGCTGTACTTTATACACTTCTTCATTTCGCCGCTTGCCAATTTATATTGGTTAGGTACTTAATAGGGATATTCACGTCTTACGTAGTTTGTAAGGTTACTCATGGAGTTCATTTCCTGATTCATATTACTTGGTACTGTTGGGTTATTTCGTGGTTAAGTGGCTGATGGACAGAGTTCATTACTTTGGCCTGCAGTATTATGGCAGAACATTAGGTAAGAGTAAGGTGCACGTCAAACCCAGATAATATCTTACCCTTGGCTGGCTTTCAAGTTTCACAAGTAGTCCAAGTAGTAGATAAAGTAGTATTTTAAGAATAAACAGCCGTCACGGGTATAGTCATTCGCCGGGTATCAGAATTTCTGTAGCTAGGTAGGGAGCATCAGCCTATAATATTCCCGGTGCTGTGACACAGGCCTCCTGTCGGTCAGAGGGAGTGGGCCGTAATCTACCACGCGGGCCCAGTGCGGGTTGGTAGACGTCACATGTCATCGTATTTTTGCTTCTAGGAGATGCAGGTTTCCTCACGATCTTTTCCTTCACCGTTTTGAGAGCAGTGATGATGAAATTATTTAGACAAAGTAAAGCGCCTGTCTGGGTTCTAACGGCTCGAACCCACGACCTACAACTCGGTAAGTCGAGGCCAATACCACAGGACCACCACTGCCCGTGGTGCTGCACGTGCTAGGTGGGTAAACTCCAGTCATTAAAAGGCTTGCAGTTATTGGCAGACGATTCGCCATTTTACGTAAAGGCTGAGGTTTAGCGACACCAGCCGATGTATTCTGAAAAAAAATCTCTGCGTGAAAACTTTGGTGCAGTGGGATGTAAATAGTGTAGATTCCAGGAGCATCAAGTGCCCTGTCATTACAAGTCAATTCAATCTCACTTCACCTAAGTTTTCACGGTAAGGTTCTTACAGAGTAGGCCGGCGCGGCTGTAGTGCTATTCTGTAAAAATCTCACTGTCAAAACTTGGGTGAAGTGAGTAGGAAGTGAGCTATCAATCCCTAGATACCCCAGCGTCAGATAGGATGACAGTTCACCTCAAGCACCCTTGACCTTAGTTTTGACGGTGAAATTTGTACAGATTAGATTGGCTAGTTACCTTATTTAGCCTTTGATTCTGACTTGAGTCACCGACTGATATTTTTATCGAGGCGTTTTCTTTAGCTTCTTTTTCAGACCATTCACTACCTAGATCCAAAAATATAGTTACTTACTTTCAATTATTTTCTTTGTTAGTTGTAACTAAATCTGAATCAATCGAAAGCGTTTTGATCCAATTTCGAATTTCCTTGCTTTCTTGATTAGGTTACTTTTTGTCTTATATTCACAACAACGTAGACTATAATAAAGTGTTGTATAACTAAAAAAAAAAGTAAAAAAAACCCTGTTTGTGCCTAGGCACAAACAGGGTTTTTTTTACTTTTTTTTGCTTAACGTTGAGTTCGGTCAACAATTCAAGATCAAGGGCACTATTTGTTGAGTAGAAAATTGTGACTTACCTACTCGTGGAGGAACAGCCAGGAGACAATTTGATGGTTGTATCATAAGAATTTTGACTGAGACATTATTAGTGCTATCGCTTATAAGAATAACAATGAGATCTTAGATTCATCTCCGAAAGAGTCTACATACCTTCTTCTTCTTGTTCGTGTCGCTGGCACGAGTGTATTTTAGATCATGTTGGCCCAAAACTTTCACAGTTCCACGGCATTGTCAGTAGTGGCGCAGAGGTCACTTTGGCTGCATGTTTTGGGACACAGAGGACAGGATTGGAGGAGGAGCATAGTTTGTGACCTGACAGAGCTCCACAATCAAAGAAAGGAAATCTACCTACCTACATCACCATCTTGTTCCTTCTCGATGACTAACGGAGGGCCTCCTTTTGAGGGTTAAGATGGCCACATAAACCACCTGCAGGTCTGTAGCCACTGCAGCCGCAAGATAGGTATATACTCTCGCTCTCTCTGGGAACATAGGATTTGCTCTTCACTTAGTATTGTGTGGTGGCACAAAACTCGATTGCTATTGAGCTGCAAAACATAATTAGAAAAGTAATTAGGCGTAATATTGTTGCGGCTGGGCAACCGTCAACGGTCTACCGCCATTCGCCATAGTGGGCAAACAGTACAGAACAGCCATACAAATCACCAGCCATACCATGTTACCCGTGTAAGTTCTTATAAGTGCTGCCTACTGTAACAACGGGGACTTCAAAATATATTACAGTAATTATTGTGTAGCTAATTGTCAACCAAACAGAAGTCTCCATAACAATGGGATGAATATCTTTTGTTTTTAAAGGTTTACAACGACCGCGGCTCGGCGTCGTTTGTTTCCTTTCTACACCTACATGACTATGACCGCTTATTGTAGGTACAATTCGTATTAGGTGCTTCGGTGGATTTCGCATGAAATACCAAATTTTCAACCTCGCATTTTTGTAGGTGCCCATAGGTGATGCAAATTCATAACGGATCAGATGTGTTTTGATAGGTTTATCAGATAAACAGAAGTAATAGAGTCTTATGTTTTTCGCAAATTATTAATCTGATAAAAGCATTTATCATGAGTGCTACATAATATGAAGCTAAATAAACATCAAATCACATGCGGAACGGAACGTTGATAAATCAAGAGATTAGTTGCGTTCGAAATATCATGACGTTTGCATGTCTCTCGCGCTCCGCCTGTGTGACTGAATTGAAATAAACAAGACTTTAATTGCTTGTATTGACTGCCAAATATAAATTAAAGTTGATAATGGAAATTTGATACGGTCTCAAATAAATAAATAGATAACGAATCAGTTCAAGTTCATGGTCGCCATTCCAATCTTTTGAATGTGCAGTGTCACTTGTCAACTTTTTGTCAACTTGTCAGTCGGTCAGTCGATGACGTTCGGTTTGAACGTGTGCTAAACATATTCGCCAGTACGCGAGCAATTTGCCTGAAATTGCGTTTATTCAATTACATATTATCATATCACACTAGTACGTTCGTTGTGCGTGTAGCGGGGAGATGGCCGAACACCGTCGGACGCGGTGATTCTTTGCCACTGTTGTATATTTAGAAAAAAAAAAGTTTCGAAACGCGGCGAACCGCTGTGTTCGCATTGTTTTGATATTTCAGTTTTCTGTGTTAAAGTTTAAAACTCTTTAATGATAATGAAGGTGTCGCACTCAAACAGCAAGGAGGAGACTTCGGATGAGGAGTCCGGGCTTGGATACCAGAATACGTTGGTAAGTGCATGTGCAACTTTCTATTTTCTAGAAATGACTTATTACAAAGTTGTCCCCATATTTCATGAGTCGGTTCTAGGCTGTCAGCATTACTGGATTTTATCCGAGGTCTCTCGTGGATTGTGCTGGAAAGAAATTTGTTTATAAATTGTACCAGTTTATTTTGATACTTGTACCATACACTGCTACTGATGGGTACGAATTGTAATTTGCAACTGTTAAGACGAAAATTATAATCTTAGGTGCTACGAAGGTTTGGAGTTTATTTAGCTTTCATCAAAATGATAAAAATCAACTTTAAAAAAGTTTATAACTTCAAAATTACTTTTATGACTTATCAGCATTTAGTATATCAATACCATACTATTCATTGCAAATAAATAATATCTATTCTACTCAAATTTTTCCCAACAAAAATTGTCCAGAGACAACTAGTGTAACATAATTATTTTCATAATTAGGCCCATATCATAATATTTTTTTTATTTGAGTAAAAAAAAACATGAAGTACTTACAGCAGTATAACAGTAATACTTAAATAATTTAAAACACCAAACATTCATATTCCTTCATGAAATAGGAAAAAAATATTTTTCCTGTTACAGGACTTGAAATACCTACTAGATTCAAATTAAAAAAGAAACAAAAATTATTGCAATCCCTGATAAAGTATATTCTCATATTACCTACATTATAATGGTGGTATAATTTAATACTGCAACATGTGTGCAGGTGAGCTCTTGCGTAACTTGACCTTTTAAATAATCATTTGTCATCTAGTACTTTCCTTACGTACATGAATACACATACTTTGTTGTTTATTTTGGATAATATTGCACATACGCCATTGATTTTGGTTTTTGACGTCAAGCTACCCAAAACTGTCAAATTATCCCAATCAACTTTGAACCTAATACTTCAGCAATAAAGTTGAAATCTATTTAAAGAAATTTTGACAGATCGCTACTGCTTGATGTGCTGGCATCTGTACCATCATATTATATAATATTTTGAAGTCCTAAAGTGAGATTCTTTTATTGCATTTTGAAATATTGCCCACAAAATAGGCCAATAAATAAGCACTTAATACTTTTATTTAGTTCAGAAGACTGATAAACTTAGTTTTAACGCTTATTCCCTAATGACCACATACAGACATCAATGTGCAACCTGTTATCATGGATTCAGCACACCTAAACCCCTTGTGTTCAAATTCTTCATTGATTTTTTTTTTAATTAGCTGTTCCATCAATTCTCATTGCCATATTGCACTTTTTTATGAAACAGTAGATATTTTTTTCTTTTCTTGATAACTGATGAAAAGGTTCTACTCTAGGGAGTCTAGAACCATGTGCCTGAGTTCATGGTTACAGTTTGCACGTTGAGTCCCTGCCACCTTGTATAATATTAAGTTACAACATCAGTAAACTTTGTGAAAAGCAAATAAAGTATAAACTATTGAGTATTGAGTTAAATTGCATAAGACTACCCTCTAAAGCCGACACAAATGGGGAGAAGAAACAGCAACTACATGCTTAGATTATAAGTTTCAGAACAGAACATACTATTAGATACCTTGATATCAACAAGAATTGCAAGTATTGCAAGAATTGTAATTTATATTAGCGTTGTAGATTTCAGTAAAATAAGTACCGAAGTAGGTATTATTAATGTAAAACTAATTGGCATGCCCTACATAGACAAAATATGGACTGTCCATAAACTGCAAATTATTACATCTGGTTAAACCTGTATTTTTAGCAAATAAATTATGAATCTCATTTTTAAAACCAATATTACCTATCCACACCACCAACATACATATACCATTTAGAATACCAAAAATTTAGGTATATGGCAACAGGTACCTGGGTTTAATATAAAAGCCCTGTGCCCACCAATGTACTGTACTTCTGGCTTTGCTCCTGTCAAAATAATTTATTCTCATAAGATTCCTGTTAGTAATTAATGAAATGCTAAATAGGATGACTTATTCTTAGCTGGAACCCACTCAGTTTTATTTTTAGCCTGATTTGTACTACGTATTGTGTTACATGGGACTTGGACATCATCAATGTCGTCGTCAAGGGTGAATCAAGAATATGGTATTATATACTAAAAACTCGGTCCAGCACACTATTCAGAAGGCCGAAAGTCTGATAACCAGTCTAACCAAGGGTATTGTATTAACCAATAACTGGGTTGTGGAGGTCAGATAGGCAATCGCTCCATGTAAAATACTGGTATTTAACTGCATTGCATTGCCTCAAGTTCTGAGTTGAGCTACACAATTACTGACAAATGCTTGCACTGTCTGGACTGATCCACTCAAATCTGTATGGTTCTTTCCTCAAAATAACATTCAGGCACTAATCTACATGGTCCTCACATAGTCTGACCAAGATTATGATGGACTTTAAAGGAGACTTGGCTCCTGAGTTTGTATCAACATTTCTTCTCAGGTGTAGTCAGATAGGAAATGTTGACTCCATCTAGCTTATTATTATATTTTTAATTTTATGATGAGTATATGTAATTCTATAGATATCCTATTTACAGAATAAACAATTTCATGTTATTTCATTTCCAGCCTGCTTTCATAGGTATCCATATGTTTGAAGGATACCTATGCAATATCTATACAAATTATGGATACAAATTTTGCCAGCGTTTATTACAATAAACGCTGACCATTGTAGATAAACTGATATCACAATGTTATTACATATTTGATTAACATTATAAAATCCAATTATATTTCAAGACTTGACTCTGACAATATAATAATTATGACATTTATTAAAAACGATGATAACTTATAATGATAATTATTAACAGCTGTTGAAATGTTGTAATATGGACATTATTGTAGAAGTATGTACTTACTTCATAGTAGGCTTACAATATTGCCAGTATTATCAGTAATATTGACCGTTCATTAATGATTCCCTCCAATCCAATACATTGTAAAAAATAATACATTATGTAGAATACTATGTATTATGTCGTACGTAATAAGGTATGAAATCAAATAAATAAGCAAAATAAGTGGAACTACTTATTTATATTTATTTAAAACATATTTTTTTACATAACATATTTTATGCATAATAAGCTATTTTATTCTACTAAAGATGAAGAATATGAAGACTATCATAAAAAATCAGAGTTGTCACGACTGTATGTAGAGACAGGAAAAACCAATTATTCTATGAACATTATACATAAATAAATAATTTTATGTCTGAGTAGTAAAAGTTTTCTTAGTGTCATATTTTGTTTTGTTGTTGTAATAAATAATATATGTTATTACTTTTTATGTTTACACCTAACATCAGTTTCAGTGTTATTATTGTTCAAGAGAACATAACAATACAGAAATCAACAGTTTATTAACAAAATAATACGTTAAAAAAACTATAAAAAAGCGGCCAAGTCACACGAAGGGTTCCGTATCACCGTACAATATTTAACAGTACTTACATATATTTTTAAATACTATATTAAAAAAAATATGTTTCTTCTATGGTACAGACGCCAGCACGTCAAGCTACTACAATCTTATCTGTCATATTTCTTTAACAGATTTTCAACATCATCGCTAAAACGTTTGGTTCAAAGTTGATTGGGAAAATTCGACAGTTTCGGGTAGCTTGATGTGCTGGCGTCTGTACATACATACGTTAATTTATAACTTTATTTAATTTTATTATTTGTGATTATAGCGGTACACACATAGTAGGACGTAGGTAGTATACACACTGTGCAAATTCTATGTGTCTACTACGGTTCAAAAGATACAGCCCTGTGACGGACGGGCGGACAAAAAACGTCTAAATTGTGATCTAGTAATAAAGTCAAACCTAAGGTCAATAGTTCAATGTCCTCTCAACAAAAATATTTTCCCGCAGTTTTTGTTAGTTTCATTTCGTGTGTTTTAATTGTATGTACTCGTAATTGCAATAAACATTTTTCATTTTGATTTTGAAACGTAAGATTGATTTACATATTTTTATTTCGAACGTTTTATAGTTTCATAGGCATGTTTGTTATATTTTCATTGTTATAGTGAAACCATTTAAAAGAAATAATATATTATATATAAAATTGAGTTTATTGTATCGATTGACTCTATTATTAATTTATTAGCAGTACAAAATATTTTTATAAAAATAAATTACCCGTGAATTTCGTAAATCTATTTACATCAAACGCCATGATGTTTAATAGTTTCATAATTATCCAGTTTTTTTGTTTGTCTATGCCCACAAACAAGTCTAGTATGTCACGCAACGCCACGCCTAATAACGTTATGTATCATACAATAATAATAACTCTACATAAATAAGTGTATCGCTCATAATAATGTAATTATTAAGTATGTTAAAGTGTTATTTGTCTAAGGTTGCGCAAACGCAGGTTAGCTTATCGCTTACAAGCACTCTAGTAACCTATTTCTTCTAATTGGTTTCATTGCTAAACGGTTAACAAATTATAAGAAAATGCTTAGGTACGTTTTATGCTTACACTGATTTGAGAATATTAGGGCATAAATCTATACCATCATCATCATCACCTGCCTAGCCTTTTCCCAACTATGTTGGAGTCGGCTTCCTGTCTAACCTGATGCAGCTGAATACTAGTATTTTACATGGAGCGACTGCTTATCTGACCTCCACAACCCAGTTACTGGGTAATACGATACCTAGGTGAGACTGGTTGTCAGATTTTTGGGCTTCTGACTACCCGTAACGACTGTCAAAGATCTACGAATGACAGCCGGGACCAACGGCTTAACGTGCTTTCCGAAGCACGGAGGGGTTTCGGTATGTAAAGATGGTCACCCATCCTCAGACCAACCGCGGCAAGCGTAGCTTAACCTGATCGATCTATGTCATCTACTCATTTTTAAATGAGTCGAAGAGGGCGGTTTTAGCGATAAGACCGCATAGTGTTGTAAAAATTCTACATTTATATCTGTACTTTGTATACCGATAGTGTACATTATAGTATTCTTTCTGTCTACCTAATGATGACACTAAGGATATTTTCGATATCAATATCACACCTCTCAGAACCCCTTCAGTCGCTCCATGTAAAATTCATTCAGTTGCATCCGGTTTGACTGGAAGCCGACTGCAACGAATTTTGGGAAAGGCTTTTTCATGCAGTTGGTAATTATGACCTCTGCAAAACCTAGGCGAAGTTATATATTCTTAGATTATCAAGTGCCTGATGTTAATTGAACTAAAATTCAACCCGAGGTTTCCAGTTCATAGAATGAGCAAGCTGAACTGGCATTGGCCGTAGAACCGTAGACCGTTGGGGTAGACGTGTTCTTGAGTGGAGTCTGCGAAACGGCAAACGTAAAGTAGTATAGTACGCCCTCAGGCTAGGTGGAGCATCGATTTTCGCGGGCTGGCTGATACGAGTAACCCCTGCATGAGATGCCTATGTCAAGCACTTGACATGCTGTAGGCAGATGATGATAATGATTAATATAATATTCATATATTTTTTAAGAAAAAGTGTAGTCTGATTTTCTTTGGATACGTCTACTTTACGTTCTCATATACAACATGTCCCAGAATTAACGCACAACCTCTTAAGGGGTCATTGTACTCATCATTACGGACGGCTTTTACTATGGGACCAAAACAGAAATTGTGAAAAAAATATCAGCTGTTCCCTACATTTATGTTCGCATAACTCGTCAAAATAGAGGGAACAGCTGTTTTTTTTTCACGATTTCTGTTTTTGTCCCATAGTAAAAGTTGTTCATAATGATGAGTACAATGACCCCTTATGAGGTTGTGCGTTATTTAAGTTACAACTTGTATACGTTATACCACAATCTACCAGCGGACAATTAAACCTCTTCATAATTGAAATGCTCTATTTATCAGCTCGTTCAATCTGTAGTATCCAACAACGGGAAACGACCCATTGAAACGGTCGTAGGCGGCCAAGTGGCTACCTGTCACCACCTTAATACTCGTAGCTTACGTATTTAGTTTTATAGCCCCATTCACTGATAGGCGCACTCCTTTGCCTATGATTTATTGAACGACCTTTTTAAGTATAAACGTTAATGCATCTGCTTTCATATAAGGTTTAACCGTGATCTTAAAACCAATATCTGAACAGATAATGAATCAAAACAAAAAATAAATTATTAGAAAACCAATCCATCGATGTTGCATTTCAGCACGGGGATCGTTCACTTGCTTACCGAATGAGCGTTCATTCCTATGTGACTTTATCAGTCGTGTGAACGAGGATTGAAACAAAAATGAACCTTCACTCTAGTGTAAGCGTCGTTCAGACGTTTCACTTCGTGTGATAGATGCCGAATGAAAGACAATGGCGCCGATTCTCTTGTTCATAAACTAAACTAAATTTACTGCATCTTTTTCTTTCTATTTCATTAAGAAAAGGACAGAAGATAAACATTAGTTTAGTGCTGCTCTGTAGTAACCCTCTTTCTAGGCATATCATCTTTCACACAGTCTATCCATCGTTTTCCCTTACTCTTATAGACATCCAGTATGTTCATAAGACTATGGGAAATCGTGTTATGTTCACCACGTAGTTTAGCTTCTTTATTAACAACATGGCAACAATATTTATACCTCAAAATGCTATCATAGCCTTGTTCTCTTTGTAATTTCTCACCTAATTACAATTACGCATTTGTACCGTTAATGATAAGAACTGAACTTGAAACCACACCTTGAGACATCCTCCATCCATCCGACGTTATTATAACATCCGTCAACGGTGTGATAACTTTATCTTCCATTGACAAATAAAACTTCGTAATTGTTTTTTACATACTTCTCGTTAAACACAAATATTGAATGTAAGCTGTAGGTTACATTGACTTCGCTCTGCCTTTGTTTCAGTGGTTTTTCCAATAATATTCTAAATGATTTGTCACTTCTCAGTCTACTTAAGTTAATTAGCACATAATAATGACAACCACAACTCCATCTACATGACAAATCTTAAAGTCACGAGCGATTGGGTTACCATCGTCGACCGAATTATAACTTAACATCAGATGGGATAGCGGTCTAATATGTGGCTCTGCATCATCGTCTGCCTAGCCTTTTCCCAAACTGGAGACCTGCACCTGGAACCTGGAACTGGGGTCGACTTCCAGTCTTACCGGACGCTGCTGAATACCAGTACTTTACATGGAGCGACTGCCTATCTGTTCTCCACAACCAGTTACTGGGTAACCTACGCTTATTTCATACTAGCTTCTGCTTGCGGCTTCGCTCCCGTTGATATCGAAAATTATACCACGGGAACTGGCTAACGGGATAAAAAGTAGCCAATGTTCTTCCCCAGGATGCCATTTATCTCCTAGCCAAATTTTATCGAAATCCGTTCAATGGTTTAGGCTTGAAAAGGTAATATACAGACGAAGTTACTTTCGAATTTTATATTATTATGGATTTGTATTTACATCACAACAGATCATGCATTATTGCGTTGCCAAAAACATTAGTGTGCTGACTGCTCACTCATCTCCTAAGTACTTACCTACCTAAATAATTATATCCACTTAACCAAAATAGAAATCAACGCTTCAGAATCGACAAAACAAATTAGGTTCTCCAAACAAAAACAAAGAGCTCTCATTTGATAGAATTAGATTTTTGTTTGCCATCTGTTCCACTTCGAATTGAGATCAAGAGTAGACAATCAAACGAAGGTATGCCGCCGTATCTTAAGTAACGTTTGTCTAGTCTAAACACGTCATGATCATCATGTTTCTTCCCTTGAAATATAAGATGGTGTTAATTGGACTGTTTAATAATTGTTTGTCTTTTTCAGTCGTCATTTAGACGCTCTTAGGTTACTGCTAAATAAAAACGTGTTCTACTTTATGCATTCTTCTTCTTGGTGTCGCTGGTACGACTGTAATTAGATCTTGTTGGCCCAAAACTTTATGCATTAATAAAATGTTCTTCATCTTTTGCATGAAGTCTAGCTATCTTGTCGTTGGTCAATCTTTCAATCATCTTTTAAATAGTTTAGTCACAAACATGTTTCGAAATTGTTTTTGCTCAAAAACCTTGTAAAAAAAAACATTGTAAGTTTTTTTGTTTTTAACCCTACAGTGCATAGTGTCCCACATATGGGACGAATACCGGCCGAGCTATGGCTCGAATACCCGCCGGCCTGCCGGCGGCAGTGCCGGTGGCTCGGCCGCCGTTATTGCCGCCGGCATTGTGTGTAGGAGCCTTTAGATCTAAATTCCGTAACACTCTGATCTCCATCTTCAGCTTCTCGTCTTGATATTTCTTGAGGTTGTTGGTCATAGTGAGAATTTTCTACTAGATTTTGGTGGACTAAAACACCAGAAACTCCGACCTTCCTTCCTTCAGGTAATTTTGCACCGATAGGTAACGATAGGAATCTGCTTGCTCTTAGGTCCATTACTTCCATTTCCACAGGCAGCTGATCTAGCTACTTCATTCCATTCTCCAACATTATAGTAATATTGATTCTGTGCCCTGTTTACATAGAGTAAGCTTGGTATGCGAGCGAGTCCATGCCGCAGCGTTGATTATAATCAACAAACCGTTGCCTATTGCCATGCGGTACACTCGGAAATTGTTATCGTACTTTAAGTCTTTAACTAATGTGTGTTTCTCTGGTTTTCCTTTATTGTTTACTGCGAGAAATAAAATATGTACTTTATTTTGTTTTTCTTCTTTCTATGCGAAGAGATTTGTTTACTTATTCAATTTTTTTTTTTTCTATTGGTATAAACATGATTCTTGTGCCTACAAAAATGGTGTTACAGTATTTCTGCCTTCGTATTAGGCTGCCCCTGATTTCTTCCTTCGGCTGGATTGTTGTGTTTCATTTAAGAATCTCTCTCTCTCTCTCTCTCTCGTGTCTTTTTGGGCTTTCGCGACATCCAGACACCATATTACCACAATCGAAGAGTTTCTATCCATTCAAGGCCTAGCTTGACTCTCCTTGAATTGGCTTGAATTGAAGAAAGTTGACCTTGGTCGACCTATTTCAAGCTACTATACCACTTGTTCTGTAATATCACGCACTCCTTGCAATCATCATTGTCGTTCTTGCACTTTCTTAAGGATTGGCTTCCAGTCTTCCATTCCACCTAAACGCGGTTGAATATTAGAATTTAATGCGGAAGTGACCTTCATGAGTTGGTTGTTACTTGTGAAACTTGATTCAAACATGATTAGTTATTTATGTATTTGCAAATCTTCTTTATCGTTTTATATAGATCTATAAACGTTACAGAAATTATCATACTGGAACCAACTTGTGAGAATCTAGTACCAGATACTGCGTTTATATGCAATAGCTATCAAAATGGAAAATATATTATTCATAGAATATTTATTAGATCCAGATGTCCATATGAAGACCTGCTGACAAAATTCTTGAATTAAAGTGGCCACTTCCTTCCAAAAACCGCAAGGCCAGTTAGTAAATACGCGAACTTCAATCTAATTGAATGCAGAGATATTCCGATATCACTATTGAATAACAATATCTTATCAGTTAAGTAGCAATGTTACGTTATAGCATCATTCAGAGATTATGCAAACTAAACACCACGCTGCGCTGCATAACTCAAGTAACGAATCATCTGCCTAGCCTTTTCCCAACTACGTTGGGGTCGGCTTCCAGTCTAACCGGATGCAACTGAATACCAGTATTTTACATGGAGCGACTGCCTATCTGACCTCCACAACCCAGTTACTGGGTAATACGATAACCCTAGGTAAGACTGGTTGTCAGACTTTCGGACTTCTGACTACCCGTAACGACTGTCAAAGATCTACGAATGACAGCCGGGGCCAACGGTTTAACGTGCTTTCCGAGGCACGGAGGGGTCTCGGTATGTAAAGATGGTCACCCATCCACAGACCAACCGCAGCAAGCGTAGCTTAACCTGATAGATCGACCTGTGCGGCTGTTATTATTTAGCCACAGGCCCCACTCAAGTAACGAATGTTGGGAGAGGGCCGGACACTTCGAGCGAGATGAGCA
This sequence comes from Eremobia ochroleuca, assembly GCA_949629135.1. Classification (NCBI taxonomy): domain Eukaryota; kingdom Metazoa; phylum Arthropoda; class Insecta; order Lepidoptera; family Noctuidae; genus Eremobia; species Eremobia ochroleuca. Next base: position 2,539,232 of record OX451409.1, on the reverse strand, counting down.
AAGGTCGTCACTCACTGGACACCTGAAGGAGGACATCGCTGTCGAGGTAGACCATGGCGAAGGTCGTGTGACGATCTAACGAGGTTTGTAGGGTCAACACGGCCAGGGATCGCTCTAGGCAGGGATGTTTGGAACGAAAAACGGGAGGCCTTTGCCCAGCTGCAGTGGCCCAGTGGGACACAATATATTATTATTATTATTATTATTTGTTTAATTGTCAGATAACATGATCCATAATGGTTAGTAACAACAGGAGCTTATAAACTATGTTAGTAGGTACAGAATCACTACATAGTATAAAACAAAGTCGCTTCCCTGTCTGTCTGTCCCTATATATGCTTAGATCTTTAAAACTCCGCAACGGATTTTGATGCGGTTATTTTTAATAGATAGAGTGATTCAAGAGGAAGGTTTATATGTATAATACATGCATAATATAGTAGAGAATCACTGATAATTTTAGAGGTTTCTAATGTGATGTCGTAAATAAACACATTTTTTTGCGCTTACATTGTAAACGCTGGCTGAACCATTCGAGATAGATCAAAATAATGTACTACAGTATTGTACACCTTAAAAAGTTCTACAAAAAAGTTCGCGATGGTATATGTCTATCTCTTAGGGATAACCCACAATAACCATTTTTTATCCTTAACTTTTTACGAGAAATAATGGCTTATTTAAGAAGCAATTTTAGGCAATACAGCATTAATCCTTATCCAATTAAGTACCTTAAAAACATTGTGCATTTCATATAGATCATTATGGCTCTTTACAGCATGCAATTTAAATGAATATTTTCGAAGATATTACAGATTTAAAATGCGGGCGTTTTTACGAGAAATAATGGCTCTAAAATGATCAGTGTTTCTCTACTATATTATGCATGTATTATACATATAAACCTTCCTCTTGAATCACTCTTATCTATAAAAAAAACCGCATCAAAATCTGTAGCGTAGTTTTCAAGATCTAAGCATACATAGAGACAGACAGAAAGCGGGAAGCGACTTTGTTTTATACTATGTAGTGATCAGCATTGTACCCGTGCGAAGCCGGGGCGGGTCGCTAGTTTAAATATAAAATAGGATGTGAATTAATTAATTTAATTTAATTTTAATTTAATTTCTTCTATTTTACCGCGCCAACCACGATGCTTACCCAGAGCGAGTGCATCGGACACTGATATTTATCAGAAACTATCCTCAGAATGCTGTTACTGCTACCGCGTACTCTGCCCAACAGCTACGGCACACGCTTGCGTCTTATTGCGTAAAAGTCATCCGGTATATATAGGGTTAAAAAAAAAAACTAGTGTGAAGTTTTTTTTTTTAACCCTATATTGTGCTTCTACCCGCAAATTCGTCTGCGTGAAATATGTTCTTCCCCGACCCGCCTCTCATGTCGCATTGCCCGCGCTAGTGCTTCCTTTTTGCTTAGCGTTCTTTCTGACTTTTTCTTTTTGCTCGGCGCCTGCGGACCATAGCGTGATCTCAAATAGCCTTCTTCAAGAATTGGGCTATGAAATGCAAAAAAAAAGGACATTGTCCAGAATCGCCCTGTGCAACACAAGTATCGGACATAGACGATAATTAATTGTCTATTTTATTATATTAGTTGCAAATACTTTTGTAACACGGACTAGCTGCATGCCAAAATGACCATTATAAAGCATTTTACGCGACCAATAAAACTAATCGCCGCCATCTTTGCCAAACTTCATGTCGTGCCGAAAAAGATTAGGTATTAGGCTTTAGGAAAAAATGCATAGGTACCTAATTATCTAGGTAGGTAGGTACTAAAAATAGCTAAATGTATTATGATATTGTTTTTTAGTTTCTTAAAAAAACTATACTTTATGATTCGATTATAACCTCATTATCTGATACTTTTATTTAAATATATCTTTTCTGCAGCTAGTCAGCCATAAAAATAAGATTTTATAGGAGTTTACTAATGATCGACAGTACAACACATAATTTTAAGACGCTCTTGGTCCCAGGGCGAACAATGTATGGGCGCAGAACAATGTCCTTTCAAATCCGACTGGTACAGCCTACATACAGACTCTCAAACAAACGAATTTTACCTTTTTTTACTAGCCATCTTTATAAATTTTACTATATTTATATTATCTATAATATTAAGCATAGCTGATAATACCTACCTACTAAACATAGGCTAATGAATGATCGATTTTCCCACCCGTACGCAAAATACGCGCATTGACGTGGAGTTGCGGACACCAGCCCGTGTTACCTATTACCTAACATAGGCAATTAGGTTTTTGGGGAATTTATGTGACTTTTTAACGGCCACACATATTTTATGAACATCTTAAGTATTTTCCTCTTATTCTTCTGATGACAGTCTTGTCGGCTTATTAGTCGATTCACACGAATTTACCCGCTGGAAATGGGCGATTCGTCACTTTTAAATAATATAGGGTGACTGGTAATTAGTGACCGATGCTTAAACGCATGATACTCATGACAACAAACAAGTTTTATAATGGGACAAAAAGTGAAATGACGAAAAAAAAATCAGCTGTTCCCTACATTTTGACGACTCGTACGAACATAAATGTAAGGAACAGCTGATTTTTTTTTCGCGATTTCGGATTTGGTCCGATAGTAAAAGTTGTTTGTAATGATGAGTACAATCGTGTATTTAAGTATCGGTCACTAATTACCAGTCACCCTATATAATTTTTTCTATAGGCAACTCACACGAATTGGCACATTTTGAGTTTTATCCAATAAAATATAGAAAACAAAAAAAAACACTAGTACACAGAAGTGGTACTTACAGTTAATGTGTTATAAAACGTGTACTTTTTTTGGCTTAACATCATTGCATAAAGTTCAAAAAGTGCCAATTCTTGCGAGTCGCCTACAGAAAAATAATATTATTTAAAAGTGACGATTCGCCCGTTTCGGGCGAATAAAATCGTGCGATACGTCTAATAAGCCGGCTTGTTTGTTGTCTTGCTACATAAACATAATGTCCGTCTAATATTCTAAATAGTGGTCATAAAAATATTAAATGGATTTGTATTCATAAAGAATGATGGCCCAATGAGCATAGAGCAGTGATGGTCCAGTGATAACGGCCGCGAATTACGAGTTGTAGCTCGTGGGTTCGAACCCAGACAAGGTGCCTTACTTTGTGTAAGTTATTTAGTCACCACTGCTATCAAAACGGTGAAGGAAAACATTGTGAGGAAACCGGCATGTCCTAGGACCACAAATACGAAGATATGTGATATCTACCAATCTGCACTGAGCCCGCGTGGTGGATTACGGCCCACTCCCTCTCACAGAAAGGAGGCCTGTGTCCTAGCAGTGAGAACATTATAGGCTGATTATAAGGAATGAGACTCATATGTCATGTTATAGTCCCGTTCACTTAGGAGACTTATTTTCGCTGTCATGTCTGCGTTAGCGAATATTCAATGACACTCTGCCCGACCCGGGACCAACGACTCAGTTATTTTGAATGTTTCATGATTTCAATTCCGCTTTTTCAAAAATCAGATAGCAATAAAAGCAGCTAGTGTGTCCAGAACCATAAATCGATTTGAAGGACTGTCGAATTTACTGTTTGTTAGCCTGGCCAATCTAGGACACCAATCAAAATGTGGTTTTCCACTCAGAGCACTGATTTTAACAGGACTTGACCGAACCTCACCTGAGCACTCCCAATAACCGCAACAATATTTTGTAAAGTGTGGTTCGGTGGAACAGAATAGAATAGAATACTCTTTATTATGTACACCATATAGATAACAGCACAGCAACACACAGAACGCACACGCACACGCTGAACAGCTTGATGACATTATTTTCACTTCTCATGCTCTAAAAGTCCGTCTTTTTGTTGTGCGTAAACGTCATAATGTCGCTTTTTGTGCTCTAGTGCATAACGTATTTTTTTTTTTCTAAGACTAAGAATCAGGCCCAAAAGGCACTCGCACAAAACGTCGCAGATTGAAGTCGTTAGTTTATTTCATTTGCTTTAATTTATATCACTTCTGTGTTTTCTATCGTTAATTTAAGTAAGTAATAAAACCAGATAAAATGGTTGTATATGTCTGTTTCATTTTCTCGCAATCGAAGTGAAAAGCAGTGTATAACTCGGACATAAACGAGCCATTTTACCCCTTGGCTTAACTATCCACGTCTCGGGGTAAAATGGCTTCTTGTATGCACTAGTTGTATCTACGATTTTAGTCCTCGAACGGCACCTGCATACCTACAGTTTGTAGTGATGATATGACCGTTTACGAATGTCAAAAACAAAAGATGGAACGTCCAGACCAGGAAACATACTTTATATCAATGTAATTGACATGACCAGCAGTACAAATACTATTTGGCACCTCTTCATTAATCTACGAAAGATAATCTTTATCAGCTGTCGGAAGGGTATCAAAATCATGTGACTTTCTGTCGATAACAACGTAAATGACGTAATGAAAGTTTTTGGACGGTCAAAATTAAACCCATACTGCCGTGCTAAGCTCAAAAGCGGTATCTCAAAAAAATTCGTGACTTTGATTTTTATGGCATCCAACGAGCTAAGCCAAATAGCGGTATCTTATTTAAAACATATAAAAAAAAAACCTTAAAAAAGCCTTCCCTATCACAGTTTTACCTCAAAGCACTAAAAGAATATGAGGAAAACTTCAATTTTCTCAATACCAGCTTTTCCTGAGATACCACTTTTGCGCTTAGCACGGCAGCATAGCTACTGATAGTGTGTTACGAGTATTACGCAATTAGTCAAACAAATATAATCGCCCAAACATGAGGAAATGTCACTAAACTACACTGACATTGATAGCGGTCGAGATAATCTGGACGTTTTCATAGCTGTATTTTTTTTTACTTCAAAATAATGTCTGTCTTTTTGTTTGTTACTAACTGATCAGCCTAACCTTTTTCCTAGTGAAACAACTTGCCTGCTGGTAAACCAGATGAACGTATGAGCATTTAATTTGGACGTAGTAACTAAGATTTTATGATCTGCCGGAGTATCCTGTGAAAATCTCACCGTGAAAACTTAGGTGAAGTGAGCTGTCAATAGTGTCAATCCCTATCATCAGGTGGAATGGCAGCTAACTTCAAGTTCACGTAATCTAAGTTTTCAAGGAGAGATTTTAACAGAATACAATTATTATTGTTATTTGGTTAGACACCCTATCAGCTAATTGCTAATTCCGATGCGTGTGTATCTTATAGCTTGGATATATTTAATCTGTCCAGTAGATTCTTGAAGCAGTTCAAAATTTTTCGGGAGCCTATTCCATGCTGTTACAACTCGGTTAGAGGGCTTGTTTTTTTTTGATGAATTTTCCCATAGCTTTAGGGAATGCCCTCGCAAATGTTGGTTCGCATTCAGTGTATAAAGGTCTTGAAGGCTGGGCACCTTGTACTGTTCTGCAAGTATCTTGTGCGTCACAATTTTTTTTTTTTTTTTTTTTACAAAAACGATGCCCCACACTAGGAATTTCTCCTGTATTGTGGGTGCGTTTACAAACATTTAAACTCACATACACAAACAGCCAGACCCGGAACAACGGCCGGTAAAAGTAATTTCACAGGCGATACCGCAACAAAAACATAGTAAAGATTCTTTATCTAATCCATTTCACTATCTTAATTTCCCAGGACGATATAGCACCTCTTATCAGATAGGATTATATCCAGATAACAATGAATGTTATGGAATTCTAGTCAACTTAGTAGGTACTAGATAAGTTTCATTGACAGTAAATAATATGTTCAAATTGCCTTGATATTGAAATTAAACTAGATTGGAGTATCATTTATCGATGTTGTTAAAAGCAGAATCAGGATTATTCAGCTTTTTTTGGGTATTAGCGCTGAATTAGGTATTGAGTCATTCAGTATTGTTATTTTAATTTATTTTGGGCTGCATTGTATGGTCTTCTGAAGGCAACAGTCAGACCAGCTACCGACCTTGCTGAGTGTATGATTGACATCAGCCAGCAGTGGTTACTATAGTGTGACTGGTAATTAGTGATCGATACTTAAACACATGATTCTACTCATGACAACAAACAAATTTTACTATGGGACCAAACCCGAAATCGAGAAAAAAAATCAGCTGTTCCCTACATTTATGTTCGTACGAGTCGTCAAAATGTAGGGAACAGCTGATTTTTTTTCGCGATTTCAGGTTTGGTCCCATAGTAAAAGTTGTTTGTTGTCATGAGTAGAATCATGTGTTTAAGTATCGATCACTAATTACCAGTCACCCTATATATTATATGCATTTATTCAGCACAGACTAAAAGACACATAATACATCAAATAAAAACAACTAAAAATCAAATACAAAGTAAAAAGTCCGCTTTAAGAAATTACCAGGAAAGTTTGCCTCCATGCAGGTTGGTGGATAATAAATGATGATGAGCTACAAATACTGGAAGCGAGGGATGGATTATGTGAAAGATGGTATGGTTAGAAGATGAAGGCTGAGAGATGTATGGAAGAAAACATGCTAAACCGACTTCAAATAAATTGGGAGAAGTTTAAATGGTATACGTTTGTATCGCTCAACAGTACCATATCATCATCTGCCTAGCCTTTTCCCAACTATGCTGGGGTCGGCTTCCAGTCTATTCGGATGCAGCTGGATACTAGTATTTTACATGGAGCGACTGCCTATCTGACCTCCAGAATCCAGTCACTGGGTAATACGATACCCCTTGGTAAGACTGGTTGTCAGACTTTCGGGCTATTGACGACCCGTATCGACTGTCAAAGATCCACGAATGACAGCCGGGACCAACGGCTTAACGTGCTTTCCAAGGCACGGAGGGGTATGTGAAGATGGTCACCCAACCACGGCAAGCATAGCTTAACCTGATCGATCGACCCGTGCGGCTGTTATTACTTAGCCCCTCAACAGCTTATCAAATACACAATATTAATGGCTTGAATACCACGATTAATACCCGCGTTGGGTCTTTTGCTTCTAATAGTTCTAATACACCTAGTACACACATACAGCCATGTATGGGCGGTATAGAACAGCTCTGCCCCTGACCACTGTGTTACTGTGAAGACACGGTCCGCTAAGAGCTGGAGGATGACGATAATGAGTTGCTAGTATCGTCAGTAACTAAACAATGATTTTTGTGAAACACCTCAGTTAAACCATGAAATGGACAACGAATCTCAATATAGTTCAGTTTATTCAGTTTACAAGATTGTGTAAATCACTTCTGAATTCTAAATGGGAACACATCTGTGTTATTTCGTCACATATTCATGAGAGTTGCGAAAGGTGTCCTCTTTACAGCATCAACTACAAATTCTTCAGTATAAATAGTATCCAGTAGAAAGAAGTGTAAGATTGTTCTAGCTGACTAGATGTTAGGCATGTTTTGCAACGTCCAAGTTACTAAAAACTTTTCTTGCGGTGTAACACTCGCAGTCACCGTGGCTTTCTTTTAGACAGCTTTATCATTCAGGTTCCTTCATCATAATCATCATCATCATAATCATCATCATCATAATCATCATCATCATAATCATCATCATCATCATCATCATCATCATCATCATTGGCAGCCAGTCTTACTCCACCCACTGCTGAGTATAGGCCTCCTCCCTTTTGTGCCATGCTTCCCTCATCTGTGTAAGTCTGATCCAAATCTTCCCCGCGATCTTCCCATGGTTGAACATTCTTGTTCATTGGACTGGACAAAGGGAAATGCCCATTTGATAAAGAGGTTTTGGCCAAGTGACGCCCACGAAAGAAACAAATTATAGGCGTTAGGGTTCACAACATAGATAAAGAAATAAACACTGTTTTTTACATAGAACTCGGTTGGACTTTTATAAATCATATATAAAAATTCAAGGTTAAAAAAGACATACTTACAGGTTTCTGATTTTATTCGTTCTCATTTAAATAAATGACATTCACGTCATCTAGGAATTAGGCTGGGGGATTTATATTTGATTGAAACCTTGCCCAGCCTCAGAAACACACAATTGTCATCACGTGGGCACAACACCCTACTGTCCTCCGACCAGATATACAATTGCAAGAATATTGTCGTATTGCTTCTAATCCTGTTTCGTCATTCTTAACAATTATACAAGTTGTAACCACATCGTAATCAAAGTCGTCGGAATATCAAATATAAAAACTTAGTAGAAAAGAAAATCACAAGTCGCAAGGAAACAGCACCAAACAAAATGTGAAATGTCAATGTCAATCTGTTGTCAATTACGATTATTATTGACGTAGGGGTGAGGTTATAAGATCGATTTATCGAAAAATCGATATAAAAAAAAACTGGAAACACGGAATCGGTTAAATAGATCGTATCTATTTATAAGGCCGAATATGGATAAACATTTTTTTGCCTCTAAACAAAATAACAAAAGCGAAACAATACGTAATAAAAATTGATTTTCCAAAAATCTATTTTTGGTACGTAACCCGTTTTAGTGTTTCGATTTTTTTCCGTAAAAGTTGTCATCCCTACTTTGACAGGACCAACGACCGGAAGTGTTAAATAAGGCAATAAACGATTGAGTTTCTTGATTAAATCAGCTTTTAATTCCGGAGATTTCATGACAAATAAGTAATAGCAATATTTTAGTTACTAAATGGGCATTTTTTTTGCATTTATCACATTGCTGGGCAAAACATGGCCAAGAATGGGCGTTTCCCTTTGTTCGTAAGTGTTAGATTTTAGAATGGGTGTGAATGTACCCATTGTCCTAATGAAAGCTAAGGTGATTTCCTAATTAGACACAAAATAGTTACAAAAAAAAAAGTTGCTTATATATTTTTTTTTATTATGTATCACTCTTCCTGTTTTTGTTTGTGTTTTACTCTCATCTTGAAGATGTTTATGAACTGGAGGTCAGCTCCCTATGCAAGAGCACTAGCGAGATGGTACATTTTTTTGCAGTTACAATAACAAGATAAGTGGTCCATTGTCGACGGTAGACAATTTTGCTATGATTTTATCATTATTTTAATGATAAAATTGTAGCGAAATTGCCCATGTACTTCTGCATGTGTATGTGCTTCCGTGATAAAATAACTAGAAAAAAAATCTAACATAATAATGTTGTAAATATGCTAGTTTGCATTTATGGTTTGAAAGAATCAAGGCTAAAAACAAAAGCATAATCAGCGTATAATGTTCCCATTGCTGGGACAGAGGCCTCCTCTCGGCGAGAGGAAGTGGGCTGTAATCTACCACGCGGGCCCAGTGCGGCTGGTCGATGTTATATGTCTTCGAATTTTTGGTTCTAGGACATGCCGTTACCATTACCTCACAAAGTATTCGTTCACCGTTTTAAGAGCTTCTACAAAGTAACGCGTCTATGACGTACCTACAGCTCGTAATTTGGGGCCGTTACTAGTGCCTTGATTATTCATGCTATGTTTAAGTCTAATATGTATGGTTGCGATAAGCTTCAATTACGATTATCCCAGCATTTGCTATAGAGCATATTATGATAAGTTTAGTTATACATTAAATCATCTATAACAATGGGTAAAACCGAAACAACTAGAGCAAAAAAGCAATATTCCGCTCATGCGTGATTGTTTTCAAATTGGCCTCAAAATAGATGGGTATTTTGCCAGGGGGTCGGTCTACGCGCTAAGGCAAAAACACATCGGCAATTTCAACCACTGGAAAATCGTGTTGTCATTCATAATTACTTCGGGCCCTGCACTAATCTTTTAAGCTGACCGTCCACCACCAGCTAAACTAATTAAGAACTAAGTTCTGTGAACTAAGCTAAACTGGGAATAAAGTTGTCCGTCCACCAAAAAATAACCACATTAGTTCACATTGTGGAATAATAATAATAATATAATAATAATCGTTTATTTGCATAAAATATGGTGCTTACAGATGTCATAATACAATTCATAGTACTTCATATTCCGCCTACTAAATTCAGCATGCAAATAAAATATTGAGTATTGAGTATTGAATAACCTAAAACTACGTTACTTTTTTTTATTTGCATCACAGTAGTCTTTTGCCTTCGGATTATGCAATATAGGATATTGCTTGACCTATTCAATAAATAACTTCATGCTGTAAAATACGTGTATCACTGCCTGCGTAATTAATTGACGTATTCAATAAATACCTCCATGCTACAAATACGTGTTTTACTCCCTGCGCACGATCCACACTACAAAACAACACTAGCGAAATGTGCCAGAGGGGTAACGTAAGGGGGCGAGAGGGGCTTGTCTTAGTTCGCGTAGCTTCGGATCGGCCTACACAATCACAATCGCTGGCGGTGGACTATCAGCTTAAGTCCGTAAGAGATACGGAGTTTGACACGCCCATAACTTTGGCCAAACTACGGATTTGCTGCTTAAAAAGTAGATCCCCTGAATCACTTCGAACTGCAGCAGTGGCGCCGTGTTCAAACGAAACTGAATTTAGGACGAGTTTGAAGCTGGTGTAGACTTTCTCGTATCTCTTTCCTTAATACAATTACAATTGGCTTTTCCTTGTCGAAAAAACGCGCTGTTGAATTTGGAACGCTCGGCTCAGCATCGAAAGTTGGAAATCCAACAGCGCGCAGCGGTATTAAACTGCTACAACGGATCCTATTTGACGCACTTGCTTTGATTGTAATATTAAACCAGCGACATGCAAAAACAATATCGTATCACTTTCTTGCCATTTTATAAAGTAAACAATTCTACAAACTGCCCATCGCACAGAAATCTGAACATTGTGGGAACCACGAGATCACTTCTCCTATAACATTACTGACAGTTTAACACGACACCCCTACGTTTTCCGGTTTTAAGCATATCGTCGACCGTATTTTCAATTGCTGTAAGGGACAAAATACCCAAAATGAGTTGAGTATACAGTTTTGTTCAGAATTTTTCGCTCTATCGAATGGTGAATATAAAAAAATTCTAGCTTAAAAAAAATGTCCCTTACTCTAATGATTTTTGGATCCAAATTTAGAATCAGCCCCATAATAACAATGTATCTGAAAAACTATGCAATATAGGAACTTAAAATGGTGTAAATATCGCCGCCAATCCACTTCAAATAAAGTAAGGGTCTTCCCAATCAACGAATTACCATTACATGGTTTATTTTTTAAGAAACAATAATAAAACTGGCCTTACACTAATGTCTTTGTTGTCTCAAAAAATAAATATCATCCATACTTTAAATTGATTGCACGAGTTTTGACATAGTTGTCCCTTACCCCAATTCGCATTGTCATACTTTAAGCAGTGTCAACGTTACACCTATTTGAATCGAATTATTGCACTATTACCATCCTTTTCTATCTCACAACGTCTTTCTGTGTGCAAAAGAGAGGATAGTACCAATGCGAAAGCAGCGCGCGGGCATGAAAAAGTGGTATCAGTGCGAGTTCATCTGTCGTTAAAAACAACAAAAATAATGGCTTTTTGGGAAAACGAAGTGCTCTGGCCCCTTGAAACTTTGTAGTAGGGTAGTAGGTTTCAAGGAGCCAGTGTACTTAATTTAGCTAAAAAACCATTATTTTTATAAATAAATGATAGAAGGGTTAATTTCCGGACGATAAATATTTTCGAAATTCATTCGGCACTTTTTAGTTGATTTATCAGAAATTTTTTACAAAGTTTCAAGGGGCCAGAGCACCAAAAAGCCATTACTTTTGTTATATTTTATAAATAAACAATAGAAGGGGTAGTTTCCGGATGATAAATGTTTTCGAAAATTATTTGGCACTCTGTAGTTGATTTTCCAGAAAATTTTTACAAAGTTTCAAGGGGCCAGAGAACTTAATTTTGCCAAAAAGCCATTATTTTTGTTGTTTTTTTTTATAAATAAGCAATAGAAGGGGTAGTTTCCGGATGATAAATGTTTTCGAAAATCATTCGACACTCTTTAGTTGATTTATCAGAATTTTTTTACAAAGTTTCAAGGGACCAGAGCACTTAGTTTTGCCAAAAAGCCGTTATTTTTTATAAATAAACAATAGAAGGGGTGGTTTCCGCATGAAAAATTTTTTCGTAAATTGTTCGGCTCTATGTAGTTGATTTTCCAGAATTTTTTCACATGGTTTCAAGGGGTCAGAGCACTAAATTTTGCTAAAAACCATTATTTTTGTTGTTTTTTATAAAATAAGTAATAGAAGTGGTACTTTCCGGATGATAAATGTTTTCGAAAATCATTCGGCACTCTTTAGTTGATTTATCAGAAATTTTTTACAAAGTTTCAAGGGGCCAGAGAACTTAATTTTGGTAAAAAACCATTATTTTTGTTGTTTTTTATATATAAACAATAGAAGGGGTAGTTGCCGGATGATAAATATTTTCGAAAATCATTCGGCACTCTTTAGTTGATTTTCCAGAAATTTTTCAAAAAGTTTCAAGGGGCCAGACAACTTAAATTTGCCAAAAAGCCATTATTTTTGTTGTTTTTTATAAATGTAATCTGATTAAATTGTTCCCTTTTTATTATTTAGATAATCACTCTATATTTTTTTTTCTAATGCAATAATAACAATATGTTACAATGATATGTCTTATTAATCGTAATTAAGGTTTATTATTCAATATATCTTTCATTATTTCGATTTTTGCATATAAGAAAGTAGTAGAGCAGCCTTTTCTACTTTTGGAATTCAAACGTTTGGAATTTCAGCTACATGTTTGGTCGGGATTGTGCGCGGTTTTTGCAGCTACTCTTTTATTTGAATAAGAATTCAAAGTAAGTATAGGTAAAATTGTTACCATTTTTTTAATAATTTGATTTTAATAAGATGTTTATTAAAATCAAATTATTAAAAAAATGGTAACATAAATAAAACAATTATTAATAAAACAATTTTTATACAATAAAATAAAAATTGTTTTATTCAAACTAATACAAATTTGCTATTACAATGTACAAACATTGCATGTAAGCGACATACAAAAAAGCACACACACGGTTCTAATACATTTTCATGTCTTTTAAATGATTTCTTATAACGATTTCCAAATTTAAGATATCCGTACGTCAAAAGTGTGTACTTCATTTTCTGTCAAAAATCTCTTTACATTGTATTTTTTTCATAAATTTGTTCAACATGTCCTTTACACTATTTTTTCATTAATAGATTGGATCCAACGTAGAGGTCAATTTAATGTAAGGGACGGGACTACAAGATACTTGGGCAGTAAGGGACATTACTAACAAAATACGTTGTTGTAAGGGACATCTATTTTCTTAAATAGCTAACTCATTTAAATAAATGTTACACATGTAGATAGAGCACTAAAATACAAGTTTATGTGTGAAATCAGACCCGAAAAAGGTTAATAACAAAAAAAGTTATGGGCGATTTAGTCCGAAAAAAAACTTTGTCGGCCTCTCCTGAAAAATCGTATTTTGTCCCTTACAGCAATTGAACCTACGGTCGACGATATACCAATACCGATAACTAATATGCAGATAACCTAAACGATTATGAAGCATTCGAATGGGTTTTATGCCTTGATTAACTTGCTGTTCCAGTCGCTTTGCGCTTATGAACCGTGGCGATAAGAAATAAAGTAGTATATTCTGGTTTGTGGTCATTCGTAGATCTTTGACTGTCTTTAGAGATGTGACTTTGACTTTGATCGTTTGGGTCGTGGTCAAAATCGGAACTAACGCCGCCATCTTGTTTTTGGCATACATTTCACAAAACAGTTTTCACAAATGCTTACCAGCAGCGACCCCATGTGAACGTCACTGAGACTCCAAAAATTATTAGGAGTTCAGATGGACACAACTTAGGCAGTCGCTCCATGTAAAACATTGGTATTCAGCTTGACTGGAATTGCCAACATAAGCCAAACCTAAGGTGGTACCGTGACCATTTCCATTCTCCATTCAATTAACTCTGGTTTATGATAAACTTTTCAATGATTGTTATGGTTTGTGTGCTCTAAAATTCTAAATGAATATTTACATTACATATGTATCTAAAATTGGCAAGCATGAAGCAGACACATAGGATACTTTTTATCCCGATATTCCTACTGGATCGAAACTTATGCGCGTGAAACCGCGGAGCGCAGCTAGTAAAATAATAATCGTCAAACTTCACTGAACGTTCTCAGTTTGTAGGATTTTTTATCGCGGATTGTTCATAGTTAGTAATAGTAGTCTAAGCATATTTCCTAACTAGCTTCTGCTCGCTGCTTCGTCCGCGTGGATGTCGGAGACGGGAACGTGCTACCGGGACAAGACGTATCCTTTGTCCTTCCCCAGGACACCATCTATCTCCTTGACAAATTTTATCGAAATCTGTTCAGTAGTTTAGGCGTGAAAAGGTTTCATACAGACAGAGTTACTTTCGAATTTATTATAAGAAGTGAAAAGAAGAGTAAACGAACACCATCTTTCCACTTCATCATAGTTGTGTATGTATTTATTATTATTTTGATTACGTTATAATTATTAACATTCTAGTGATATTTATTTTAGAAGTATGTATGTAAGTATATCATCATTGTTTAGTTTTATTAAGTGAATAATTGTTTAAGATTTTTTTTTGTCTCTTTTACTGTTTCACACGCTGTCTACATCTCTCTATCTATTGTCCTATCGTAGGTATGCTGGAAGTGATTTCTTATGATATAAGCATCACATTTGTACTTTGTGTGTGTGTACAGTACATTAATGGTAAAATAAAATAAATTAATATGGATCTTTCAAGATCCTCTTCTGCCTAGCTGGCTGAAAATCAAACCTCATCTGACATGTGCAAAAAGTTTAAATAAATGAATATAGCGAATCAAAACAACTCTACGAGTATAACATCGTATTATTGAATTTGAATTTGTTGACATAAAAGGTTAATGAGCCCAAATGGCCTTGATTACGATAATTACGCTATTGATTATGTAAATCTGTGAACGTCATGGTCCCGACCGTTTACTTCGCATCTAAATGATAAAAAATGCCAAACGAGAACGTTTTAAATTGATAAATAAGGTAGGTACTTACAGATAGTGTCATCCACGAAGACGCGCCTCATTCTTCTTTTTAATGCTTACAGTACAAGTGTGCAACATTTCGCTACTATTTTAGTTTTGTCAATATATACATTACATAATTACTCATTAGTGGGTATTTAGTAAGTATCGCCAAAATTAAAACACGTGCGGAATTAACTAGCAATAACCACAAACGATTAGGAAGAGAGTGGGGCGCGTCTTCGTGGATTGCACTATCTGTACTGACTAAGTTACGAAGCCACATTTGTCATTTCCGCCAATTAGTTTTGAGGAAAGGGTTATTCCTACTCCTCATATTTCCTGAGTTATCAGCAGCTCATACTGGCCCAGACAGTCCTTCGCTCCACCGAGCCTGAGGGGGTCTACCTTAACTTTGCCGATTCGCGATCTCCACTCAAGAAGACATCTATCCCAACGGTCATCGGTTCTAATGAGCATATGAATATCAAATATCATACTAAATACATAGCTAGAGAAAGTGAATGTCTAGATCATACAGCTGCGCAAACATCGGCTGTAATCAATGGCCAATTATATTATGTCAATATTGATTCAATATGGTTTGTATGTCAAGAAAATATGAACGTCTGTACAAATAATAAAATTTTTATATGGTAGAGCACGCAGGTACATATGCAGAACTTTTTGGTATACCTTGATTCCTTGAAAGAAAGAAAAATAGGTCTATTGGTCACGGAAACATGCATACAAATAGATAATTAACTCGAGTATTAAAGAAAAATAAAAACAAAATAGATCTATAATCACAAAACAGCAGCCTAATTGCGTAACGCACTCATCATCTGCCTAGCCTTTTCTCAACTATGTTGGGCTCGGCTTCCAGTCTAACAGGAGGCAGCTGAATACCAGTATTTCACATAGAGCGACTGCCTATCTGACCTCCACAACCCAGTTACTGGGTAATATGATACCCCTTGGACTGGTTGTCAGACTTTCGGGCTTCTGACTACCCGTAACGACTGTCAAAGATCCACGAATGATAGCCCGGACCAACGGCTAACGTGCTTTCCGAGGCACCGAGGGGTCTCGGTATGCAAAGATAGTCACACATCCACAGGCCAACCGCGGCAAGCGTAGCTTAACCTGATCGATCGACCTGTGCGGCTGTTATTATTTAGCCACGGGCCCCTCGCGTATTGCGTAACGCATTATCGATCATAATTTGAATCATTTTGAAGGATATTGTTAATCGATTGCTTCATATGTTCGAAAAATTTGTCTGCTCAACAACTGAAATACCGCAATGGATATTATTGAACTGTCAAAATGAAATGTTATTGTGTGTGTTATTGAGTGCCTTCAAAGATATCTTACCACTGAAGCAGGTCATTTCGCGTGGAGTAATCTCAGGCCAACGTCCAGCTGTGATCGTTTTTTGACGGATATGAAGATGATGGTGATCATTTCAGTTGAAGGCACCGCTTTCCATGGTAGATCTACCTATCATACAGGACACAGCCTAAGGGTCCCTCTATAAATCTTGCCTTGAAGTTCATAATTTAACAGAAACTATCTTTTATTGTGCTTGCCGAGAAATTGGACGTGTCTACTGCTATACAATAACATCACATTATGAACTTTATATACCTATACCTACGGTGTGGCACGGACATAGACGGACAGCAAAAAACACTGCTTTTTTGTATGAAACTGTAGATTTTTTTATCTTAATAACCATTGAAAAAATTTCAACTCAGCATGGTACTGAATCCATGGTAACAGTTTGCACATCTTTTTCGTCTAAATCACAATATAATATACTGTGTCTTCATTACCATCTCCCGACATTATCCTAAGCATTGTCCGCACAGATTCGTCTCCATACATGATGTAACGCTCTTCACGAGAATATATTATATGTATGGTAAACATCTTTTACATTTGTTTGCATATTTACTCTGTTCGTATCAGCTGTGACCTTCTATGACGTATGTTATTACTTGTACAATGCATTTTGGTGCGATACTTAATAGTTAATTAAGAATATTTTCATGCAAGTGTAGTTTGTTCTAAAAGTATCTCGTGAAAAGTAACAAATGTAAACGTATACGTGGGTGCCAATTTGTAGTGCCTGCAAATTCAATGCTTTGATTTGATTATTTGAATGTTGAGACTCGACGTTGAGTCGTTAAAATCATCAATACAACCAAGTTCATAATCCTATTGAATTAATGATTGAATTGATGATTATAATTCTGTAAAGTCATATTTTTGACGGTCACGAATCATATTTCTAATTATAGGTGTCATGCATTGTCTTTTTTTTATAAATCATAAATATTTATAGCTTTTTAGAAGTATTGTTATTAATAGAACGCTGCATCGTTTTCCGAACACACCAGGATGTCTGTCCGAGGTTTGTAATCTATTTCTAGAGGAATGCAAATGAAATGCTGTCTATTTAAGTAAATGGAGTTTGAAGAAGCAGTTTTCTGTGTTGTATTTTGACTTGCATAATTGTGTTTACTTAAAGTTTGCTTTCAGTATCCATGCTAAAATTATAAATTGCGAAAGTAACTCTGTCTACCTCTTCACGCCTAAACCACTGATCGTTCTGAGATTTGACTATAGGTAGCCTGGGACCTGGATAAGGACATATGCTCCTTTTTAACCTTGATATTCGCATTAAAAAACGACGCTGACGAAGCCTTAGGGAACTGCTAATTAATGATCAGGTTTGGATTTTTCTCAACGCTATGTAAGGTCTATCTAATCATACACGAAATATCTGAAGGGGTCATTGACTCATCATTACGAACAACTTTTACTATGGGACCAAACCTGAATTGGGAAAAAAATCAGCTGTTCCTTACATTTATGTTCGCATAACTCGTCGAAATGTAGGGAACAGCAGTTTTTTTACGCGATAAGTAATAAAAAAATCGCTTTATTATTATTGTAGAAGAGAAAAGGAACCATCTTTAACAATTCATTGTTATTTATACCAACCAACGAATATTCAATTTCTACGAGGAAATCATGCATCTACGCGCATTCTTGTAATACTCCTCTTAACTCGCGGATAGTCGCGCCTGGGTCGAAAAGACCCAGTACTCTAGTTATTGTGCCATAACTCTTTTTGTATTAGTTCATTCGTGTCTTCGCACTAAGTACCTTCAAATAGCTTCATAGGCTATCCGCACACCCCGCCTCAGCCAGTCCCCGTGCTGCATTTGGACAGCACGGAAGTGTCAAGTGAGTATGGGTCGTTTCGACCCTTGTGCGACGTAATGTGTTAGTGTATTTTTTATTTCAAAAATATTAATTTTGATTTTATTTCTTTGTACATATGTCGTCAAATCGTTTGAATGACCAGAGAATAGCAAATATATTAGAAGAGGAAGACATTGAAGGTGAAATTTCGTCAGAAATTGAAGACCGTTTGGATATTGACAATTACGATTCAGATTCCTGTCAGAGTAGTGAAGATGAACTCCTTGAGGACAATGAAGTATCTGAGCCTGAAAATTTACATTCCAGTTTGCTGCTAAGACCCGACTTGAATGATATGCCTCTGAAATATGTCCGTCAAGGTTACTACCTGGGTAGGAATATAATAATATAACTATTTTATAGTGGAATTTGGAGACTGATTATAAAAATATACGTGTTAAGTTTAAAAGTTCCACTATTTAGAAGATTATTGATATTTTTGTATAATAGAAAAGATTTTTTTATGTTTCTAGATTAAACAAAGAAGGTTAAAGTTATTTTTTAGTTCCTATATCAGAAAAAGTAAGTTTTAGCAGTGATCTCTTGAATTTTGTAATTTATATTACTTTTTTTCTCTAAATAAAAAACATTTATTATTTTTAAGTTTGTTTTGTTATCCTCTTTCTAAATAATTTAAAAAATAATCCCGAAACTTAATAAAGTTATTAAAACCATACATTCAAAATCTGGGTCTTTTCGACCCTCGCGCGACTGTTCATGTCTTAAAAGGAGACGCGAGTACCGGCGGGTTAAAGTCCCATGTAATAGGAAGCGAGGCGCGGTCTTTTTCATTTTAAATTCAATCTTATATCTTCGTACACATCACTATCTACTTACAAATTTATGCCAAGACACCGGTTATACGAATAGGACACAAGGGATTTTGTAGGGGGGAAAACCGTAAAATGAATTACGAATTAAGATCAGGTAATAGTGGTCAAATGTAAACCTACGCAGAATAATAAAAGACCGGGGAAACTTTGTCGTAGGTATATTTTGCTATAAAATTCATGTATGTTTTTGGATCTAGTTTTACCTTATAGGCCAACTTATATTTGAGGAATATCCCATATGATAAAAATAAATCTGTCTGTGTAGTATGTTGGGGTCGACTTCCAAACTAACCGAATGCAGATGAATACCGGTATTTTACATAAAGAGACTGCCTATCTGATCTCCACAACCCAGTTACTGGCTAACACGATACTTCTTGGTAAGACTGGTTATCAGACTTTGGCTTCTGACTACCCGTAACAACTACCAAGCCGTTGGTCCCGGCTGTCGTTAGTACTACCAACGACAGCCGGGACCAACGGCTTAGCGTGCTTTCCGAGACACGGAGGGGCCTCGATGTGTAATGAATGGTCACCCATCTACGAACCGATCGCGGCAAGTGTGGCTTAACCTTCGATCGGCCTGTGCGGCTGTTATTATTTAGCCACAAGCCCCTTAATATGACCGTGTAAGTTAATTGTAAATAATAATTGACCTTGTAAATTGTCGGACAGTAAATAATCTACTTTTATTTTTAATGCCAACTACAAAGATAAAAATAAGCTAGATTTGCGAACATTAGCATTTTTAATACATATGGATAAGACTTCAAAAAGACACCTGTTGTAATATTTACCTATTCTATTTGCTTTTTTTTGTTACAAAATTTTACCTTTTTTACGCCCAAAAAAATTTTATTTAAGCTTATTCTAGCACTAGATCCTAAACGGTTTAGTGCTAGAATAAGCTTAAATTAAAATTGATTTTATAGGTCAAAAGCGCGAAATGACAAATGGGATGGTCAAAAGAACAAAATGTCAAAAGCGTATAAAGTCAAAAGCTCAGAATGTCAAAAGAGCACACTGTCAAAAAATTGTTGTAAATTTGACTGCTGGACGTAAATATAAGAATTACCACTACTGGAGATTACTGAGGTTCTTCAGAAAGCTCAGGTGCGGTGGGGTTCTGCAGTTTCTGCTTACCCCATACCATAATTTTCAAAATCAAAACAATTAACTCCGATCCAAGTCTTTATGCGCACTCTGATCAAGTGTATGTATTGTAACAGCTGTCTGTGCGTCTGTATGACGTCACGTCGCCGAGATTACAGCAAAACGCGTCTGGTTTACAAGCTTATGCTGGTTGATAAAGAGATTCGATAATCACACTTACTTTAATATAGAGATGAAATAATATCTAAAGCGGTGGTTATCTAGAGACGGGAAGAGTTTTTTTCGGTGTACTCAATCAACAATCAATCTTCAATCAAGGAGTCGGTCAGTCAGAAATATGAAGCTAGTTGCCCATTCCAAAGCGTAACAGGGTCCTAAGGAAAAAACGGACAAGAAAATCTATGGTCACTCTTTTAAATAAAGAATATTGATTTCCTGCATGCTAATATGAGTAATATGACACTGCGATAATCGATCCGTCTGATAAATGTTTTACATGACCGTTCTTATGACCTTTCTCTGGGGCAGTCATTCGGCAGTGGAGATTAGTCAGCTGAAAAGATGAACTTACAAGAAGCCAATGTAGGGCAGCTGTGGTCGGCTGAAACTATTTCAAATTTTGGCAATTTAGCCTCTAGAACCAATTATATGTACCTTCAGGTTTGAATGTGGACGAAGCAGAAGGAGCCTATTTATAAGGTAGTTTCTGGTTGTAAGTTTCTGTACCTAAGGTATGAAGGTAAATGTTAAATACATATCTCCATAAGTTGCCTGAGCAAATACCTAACTAAAATATAAATTAAACAAACAACTCAAGTATGTGGTGCATTCTTGGTGACGTCACGTCGCAGTAAGATTCCAACGGAACGACTGATTTACCAGTATTCCTGTGAGAATACAGCCGTTCTTTATTTTCATATGATTAGTGTTCCTGTTTCTTTAAGAATCCGTTAGTCAAAAGGGATGAGCAACCTATTTCTTTAAGAATCCGTTGATCAAAAGGGATGAACAACCTATTTCTTTAAGAATCCGTTGATCAAAAGGGATGAGCAACCTATTTCTTTAAGAATCCGTTGATCAAAAGGGATGAGCAACCTATTTCTTTAAGAATCCGTTGATCAAAAGGGATGAGCAACCTATTTCTTTAAGAATCCGTTGATCAAAAGGGATGAGCAACCTATTTCTTTAAGAATCCGTTGATCATAAGGGATGAGCAACCTATTTCTTTAAGAATCCGTTGATCAAAAGTGATGAGCGACCTATTTCTTTAAGAATCCGTTGATCAAAAGCGATGAGCAACCTATTTCTTTAAGAATCCGTTGATCAAAAGGGATGAGCAACCTATTTCTTTAAGAATCCGTTGATCATAAGGGATGAGCAACCTATTTCTTTAAGAATCCGTTGATCAAAAGTGATGAGCAACCTATTTCTTTAAGAATCCGTTGATCAAAAGGGATGAGCAACCTATTTCTTTAAGAATCCGTTGATCAAAAGGGATGAGCAGATTTAGGTCTTTGAGCTACCTAACTTACGGTTATTAGGTCATCATCTGCCTTTTCCCAACTATTTTTGGGGTCGGCTTCCAGTCAAAATCAAAAGTCATTTATTCAAACTAAGTTGAGAATGAGCACTCCTCCAACGTCTAAATTACAAAAGACAGTCCCCCAAAACGCCCGCCTTTCACTACTTCCTAGTGCTTTCGCTGGGGAGAACAAGTGGCGCAACCAACTCCCCAACAGCACAGCTGTCTGTTCAGTTAGAAAATACTTGATTGTATACAATACTAGGTATGCAAAGTAATTAACATTACAAGACACAGAAAAATAAATTAAATTATTTGCCATATGTCAGCTAGCCACGCCAATATACCAACAAATACAATAAAAACTATACGTACTTACTCAAGCAAAAAAAAATAAATATTAAAAGCTATAAAGGGCGTGACAGCTTACATATTTATGTCAGTCTAACCGTATCTGCATCCGGCTAGACTGAATACCAGTATTTTACGTGAAGCAACTGCCTATCGGACCCCCACAACCCAGTTTATACTGGGTAACACGATTCCCTTAGTAAGACTGGCGGTCAGACTTTCGGGCCGACCCGTAACGAGTGCCAAAGATCCACGAATGACAGTCGAGACCAACAGCTTAACCTGCTTTCCGAGGCACGTTGATTATGTTATTAGGTCTATTGTAATTAATAGGGTAAGTACGACTAGCTGGGAAGGTACGGCTGGTAGTATGTCAATGGTAACAAACCCAGCATTAGTCTGCGTCGTATTCCCCCAAAACTCCGTACCGCGCTAGGCTAGCTCAAGGTTTTAAGTGTTCCTAATCCAGGTCATGGTCTACCCATGTGCCAATTGCCATGTGTTTTAGCGTAAAAGCGTAACAAACAAACATACAAAAAAATCAAATCTTATCTCTTTATAATATTAGTTTAGAAAATCCTCAATACTCATCAGCATGTGTATGAAGAATAAGGATAGAGATGAAAAGTACTAACAGCCCAGCACTTATCGTCGGAACGAATCTACCATTACCATAAACCTACCATTTACCAGGTAAATACCCCAGCTACCGGAAAATTTTAAACGTCAGAAAATGCCAGTACCTTGTTATTTCAAGTCTAGAAAGTAAACTGCCTCGTTGATTTAGTGGGTGCAACCGCTACTGCTGGTCAGCACAAGGTCCTGGGTTCAAGTCTGGATTTGTGCCCGTTTGGGCATTAGGCTCGCCCCCTATTCCATGGGACTAAGCTGACGTAGGCACGACCGTAAAAATATCGCGACGGAATTTTATAGCGCTCTGGATTTTCAACTCTCGTTGTTGAGCCAAGCAGAAAAATTGAAAGGAAGACGTTTGTCTTGGTATGGACATGTAATGAGGAGAGATGAAACGCATGTAACGAAAAGAGTGATGAATATGAATGTAGATGGATGGAGAGGGAGAGGAAGGCCAAAGAAAAGATGGATGGACGGTGTGAGGAATGATATGAAAGAGAAAGGAGTAAATGATGCCATGACGTCTAACAGGGAAGAATGGAAGAAGAAGTTGTTGAGCCAAGCATTGAGAATCCAACAGAGCGCATCCCAGCGCGTCAATAAACTGCACTTGGATTTTCAATTGTCGGCGCTAAGCAGTGCGTTGAAAATCCAGTGCGCGAAAAAAATCCCGCGATACTTTTACGAGTACGGGCCCGTCCCCGTCGCCACGGCGCGGCGCCGCCACCGTACAACGGCACGGTGCCATCAACTTGCTTGTTGCTCGTTCGAGCAGACCAACTAAGAATTGACGCGCGCGCCGTGCCGTTGTACGGTGGCGGCGCCGCCGTGGCGATGGGGACGGGCCCTACGTCCGCGCGAACGTCGGCTGAACGTTATCGTAAAGAAAGTAACTTCAAGTTCAAAACGCTTGCGATTATTGTCGTCTTCGTAACTTCATAATCTTTATTTATATGTTTTACAACATCGATAGCCCAGGTTTTTGATAACACAGGCATGTAATGACGTAGGTCTGTGTGTGAATTACCTACCGCGTCATCGTCTTGAATACCTAAAGTGGCCTTCAAAAGTTAGTTGACATTTTTTCACTTCAGCTTTGACACACCACATTATGATTTAAAATTCTAGTGATCCAAATGTTTCAACTGCTACGTTTTTACAAATTTACCTTTGACTTAATATAATTAAAAATTATCAAATAATCCCTTAGG
Source organism: Eremobia ochroleuca (assembly GCA_949629135.1). Classification (NCBI taxonomy): domain Eukaryota; kingdom Metazoa; phylum Arthropoda; class Insecta; order Lepidoptera; family Noctuidae; genus Eremobia; species Eremobia ochroleuca. The sequence continues at coordinate 2,515,299 of OX451409.1, read as the reverse complement.
ATTACCTGATTATTTTTTTTTATTTTAAATCATAATGTGCTAAGCTGAAGTGGAAAGATGTCAACTAACTTTTGGGAGGCCACTGTCGGTATCTTGCTGCTAGATAAGTGGCTGCCATTCGTAGATCTTTGGCAGTCGTTACGGGTAGTCAAGCCCAAAAATCTGACAACCAGTCTTACCAAGGGTTATTGTGTTATCCAGTAACTGGGTTGTGAAGGTCAGATAGGCAATCGCTCCATATAAAGCTGTATCCGCTCAGACTGGAAGCCAACCTCGAAATAGTTGCGGAAAAAGCTAGGTGGCTGGGTAGATAGTAGATCGAGATGTGGTCTAGGACAGGTAAATAAATCTAGACGCTTGCGGCAACGGACTCTACACATGTTTGGTCGACTTTCCCTATTTTCTATCTGACTTTAAATGGTTAGGAAACTTATCTTGAATATTATTTCGAAAACTATTGCAAAAGCTACGAATGGCAGGGAATGTAGACCTTGTAGACTCCCTAAACTAAGAGAACAATAGGAGAAAAGGATTTAATGGTGAAAATGACAAATGTGTAGTGAGGGAATCATCATTCTCTTGCCCTTATCCTTATTTACTTGGGGACGGCGCAACTTGTCTTTTTCTTCCATACTTCTCTAAGTCGTCTTCTCTTAGTGATCATCTCGATCGTCACCCCTTTTCTAACCATATCATCATATACACAGTCCATCCATCGTTTCTTTGGTCTTTATGCGTACTGCGGGAATATCGAGTAATATCCAATGAGGTATATCCAATGAGAGGAATATCCAATGAGGTACTAGGTATGTGTGTGTATCCTAAATAATCTCATACTCAGTTCTTGTCATCGTAATCACAACAACATCGTCATTGGTAGCCTAGTTCCTATTCCACCCACTACTACGTATACGCTTCCTTCCTTTTGTTCCAGGCTTCCCTCTTCCAGTCTTACCCAGTTCTTGTAATCACAATCCACAACTAAAGCTCTGTAATGGTGGATTTACGCTAGGTCGATTTTCGCCGTGCCGAATCGCCACCCCATTTATATAAGTCGATAAAAATCGCAGGTGACTAGTACAGACGCCAGCACATCAAGCTACTACAATCTATATATTTTTTTTAATATATGTTCAACTTTATCGCTAAAGCATTGGGTTCAAAGTTGATTGGCAAAATTTGACAGTTTCTTGTCGTCTGTACATTTTACATCAAAATGTCGGCCTTCATGCGGCGGGCGATCGCCTGCGACTGAGCATTTTCACTGTGCGATTTTAGTCACCCGCCGCATGCGACCCGTTGCTATACTACAAAAATCGAAACCTACTCTACTTTGGAATTTGCTATTTTAGCCACCTACGGCCTAGCCGGATTCCCATTTAGATAGTCAATTTTCACAGCACAGGGAAATTCGTGCGGTTATAGTCACGTGTGTAAAGCCCGCATCACACCAGCAGCTCTAGAGTAACACAGCAATCAGCAACTCCAATCTGTTATGCATTTCCATACAAGGCGAATTACTAACTTAAGGAAAACCGATACTGACAGTTTTAGGGCTCCTAATTATACAAAGTTACGTAGGTATTGCAAAGTTTAAGCGAAGTTTGTAGGTATTGCGAAATGAGGAAAACCGACCCATTGCAAAATTTCTAAATAGGTATAAACAAACTTATGTATATTAGATACTAGCTATTGCCTGCGACTTCGTCCGCGGAGCTTTAACTTTTCTTTAGGGGTTCCTCAAGGTTCTGTAAAAAAAAAACATTCAAAATTTCTTCTACGGTTTAGCCGTGAATATATTACAACTGTCCCACTGCTGGACAAAGGCCTCCCCCAAATCCTTCCAGGGACTCTTTTTCCGCTCCACCTCACAAAGCCCTCGCGGTGCGCGTCCAGGCCATCTCGCCATCTCTATCTGGGCCGGCCTCGGCGGCATCGTCCACCTTCAGGCACCCATTATGTGGAGACTTGCCCAGCGGTCATCGTGCATGCGGCAGACGTGTCCCGCCCAATCCCATTTGACCCTGGCACACAGTGGGCCGAAAATGAACTTTCATAGACATTTTCATTTAATTTTTTGAATGGCTGTTTTTTTGCATGGATGTGCTTCGGAAGACTAAGTATATGCTTATAAATATAAAATTTACGGAAAAAGATTGCAAACGGCTCACAAAGAATTTTTTTTTGAAAATGTTGTATGGAGTTGACATTAAAATCGACGATAACTCAGCTATCGCACGATTGCGCCTTATTTCCTCGTAGGTGTTTTTACTACCATTTATTTAGGATTTTTTGGCATACTACTTAACCCGGGCACTGGTGCGATTTATTTTTTAAAAATCCTTAAATATTATTATTTTTTTATTTTTATTTTTATACTATGTTTCGATCTTAGGTAAAGGTTAACGTAATATGAAGTACCTAAGTCACGTCTAGATCAATGACAGATAAATTGGGGACTAAAGTCTTGGTAGTTTTTTTATAATGGTTCATTGAATAATTTACTGTTCAATCTCTGTGATAGTAGGCCTGTGCCCCTTAATAATAAATTAGTTAGTATTGATAGCATTACGAGGACGACATGATCACTTTTGTATTTGTATACTAACATCTTATTTAAAATAAAGATTTAAATAAAGGCTGCTGACGAATAGAAAGACTCTAACCATAGAAATGCTAACAAAAACTATAAACTGTTTGAATATATCATTAAATAAAAGTATATCTTGAATATAAGATTTTATTATATTAAAATGCAAACAAAATATAAACAATTTGAATATATGTAACAATAAAATTATATCTTGAATATAACATTTAATGATCAATAAAAAAGTTAAAAAAAAAAGATCTAATGGAAATACTTATTATTATATATTATTATAAATTAAAAGATAATGAAAAAGAATTATATAAACTAAAATTATTTTAAAAAGAATTAAATAATGGATAAAGCACTTAATTATCTACTCCGAGTCATCATCACTACTGATAGAATCAGAATCTGACGATTCAGGATCCAAATTAGTGATATCGCAGACCTCTATTTGATTGTCTGGTTCTTGAATATTTAATAAATCCCATACTTCTTCAAACAAGGCTTTTTTCTTTTTTGCATCCATAGTAGGCCTTGTCGCTGAAATAAGTGGATCTGAATAAAGGAGAAGGAAATTGAAAATGTCCTCGTTCGAACATACTCTGCTCTTTTTGCGGGAATGGTGCTCTCTTAGTCTTCTGAAATCTTTATTGCGAGCTTCCGATGCCTCCTCAGAAAGACTCCCAATAGGTACGATTGCGTTATGTGCTATAATCTCTGCTCCATGTATTAATATCTTGTGCACAGTAACAGGCATATTATACCAACCATATATTGACACGAACCTCTCAGCAGTTTGCCATGTATACTCCTTGAACTTTTTTACCTTTATATGTTCACCTGATGTTATGGTCTGTAAAATTACAACAAACCTGCGGATAAGTTCTATATCCAGCCCCGTTATTTCAGCAGTTTTATCGGGGAATTCAAAAAACCAACGACGGAAACACAGCCAGAAGGCTGTGTTTCCGTCGTTGGTTGTTCCGTGTCCTTGTTTAACCACATCAATAAGCAGATTTAGATCCTCTTTAAACCGGTTTTGAATCATCTTCTGTCGTTGCTTCATCAATTCTTGGTCAGCATCTCTAGCAGCACTCTTCTTGAAATCTAATCTGTATGCAATATGCAAGAGGCACTGCATCATATTTATGCGCGCATGAAGTGGAGAAAGTCCAAGTTCCATCATATTCTCTGATATTGGCTTGACTTTCACTTCTGTCAACTTATTCATCTCAGATGGCTTTGTTAAACAAAGATAGCATGTTGCTGAAGATTTCGCATCTGAAAGATATGTGCATATTTTACCATCAACCATAGTTAACATAAGCTTGTGGTCAATTGTATTGCTTTCGCAAACAGATGGTCTTAGAAATTCTATTTCGTTCTTTATTCTTTTTTCTTCTTCCTTTACTACTGCTTCACTTTCTTTAACAAACGTAAACTGCACTGGACGACAAAATGCTGCCGAGCAGGGTTTCGGATTCTCCCATACTGTCGCTCCTTCACAAGTCATTTTCAATGGTGCCAATGAAGTCATAAATATACTGAAATCATCATGTGCGGAATCCATCTTTTGCTTGTATCTGCTCTGGCTTGATGCACCATCGAAACCCCACTTGCTGATCAACTGCAATTGTTTGTTTTGAATATTTTCAGGCAAAGTTTTTGAAATCCGTTTCGCTGTTAAATCTAAAATAGCTTGCAGTGTAATTCTGGCAGAAGAGTCAGTAACTGTTATATATTTTTTTGGTTCAGGTGGATAACACTCTTGTTTTTCTTTCTGTATACGGTAATAGGAAGGGTACATATTCTTTAGACCTTCTCGGATGGCTGACTCTCTCAACGTCATATATTGCTACTTTGATAGGTGAAGTGATATTAATAAACCAAGTGCCTTCTGAGGTGTGAACGTAGTCAGTGGTTTTTTAATGAGGTCGTGAAACTTTTCAACAGTTTCTGGGTGCTTTAGCAAATGTTCTATCACGGAAGCAAAATTCTCTTGACCAGTTTGTTTCATTTTGGATATGGCTGCATGTAAAAGTTCACTGGATTCGCTGTTTATATATTCAGAACTCCGTCTCTTCTTCTGTTTAGATCCCAACTCTTCAAAAGGTATTTTAGAAATGTATTTTCTTTTCGTCATAGTCCCAACCGATGTTGATGGCTCGGAAATAGACGCACTAGCACCTTCTTCCTGTTCTGTCGATGATGCTTGAGGTTCTGGAACGTTTTCTTTAATATAGCTAGGCCAGTCAACTTCAGCTTCAAGCCAACTGCCATAATCTTGTCTAAAAAGTTCCATCTTTCGGTGGGCTGATTTCCAACGCTTTGCTACTGAGTTTACAAATCTTCGACAAAATTCTCGTAAAGTCATTTGATCTTCTTCACTTAGGCTGCAATTGAGTCGAGATACTACAGCCTCGAATAAAAGATTGTAATCACATGTTTTTTCTAAACTTTGTAAAATAACAAACAAGTCCAGATTGGTTACGATACTTTCCATGTTTAAATATCAATTAATTTTGTACTAACTTTCAATGCGTAAATCAAACTGCATTAATTCGGTTTGCACTTCCTTATATACGGTGAAGTAGACATACCTAATTTAGTAATTACCCTCAAAACGTTAACTTAATACTCTTGTCGTTAGCTAATTAGTAGCTAATATTCTACCCATTAGAAAACTTCCTAATGTATTTCATATAATTTCATAATAAAGGTAGCATTAAAAATCTTAAATGATTGCACCTAATTTACTAATTACCCTCAAAACGTTAACTTAATACTCTTGTCGTTAGCTAATTAGTAACTAATATTCTACCCATTAGAAAATTTCCTAATGTATTTAATTTAATTTCATAATGAAGGTAGCATTAAAAATCTCAAAAGATTGCATTGTCCGGTAATTATAATTATTATTATTGATGATGACGTAAAAATATCGATTAATGCAAAAAAAAATATGAATTATTTTTAAGTCGTTTAGTAATTTTATGGCATTAACTAATTGACGTCTTCAACTAGTTAATACCCGATTTCGTGATTACCTTCTTTGTTACATACATGTTCACCGTATATATTTACGTATTAATTGAATAAATAATATCTTCAAGATATTTTATTTTAGGATGTATTCAAATAGTTTATATTTTTTGCCTCCTTTTAATATAATAAAATCTTATATTGAAGATATAATTTTTGTTAGCATTTCAATAATTAAGACTCTTACTATTTGGCTCACCAGCCTATAAAGTCCTTACTACAGGGGCACAGGTCCACTTTCACCAAGAGTGAACAGAAATTAGAACAATTATAATTTAGACGTGACTTAGGTACTTCATATTATGTTAACCTTTACCTAAGATCGAAACATAGTATAAAAATAAAAATAAAAAAATAAAAATATTTAAGGATTTTTAAAAAATAAATCGCACCAGTGCCCGGGTTAAGTAGTATGCCAAAAAATCCTAAATAAATGGTAGTAAAAACACCTACGAGGAAATAAGGCGCAATCGTGCGATAGCTGAGTTATCGTCGATTTTAATGTCAACTCCATACAACATTTTCAAAAAAAAATTCTTTGTGAGCCGTTTGCAATCTTTTTCCGTAAAATTTATATTTATAAGCATATAATTAGTCTTCCGAAGCACATCCATGCAAAAAAACAGCCATTCAAAAAATTAAATGAAAATGTCTATGAAAGTTCATTTTCGGCCCACTGTGTGGCAGCCATCTTTCCTACATCCAGTATGCCAGTTTTAGAACGCAGCGTGGCGTTCCCAGTTCTGTCCTGTGTTTTACACCCAGAATGCTGTGTACAAAATAATCATAAATATTAGATTTTATTTGAAAGAGTAGCTCTTTTACTTCTTTATTATTTTTATGGATAGTATATCCGCAATCTTCTGCCAATGTGTGCATACTTTTACTTACGTAGAACAACATAAGTGCATATTCATGAGTTTAATATTAGCTGAACATACATAACAATATTGTTCTTCACAGACATAGTTATGTAAATACCTTATGCTCCACTTAGTTCAAACGTAATTATTCAAATTTTATCTCCGAGGTGCTTTGGAGATTTGAAAAGGATGGATGTGCTATTGTTTAGAAGATGGTTCTTCTTGGTCAATTTGTTTTGCTTTCAATAATGGACATAGATGGAGTTCATAATAAAACTATACAGTCAACGCGCAAAGTGTAACCGTGAATTCGGCACGTTATTCTATAGCCTGCTAGTGTAGAAATATTTCATCGCTTATAATAAAAAAACAGCTGTTTCATAGAAGTGCAATAACTACGCAGTAAAATGGTCCGTCAAAATATATGGAACCTTTTTTTTTTTTTTTTTTTCTTAATAACTGACGAAAAATTTTAAAGTAGGTTTTAGAATCATGTACCTACTGAATGTTGCTTGTCGATGTTCCTCCACCATGTATTTTGGTGAGCAAAAGCTTTAACTTTTTAATGTAATCTCTGTGGGATCTTTGAAGTTTCTAATTGGAACTTTTTATAAGATCTAATTTGGGAACTAAGCATCTTGAATTCAACATACATCTTCAACATGCATCTTCTTCGTGTGGGTGGCACGACAGTTTATTAAATCTTGTTGATCCAAACTTCGCCACTTCCACCACGGCTTCGCAGAGGTCACTTTGGCTGCATTTTTAGGGCGCACAGGGCAGGATAGGACGATGAAAAAATATATAGAAGGGCTGGATTTTACCATAATAATCGGCAGTCTAATAACCTCTAAAAAGATAAAAGTATTCTTATTAAATTCCAAAATAAACAGATTGCTTGAACGTAGAAGTTATTTGATAAGGATATAAACAATGAAATCTCTACTATACCATACAGTGTCTTTAAATTATCGTCAAAACAGAGTTAATTAACGTGTCATTTACTGGCAATCACTTTAATAATAATGATATAGGTCGATGTCCAAAGTGCAGTGTTTATTTACTGGTTTTATCATGATTCAACTTGGCACAGTCTAGCTGGATCCTGGTTTCGCAGAAGTTCTGCTGCAAACAGCTGATTCACCACTTTTTACAGTTGATCCCTGAACGTAGACCACATGCCTGTATCAAACTTGCGCAAGAAGACTTACTGCTCACTTGCTCATCTTAGTGAGCCCAGTCGCATTTAGTCTCTATCATCACAATCTTACGCACAACGGGTCTCGTGCTTCGGGAAGCACGGTCCCGGCTGTCATTTGTGGATCTTTGACAGTCGTTACGGATTGTCAGAAGCCCGAATGTCTGACAACCGTTCTTAACAAGGGGTAACATATTACCCAGTTACCGGGTTGTGGAGGTCAGATAGGCAGTCGCTCCATGTAAAGTACTAGTATTTAGCTGCATCCGGTTAGACTGGAAGCCGATCCCAACATATTTGGGAAAAATATAGGCAGATTGATTGAACACTGACATATGATGACAACGGTAACCTCAGTCTACAGCAGTCTCCTGCTAGACATAAGGCTCTCCTATCGCATGCCATTTAGCTCGATATTCAGCTACTCTCATCTAGCTGCTACCAGCCATCCTAAGAAGATTGTTGCTCCACCTAACCTGAGGGCATCCATATGTAAGGACATACCTATTGCCTGTACATCCACGGTATTAAATTGCTGACATGCCACTGCAAAGAAGAACAAGAAGACCCGAGAACGAGAAGGCACGAGGTTTCGACATTTGTACACTTACTAACGTGGGAACCCCGAGCCTTCTGCAAATAAGAAGGGTCTTTATCTTAGGAGTCTCATTACTACTGATAGACACAAAAACACAGTCGCATCTACAATATTTTCTCACGAACATTACAATGCATAACGAGTCCAAATGATATTTATTGTTTGCACACATGTCTTTCTCTCCAGGGAACTACTTATCAAAGATGCAAGCGACGCTAATTAGTTCCCTATTGTCAGATAATTTAGTCGCGAGCTTGCGCGTGAGTCGAACATTGTTGTGGAAATGTGTTAATTTGTGATTATTTGTTGTGTTATTTCGATTTTTTTTTGTTTGCTGCTCAATTTGTTACGTACGTTTTCAGGAAACGTACCTAACAACGACGTTTTCTAGAATTTGGGAGAGATTTACTAATCAAGAAACCCCGTATCAGTAAATAAGTAGGTAATTACCTAATCACATACATATTCCATTTTTGGTCCTTTGATGCGCTTTGGCCCTCCGGGGGTCTCTTACCAGCCATTCTCATTAGTCATTCCTGTTGTCAATTAAGTGTTTTTTTGTCTCAAATTATTTTCTGTAAGTATCTAAAATATATAGTATATAAAAAAAAGAAATACACAGAAGTATTTTATAACGAGAGTCTATCAACGTTTTTAGTGGTCATGGTCAAGAAAAAGTTAATCAAACCGTGAAGTGATGCGTTTAATTAATTGAATCTCCCCGGAAATTTGAATATTAAACTCCATCATAGGCATTGATATTTTAATGAGTCTTTTCTAATATAAAACTTCGCAAACTGATGCATCAGTGCGAATTGATTAATAATGTGATAGTTGCATATTTTTTTTTACTTTCTTTCGTTATTAGCCCCGCGCCACCATTTTTATTTTAACTTTGTATTATTTAACCACTAAGGACCTGCTCCTGCTTCGCACGGTTTTTTACCACATGACAAAACAGTGAGATTTTTTATTTACACATACACATAAATCTTTCGAAATAAATTATCTATATGATAGTGAAAACCGCATCAACATCCGTTGTGTAGTTTAGAACACTAACTCGGTCACAGGCAGACACGTAATCGACTATTTTGTAATATATATACGTATAGATATTTATAAAGATACAGAGGATACCAACAACAACAACAACAGTCTTACCAAGAGGTATCGTATTTCCCAGTAACTGCGTTGTCGAGGTCAGATAGGCAGTCGCTTCATGTATAATACCATTATTCAGCTGCACCCAGTGCAGTTGGGAAATAGGTACCTAGGTAGATGTTGATGATTTTGATAGAAGATACCAACATTGGGTTGACTAAATGCGGAAACGACAATCATTGAAGGCGTACAGCATAACAATAATGATATCAAGGCACAAGTAACTCACATACCCGCTTAGTAATAAGCATTCCAGGTTTATTGCAAAAATTACACATACATCCAAACCATAATAAATAAAGCATCCGAACGCATTGCCCTCAATAATAATAAAACGTATACGCTTTGTTATTCTGCTTGTGTCAGTTAAAGGAACTGTCGTATTGTTTCATATTAATAAATTCTACACCGATGAAAAAATGTTTGTACCACTGGATAATTACAGTTGTTTTTAACCCACTTCAAAAAGGAGGAGGTTATCAATGCGTATGTTTATATTTATTTATTTTTTTATGTATTGCAAATTTTTTTTTTTTTGTTCGATAGAGGTTTATTCCAAAATGGTCCCATTTAAATTTCGTAAAGATCTGACAGACAACGGAACTCTTCAATCCACCAGTAAAACAACCTCGATTGCTGCTATCGCATATGCATGCATTGTTTACGCAATCGCACAACATAACATCACGTCTGTACCCTATAAACGCAGTTGTGTTCAGTATACCACCGTACACCCTACGACATAGCAAGTAGTGTTATATGAATGTGTGGGGTAGGGATAACTAAAAAGTGAAAAATAAAAACTTTTTTATAAAAAAAAAAACAAACGACTTCCAAAAAAACACTACAAAGTGAAAAATAACTTTAATTTTGGAAGTCGGTGTCGACGGTTCCGCATTTTCGTTTTTTGACACCGACTTCCGAAATTAAAGTCATTTTTGCTTTGTAGTGTTTTTTGGAAGTCGGTTATTTTTTTTTATAAAAAAGTTTTTTGAACACCCACATCAAAACAATCTAGGGATGATTATTAAGTTATACATGTATTGAAAAGAAACTACTTAGCAAATCTTATAACATACTTGCAGTATTTTGTACTCTAACAGGACCTCAAATAAAAAAAACCGGCCACTTTTTCTTCGCTTTTTTGAAACCTTAGACTCAATTCCATCATTTCATGTATATTCCATTTATGTACCTATTAAGGTGCTTTCGGTACTAATTAAAGAAATTATTGATTTAAGTGACAAGTGGTGCGAAACTTTTTTTGCTCGGTGTGCAAACCAAAAGAATATTCAAAGAATTCTGTTAATGGTATACTGTATTAACTAATAAGGTTAAGTTTACTATGACTTAGTTGAAAGGGATATCCTCATTATCATTTACGGTGAATCATGAAGTTTTATTGCGATGGTTAAATTAGGGACTCGCTTTTCGTTAAATTCTAGCAGAGCCTTTTGTCAGTCTAAAGTCACTGTTCGTCTCCGATCATCATCAGATCAGCTATACAGTGTGTCCGGACATGGACTAGCGATATTCTAAATACTTAAATATAAGCTATTTTAAAGTACAATTACACTATAGGCTTAGGTCCAATATACTTCCCCGCTATGTGGCAGCCATTTTGTTTTTTTTGTTGAAGTATGCTCTATGCGAGTACAAAAAAAATCATATATCTCAAAGTTTTAGTCATACTGAGATAAAAATAGGCTTATTCGAAAGGCAATAATATTGTCTACCGTCTGCACTACAAAGCAATATGTTCACAATTCCATAACTTTTGAAAAAAAATGTGAAAGTCGAAAAAAAAAACAAAAAATTATGCAATTCAACCAATAATTGTTAATTACTACAAAAACAACCCCGAGAGCTTTTTTATTTTTTATACTAGATCGACAGTTTTTGAGCTAAGCTACAATACAACATAAAATTCACAACTGTATGTCTAATACTTTAAGAGTTATTGTTGTATGAACATAGCGTATGCGCAAGCACAAAAGGCCTTTGTCGGAACCCTAAACAGGAAATCATTAAAAAAACATAACATTCATATTGAATTTTATTTAATGTTTTTTCCAATATTAAATGAAGATTAAAATATCTAAAGCAGTTGCTCAAAGTGGCCACCTCCAGCTTGTAGACACACTACGGCTCTCTGTGCCACCTGGGTTGATGAGCGCCTAATTAAATCCAAATCGGATCTAATTTCTTCGGCGGCTGCCATAATTTTTGCGACGAGTTCTTCCCTGGTATTTGGAACTGTAGCGTATACTTTTTGTTTCATATGACCCCACAAAAAATAATCCAAGGGTGTCAAATCGGGTGAGCGAGGCGGCCACGCTACTACACCACCACGACCGATCCACGGCTGTAGATTATTATTTAAATATTCTCTCACTGCTCGAGAAAAATGCGCGGGTGCACCATCGAGCTGGAACCACATACGCCGACGGTATGATAGAGGTAGGTCCATGAGGCTGTCCGCAAACTGTGTCTGTAAGAATTCTAAAAATCTAGCGCCGTTTAATGTAGGTGGCAATTCCAATGGCCCTATCAGCCTATCGTTGATTATGCCGGCCCACACATTTACTGAGAATTCATGTTGAAATGAGCTTGGGCGCACCGCCCTTGGATTTGCGGAGCACCAGAGATGGTCGTTTCTGTGGTTTGTAATCCCAGCTCTTGTAAATTTGGCTTCATCAGTCCACAGTATTCTTTGTAAAAAATTACGGTTCTGTCTCAAATTTCTATTTATCCACGAACAAAACACAGATCTCGCAGCAAAATCTGGTTCGATCACGTCTTGAACCCGTCGAAAATGATAAGGGTGTAACCCTTCTCTTTTCAAAATTCTCCATACATGCCACTTAGACATTCGAAGTTGCACTGAAATCCGTCTAACGCTTAGTCTAGGATCATTGGTTATTAGTCTAAGCACTTCTTCTTCATCTTCGGGCGATACCAAGCGATTGCGTTCATTAACAGCTCTTTGAATACCTCTTTCCGCTAATCTTGAATGCACGTCGATAAAAGTTTGGCGACTCGGTGTAGGCCTGTTAGGGTACCTTCGTCGATATTCTTGTACAGCCAAATTTGCACTTCCATTGCAAAAGCCATACACAAAGTGTATGTCAGCAATATGTTGCGATGAATATTGACGCTGTGCCATACTTTATCACACTTTTAAATACAAAACACTAACGCAGCACGTAAACAGCACGGACGGTAAGTGAAAGTAGCGATAGCGATCACAACGCAGGGCGAGGGACAACTAAACTAACCCAACTAATAATTTGTCCTTAAAACTGATTTTGTTTCAGATAGTGGACTAATACGTTCTATCTCGCTTACTCACGGTAGTAACGAACAGTATTTCTCGCCTGCTCTCAGATGGAATACAGTGAATGCCATAAATGACACTCTGGCGGTTAACAAAGACGTTTTGTGCTTGCGCATACGCTATGTTCAAACAACAATAACTCTTAAAGTATTAAACATACAGTTGTGAATTTTATGTTGCATTGTAGCGTAGCTCAAAAACTGTCGATCTAGTATAAAAAATAAAAAAGTTCTCGGGGTTGTTTTTGTAGTAATTAACCATTATTGGTTGAATTGCATAATTTTTTGATTTTTTTTTCGACTTTCACATTTTTTTTCAAAAGTTATGGAATTGTGAACACATTGCTTTGTAATGCAGACGGTAGACAATATTATTGCCTTCCGAATAAGCCTATTTTTATCTCAGTATGACTAAAACTTTGAGATATATGATTTTTTTTGTACTCGCATAGAGCATATTTCAACAAAAAAAACAAAATGGCTGCCACATAGCGGGGAAGTGTATTGGACCCAAGCCTATAGTGTAATAGTACTTTAAAATAGCTTATATTTAAGTATTTAGAATATCGCTAGTCCATGTCCGGACACACTGTATAATCAGCCTATAATGTTCCTACTGCTGGGACACACTCCTTCTCCTTCTCTGCGAAAGGTAGTGGGCCATAAACCGCTACGCGGGCCCAGTATGGGTTGGTGACGGAAAACAAAATTAAAAAGTTCCAACTGACGACCTACAAACGTGTAAGTCGGGGCCGATACCATTGGGCCATCACTGTGCACTGCTCTATCTGCTGATAAGTTATATGACATCATTATATTGTATTGTCATCAAAACTTCTGGTGTGTGTAAAATATCAGTTCAATAGGATTACAGAATGTGGATGAAAAATTGATCACAAGATTTGATCGATAGTTATTAGATAGGTGTAAAGCTGAAAATCGTGTCTCGGCGTCGCATTTTTTATTTTTATTTTGTGATAGCTACATGGATGGATGGAGAGGGCGAGGTACCAAAGAAAATTTAGATGGATTGTGTGAGGGATGATATGAATGAAGACGGAGTGAATGATAACGTGTCGGCTGACAGTAAAGAATGGAGTGGAAAAACAATTTGTGGCGACCAGGCGACCAAGTAAGATGTGATAGGGCAGATGAAAAGACATGCTAATTAATGAGGTTTTTAAAACGGTTTAGGCAACATAGATGGTTTCAAAATAATAACATAACATAACATGACGCCTGAAATCGCTGAAGGGTTAGGCAGAAGTGTAAAATGATGAACATCATATTATTAATATTATTGAAATGAAGACAAATATAGTCGCACGTGATCCCAAATTTGTTGTACGCACGAGTCAAGTGCGGCAAACGAGTTAGTTCATTGATTTCAATCTATTTACTGAGACTATATCGCATTGATGCTGATGGAGGAGTTATTGGAAAACAAAATATATAGTTGAGAAGACGTATTTTCTGCTACAAAGTTTGCTGTCAGTGAAAATTATGACAGAAAAAACCTATCAAATGTTGGTGATGGTGTTTCATTGGTCTTTGGGTGAGGTTTCTGAGTGTGGCAATTTGTGACTACATTGTTATATTCGGTGCCATCTGTAAAAAGAAAAGTAAGTGATAAGATAAATGATAACAGTAAATAAAAAATAAACACGACAGAAATGATATTGAGATATAGAAAAAAAACAATTTTGACAAATGGTCGATTTTGGCAAAAATGTTTTAGTGTATATGGGTAGCGTAGAACCGAACGCGTCTTTGTGTCGATATTTAATGGAAACCTATGCATTGGATATATTACGTTCGTATGTCCGTCGGTGTTGTATGATGATAATGGCGAAATGATTGCAAAAAACTATTTTATGTTAGGGCATTATGCATCAACCCGCACTGGGCCCGCGTGGTGGATTATGTGTTTTTCTTATTTTTTTTTTCCATTGTCCTTATTTTGGTGGTCTGAATGATTTCTAAAAGTTTGTCCATCTATTTTAATGGGACCTTATATATACAACATTATTTTTAATATATGCGAAACCCGAAACACGTGTCTAGTATTTTTATGTAAAGAATCTATGTACAAAATTTCAAAACTGTATCATGAAAAATCACAAAGTTATAAGCTTGTTATGTTACCTGGATGTCCGTACAAAATGTTGGTTACCACTTACCACGCGGCGCCGGTGGCGGACCGGCTGTGACCTGTGTTGTGCGCATATGATTGTGGATATGTACTTAGTGTCAGTCGGTGTCCAACTTGTTACCTTTTTTAAATATTTTTAGGACCAAATATAACTTGGTGTAAAAATTATTGGAATCGATTCAGTTACTTATTCTGAACAAACTATATTCAGGTTTGCAATCTGCTAGAAATAATGTTGTATATACAACGTGTAACGGAAAGGGGGTATCAACCCTGAAGGAGGTGAATGTGCTCATGAAACTCAACAACTTTCCCCAAAGAACATAGGTCGAAATATGAAAAAAAAATTTGGCCCTCCCATAGTAAATCAATCAGCTGGTAGTCAGTTTTGTAAGGGAGGGCCAAATTTTTTTTTCATATTTCGACCTATGTTCTTTGGGGAAAGTTGTTGAGTTTCATGAGCACATTCACCTCCTTCAGGGTTGATACCCCCTTTCCGTTACACGTTGTATAGGCTGATTAGGCTATTATGCCCTGTGTATGCAGGGCTCGTTAAGCTTCAGTCATTTCAAAATTTTCATTTTAAAAGTACCAAAATAAGAAATTGCTGCACTTACTCATCTGTAGCCAATGTTATATCTTATTGATAGAGCTATCATATGAAGAAGTTGATGCGAAATTCAGGTTGTCTTTGTCAAATGTCTGAATTCTTCACGTGATTTTACTAAACGGTTCAGAATTGACCTGTCTTTATAAAACAATTATGATTATGACGTAGGCAACTTCATCTGAGTCGTTTATACAAATCTATCCAATAAAGACCTGCTAGGTAACCCTCTTCAGATTGAATAAAAGAAACCGTCTGACTAGAAGGCACTTAAAAAATCTCCGTGTCCCCCAATAATTGAACTAGGTAGTTAAATGAATAAACTGGATATGGCCCGCGATCGTACCAACTCTCAAGACGAACGAGCGTACAATTTGCATAGCGCTTCCGCTATTACAATCTGTGTGATCCACAGTTTCATTGATACATGCGTACCGTTTCAAGTGGCAATACTTGGCGTTACAAATAGTTATTATATTATCGGCTTTTCGGAGAGCAGTGGTGGCCCTGTTATGCCGGCTCCGACTTAAGAGTTGTAGGGCGTGTGTTCGAATCCAGGCAGGCGCAAGCGGTTGGAAAAACCACAGACGAACACCATGGCCCACGCACATTGGTCAACTTGAAACCAAACCTTCTAACATAGCACCCAGACAGGCGCTTTACTTTGTGTGTTAAATAATTTCATCACTACTGCTCATAAAATGGTGAAGGAAAACATCGTGAGGAAACCGGCGTGTCCTAGAACCAAAATGTGATATCTCAGTCATGTACACTTAGTACTATTGTTACTTAATCAGTGAACCTGAAGGGTAAATTGTGCCACCATTATAAAGAGATTATGTCAAGATGAAGAAAAGCATTGCCTGGTAACGCATTGTTTGCCAAGCGAGTTGATTATGTCCGTTATCTACAGTGATCGCAATCCGCATCGATTGTGTATTGATGATATTGATAACGATCATTCGGAAGCTTATCTTTGGTTGAAGTTTATGAATGAGCTTACATCAGACCTAAACATACAGACCGCTTAAAGCTAATTTACCTCTGACAGCAGCAACCCAAAAACGACCTTACTGAGACGAGAATAATGGTCACAATGATTTTGACGGACCTGTCAGTGCCAGCAACCCAACAGCAACCTTACAAGAATGGGAATAAAGATCACTGTGATTTGGACAGTGATGCAAAATCAGAGGTAAAGTAACTGTGAAAGTACAACTTTATTTCGCTAGTTTTACTCCCATGTAATGGAAAAATGGAAAGGAATTGATGCTATTGTTATTAACCAGGAACAAATCCAGACGCCAAACCAGAATCTACTATTAAATGCAGAAAGGCATAGGTAGCGTGACTGCCTCGTTGGTTTAGTAGTAACAAGTGCTACTGCTGAGCACGAGGTCCTGGGTTCGGGGGAATGAGGAAAATGTCGTGAGGAAAGTTTTCAGTATAAATGTCGATAGCTATAAGAGTAGGGGAAGACCAAAGGAACGATGGATGGACTGCGTGAATGATGATATGGTTAGAAAAGTGGTGACGATCGAGATGATGATTAATAGAAGAGTATGGAAGAAAAAGACATGTTGCGCTGACCCCAAATAAGTTGGGGTAAGGGCAGGATAGTGATGATGAGGTCCAGAAGGGTAATTGCGTAACACACTATTAGTAGCAATGGGTTTCATTTTGACAGTTCAACAACATTCATTGCGTTATTTACGCTGTAGAACAGACACTTTTTCGAACATATGGAGCAGTGGATTAGCAACATGCTTCAAAATGATTCAAATTGAGAGTAATAGTGTATTACGCAATTAGGGTGCTGGTTTCGATTCTCGGGACAGGAAAAGCGTTATTAAGCTTTTCCATTAGGAACATCCCAGTAGCAGTCCGGAGCCTAGATGTGTGCGCGGCTGGTGGCAATAGGCTCGTCCCCTATTACATGGGACTTAAACATATCTGACGAAATATGGATGTACTCTAAGTACACCTCTGTCTAACCTTTTGGAGGGTACAGGCGTTATTTTATATTTGTTTACGCATCAGTATTCTCTACATTCCAGGGTCTAAAGCATCAATAAATCATTTAATGATACCAGTTGAATGCGAGGAAGGAAAGCAAGCAACAAATCAAAATCCAGACTTCCTAAGCACCTAGACTGTTATTATCATACGTTAATATTCAGACGAACATCTTTCCTGTAAGGTGTATACTGTGGCATTGAATTTGTCCAAGGCTTTAAGAATATAGTGTTTGAGCTAACATCTAGTTTATTTCTAATAATAAAGCTGAAGAATTTGTTTGTTTGAACGCGATAATCTCTGAAACTACCAGTCCGATTTGAAAAAATATTTTTGTATTTGATAGCCCAATACTTTAACATAACGCTAGGACCATTGGGAGCCGAGCAAAAAAAAAAAAGTCAGAAATAACGCTACGCGAAAAAGAAGTCATAGTACGGGCAGGTGATCTTTACATACCGAGACCCGTCCGTGCCTCGGAAAGCACGTTAAGCCGTTGGTCCGGGCTGTCATTCGTGGATCTTTGACAGTCGTTACGGGTCGTCAGTAGCCCGAAAGTCTGACAACCAGTCTTATTAAAATATAGTATTCAGCTGCATCCGGTTAGAATGGAAGGCGACCCCAACATAGTTGGGAAAAGGCTAGGCAGATTATAGTGCGGGCAGGTGATGCGATGCGACAGGATGGTTCGGGGAACAAGAAATTTCACACGGATGAAGTCGCGAGTAGAAGCTAGTATATACATAATATCATCTTACCATGAGGGTGGGCAGAAACTACAAAACGCCACCTGCTACGATCGTTACATACTCCTTTTGCCTCGTTTACCTTCATACATACATGTGGTATGGCTCCTTAGTACTAGTAATTTAGGAAATGCCTGTATTTAGTTAATTAAACGTTTACCGAGTCACTGTTCATTCAATAATAATAAAATTAAAAAGTCAAATAAAAAAAAAAAAAACGTAAATTCTCAATTGCAATCCTGAGTCATTTGGTCCCAGTTGGTACCAATAGGCTTCTCCCTTATGACAAGGGAATTATTTTTAATGACATATCGGGTGAAATATGGGTGCACTTACTACTCCTACCCCTTCATAATCAAAAGTCATTTATTCAAACTAGGCTAGAAAAAGCACTTTTTTGCATAAGAGATTCCCCCAAAAGGCCCGTACCTTCAACGCTTCCTAGTGCTTTTGCTGGAAAAAAGAAATGGCGTAACTAACTCCCCAGCCTTCGGAGTATACAGAACAGATCTTACTGAACGTCTAGTTACTATTACTGTCAACTTGGACCATCCCACTGGTGGAAGGCCTCTCCCCAAAGCTGAGACGAGCTGCACCCTAATTGCATAATTAACACACTATCCATCTCAATCTGAATCATTTTGAAGGATATTGCTAACTCATTGCTTCATATGTACGAAACATTTGTCTGCTCGACAACGTAAATAACGCAATGAATGTTGTTGAACTGTCAAAATGTAAGCCATTGCTACTGATAATGTGTTACGCAATTACCTAACTGGACAAAACAACCACCATTGGCCCACATTAGCCCAGGACCGCATGAACTGGAATGTTTAGTATTTTATCATAAAGCCAATATGTATTCTAAACGCCTTCAACAGTTATATGTACAATATTTTCTGTGACCTTACACAGCGACGTTCGAGGAAGACCAATGCTCGATGAATTCCGATGGTAATAGTCCTTGTTTTAGGCTAGACTATTGTGAATTAATTAGCACTAATGTAGGCAACGTGTCATTAGTAGCGTGATACGATTCATTGATTGGTTTGAGAGGTTATTTTTAGATTTTGGCGCCAACTTTCCTTGAAGAACGACCTATGTCAGGGTTGTTGTCAACAACGGTTGTAAACAAATGAGTTAGCTCTACAAACATACAATAAAACATCATCATCTGCTTAGCCTTTTCCCAACTATGTTGGGGTCGGCTTCCAGTCTAACCGGATGCAGCTGAGTACCAGTACTTTATATGGAGCGACTGCCTATCTGACCTCTACAACCCCGGTACTGGGTAATAGCCCTTGGTAAGACTGGTTGTCAGACTTTCCGGCTTCTCACGACCCGTAACGACTGTAAAAGATCCACGAATAACAGCCGGGACCAACGGCTTAAAATGCTTTCCGAGGCACGGAGGGGTCTTGATATGTAAAGATAATCACGCATTCACGGCCAAGCGTGGCAAGCGTAGCTTAACCTAATTGATCAACCCGTGTGGCTGTTCCTACTTATTGTTAGCCACAAGCCCCCCTACGTATGTAGTCAAAACTCATTGATTTTTCTAAAGAAAGCCACCTAATGATTCTTACGTACTCCTTTTGCTTTCTCCACGTTCATAAATCTGATCGTGCTCGCGCGCCGTTTGCGAGTACTACCGATACTTTTTGAACCAATAAGGTCTGTTATGTCCTTCTAGGACCTATTCTTCTTTGATCCCTCTTGAGATCGAACATGAGCAACAAATAGCTAACTATGGTCAGAATAAACTTTTAGGTAGGTCTTTGCTAATTCATTTGCCTCCTCAATGGTGGAGGCACCCATTTTGTTTTTTTTTAATCTTATTCTTATTCCATCACAGCACAAAACGGTCTGTTCTTAGCTCTCAAGTCTATTTTAGTACACTTCTATTAAAGTGTAATTATTGTGCAATTGTGATATTTATTAATGCTAATGGCTTTGACGCACTTGCTGTATACGCGCGCAGTTCTGTACCAACACATATTGTTGTTGACTTAAGAGTTAACAAAAATGTAGGTCGTAGGTTAGAAACCAGGTAGGTACTGTACTAAGTGTAAAATCTTTCACCACCTCTACGCTCGAAATGGCGAAGGAAAACATCGCAAGGAAACCGGGATGTCCTAGAAACAAAATCCGAAAACGTGATATCTACCAACCCGCACGCAATCCGCGTGGTGGACTTCGGCGGAGAAAGCCTGTATCCCAGTATTGGGAACATTACAGGCTGATGATGCTATTTCATTTGGAACTTTTTAAAGGTCTTGATTATTATGTTTTATATAGAAAACAAACTGTTTAATACATTATATCAAGCACGGTTTCCGGGCCCTCAATTCCCTAAATATCGGCCTGACCTCGAGTGCCCAGACATTCAATTTATCCAATCAAATCTCAAATGCTGTTGGCAGTTAATTTATGGAATTCTCCCTTTTAACAATACAGCAACATGATTATGGAGTATCAGGTTATACTTATTAAACCAATAAAGGTTAGTTATCTAAGTATTTAAAACTATAGAAGACTAACCTTATACCAGAAAACGGAGTACAGCATTAAGATCTCAATATCAGAATTTACTTCACACAGGCACATTTAAAACGAGTTTATTAAAAAAAAATGTAATTTGTATGGCTCCTGTTGTCTTTAATAAAATTCCCGATCATATGAAAACCTTGCCCTTGATGAAATTTAAAAAATGTTTTACTGAATTACTTGTCGATAAATGTTATTATTCTGTTCAGGATTTCCTAAATGATACATCTTTATAATAACCTATTTTGATAACTTGTACCTTTAATAATTATTGTGTTTGCATGCCAACAAGGCAGAATGTACACGGTTCTTTATTGTTATTTACGATCCTATTTGTATGTACCTGCATTCAAAGCAAATAAAGTATATTCTATTCTATTCTATTCTATTCTTAATAGTTACTGAAATCGTGCAAACCATCTTTTTAGGGTTCCGTACCTCAAAAGGAAAAAAACGGAACGCTTATAGGATCACTTTTTCGTCCGTCTGTCTGTCTGTCTGTCTGTCTGTCAAGACCCTTTATCTCAGGAACACGTTGAGGTATCGAGTTGAAATGAAAACCATATACTCTCAGGTCTATAGTCCCTTGAAGCTGTGAAAAAATCAAACTTCAAAACCGTATATTTATAGTTCCATACCAACAAATTTGTACGGAACCCTCGGTGTGCGAATCCGACTCGCACTTGACCGGTTTTTTTTGCAATTCCTTCTCAAAAACCTTTGACATGACCTTTGATAGAAATTGCAAAAAAATGTTTGATAAAATGGCAATTTTTGTTAGCGGTCAACTCAGCAGGTCGAGATTTGCGCAAACGCAGCGCGCGTCTCTTGTCTCGCAAAGGAAGAATCATAATAGGTAATTTGTACGTTCGTAAGACGTAAGGGGAAGACAGTACGCGCTTCCATTGCACGGTACGATACGAGATTCGTGTCGTGTGATTGTTGAACTATTATCAACTCAACTTTATTTATGAGGGTTTTGCAATTGACTAAAGGTAAACAAACAGGATACATAGGTGTTTTGGGTTAGTATTTGGGGCAACAAGATACTAAAATACTATTTAAATCAAACTGAAATATTTGATATTTTCGATTTTAACCAAATTAATTAATGAAATTGGTGCATAATGCTAAGAAGTAGACACTGGGTGTTTTTTCGGTCCGGACTAAACTTACCCATATGCTTTTTGAAGTATTGCCAATATGTAACTTGATATTACAAAATAACTTAAAACGTAACGAATTATTGTAAGTACCTATTCTATAATATCTTGATTAATACAATACACATACCGACTTCCTACTTGTTTCCTAGATGATCTGATAAGAGTCCTCTACACCTAATATTGGAACAGTAATCCTGCTTAACTAGCATTTTGAACAATGCGTCTTTCAGCATTAGGTACCTTCCGTAATTTTATTTATAACCTGCGTTTGCCATTTATTTCCCAAATACCTATGTAAAAAATATGAGTTATTGGAAAAATGACTTTAATACCTACACAATAAAGTTCAGTTTACGATACAAAATCAAGCAATTTTTAAAACTTTTTCTATACTAAGTACCTACTAGTCACTCTGTAATCAACTTAATTGTCACTTTACTAAAGTTGATATTTGTTTAAGTTTAACATAAATTGGAAACATGAATTTATATAGACATTAGGTTATACCGTAGCTGCTATGGTTGGTTATTTTGTGTTTTCACCTTTGCCTCCCCCCTCGGGGAATACAGTCGTAGTAATTATTATGTTATGTGGTGTGGGATGTGACTTTATCATTACCCGAATTAGTGTCCTAAAAAACAACCGGCCAAGTGCGTGTCGGACCACGCACAATGAAGGGTTCAGTAGTTGGAATGAATTTATCCCATGAACAAACTTAACATTGTAGTTAAAAATCATGTTCTCCCCATATATTGCAACTGCAAATTTAAGTTGGCCGACTATTACTCGTAAACTTGTAAAGCCTGCTTAGCTGTGATAGTTTTCCTTTTAATTTCGTTATATATACTACTGTCGTGGTTTCCACTTCATGGCTTAATAAATATCATATTTTAAATATCGCTCCTCTTCTTCCACTCATTTGAAAAATCAGTTACTTCACGTCACTTCATCATCATTTCAGCCGAAAGACGTCCACTGCTGGACATAGGCCTCACCAAGAACCTCCACTTTGACCGGTTCTATGCATCCAGCAGGTATCTGCGGCCTTCACAAGGTCGCCGGTCCACCTTGTGGGAGGCCTTCCAACGCTTCGTCTTCCGGTACGCGGTCGCCACTCCAGAACCTTTCACGTCACTTACGACACGTCATTTCATAACTTCGTATCGTTTCGTACAATGGACACGCGCACATCGGTATCACTCACGGTCGGTTATACTTCCTCAACTCATTGTTGCTAACTCCTTGCAACCTGGCAAAAATGCTCTCAATGACTCACGTAAGAGACAGTAGCGTGATGATATACCTACTTATAGGATGTGCAGACATCTAAGTAGAAAAAAACTGTTCCTCGAATCTTTCTTGGTCCTTTTGCATCTAAGAGTTTTCTATGCAGGCAAATGAGAGAGAGAATCTGCAAAAGGAATCAGGGAATCAATCAATAAAACCAGGGATGGTATCCTACGGTTTTGGTCAGAGATACAGTTATTTTAAATTTTAGCTGGCTTCTTTTCGGTGTTAAGACGATGGAAAAGCGTTTTTTTGTTGTGGCACCGGGTTCGCATTCCTTATCTACTGTGAGTGTTTGCGACCATGGTAATTATTTCTTTTGCGGGTGGATTGAAGATTCTTGTTTTGTATTTGTTAAAGTTACTTGCGAGCCTACGAAGTGAAATATTATTAAGTTAGATATTGCGTAAATGATTTTGTTGTGGCACCGGGTTCGCATTCCTTATCTACTGTGAGTGTTTGCGACCATGGTAATTATTTCTTTTGCGGGTGGATTGAAGATTCTTGTTTTGTATTTGTTAATGTTACTTGCGAGCCTACGAAGTGAAATATTATTAAGTTAGATATTGCGTAAATGATTTTGTTGTAAAGAAAAACAATAGCTGCTTAGTTTGTGTGTCAAAGTTCTTATAATATATAAGTAAGTTTTTTCTTAAAAAATGTTCTCATGTACCTAAGTGAAATCTTTGTAATTTCTTATTGAGAAATAAATTTCTTGAACCAGGAAAAGAACAGCGGGGTTATTGTGTAACACACTATCAATCATAATATGAATCAATTTGAAGGATATTAAGGCTAATCCATTGCTTCATATGTTCCAAAAAATAGTTTCATCAAAAACGTAAATAACGCAATGAATGTTGTTCAACTGTCAAGATGAAAGCCTTTTTACTGATAGAGTGTTACGCAATTACCCCTCAGGACACCCACTTAAAACCAAGACGTTTCTCAGGAACCGAATTTGGAGCCATAAAACGAATACCGTTGTGCGTTTCTTAAGACCTGTGCACATATTTGTGACGTTCGATATAAAAAAGCTGCACCATTCAAATTACTCTGTTCCATCTTTGATTGAGTCATTATCACGAACAAAACGATTGCTTCCGTAATAAATAAGGCCATTCAGCAGTTAAAAAAAAAATGCTGTCAAAGTTTACTCCTTTACATAGTATAAAACAAAGTAGCTTTTAAAGTTTGTCTATGTGATCGCGTTGTTTTTCTATACTATTTAAAGAAAGTATTCCGGAAGGCTTATGTGCCTAATGCATTATTTACACTTACTACAGGATTATACATAACTAGCATCCGCTCGCAACTTCGTTTGCGTAGAATTCGGAATTCCCGCTGTTTAAATCCTATTACCCGTTTTCCCGTAAGAATGAAGCATTTTCCCGTAGGAATGAAGCGTTTCGGAGCCTATTCAATACAAAAAAACAATAAAATCTTTCCTCTTTATAAAATTAGTGTAGATAAAGGAATCTCCGTGTTTTGTCAAGTCGTAAAAACCCGTGCCAAAACAGGGGCGGTTCGCTAGTTGATAATAAGAGAAACATCCTATTTCTTTGCCTGTAGACTTCTACCAGGAGTTAACAAGCGTCATACATGGTACAAGACTGCCTTTGGATGAACTTATTAAAGCTTATTTATAGTAATTTTATTTCCACATGATCTCAGGAATCTAGGTCACATGTACAAGGATCACTGAATTTATGTAGAGGTCGCTACACCATGGCTTGCGTGCACCGTAATGACAGTTTCTCTCAGTTGAATCATACCATGAACTATACAATTGCTTCCGTAAATTATTGTCACTAGCGGCACATTGTTATGTAGAGATGGACAATGAGCCATGACCTGTAATACGCCTGAAGGCAATCGTACCTACACTATGCTACACCGTAGTCAGTGAAAGTCGTCTGCCCTAATCGGCGTCACTGCGTCTTGTATCCCCTCGATTCGATGGGCCAAATGCGTGGCGTTCCACGGTAATTATTTCTTGTCTTTGTTTCTTGTTTTCATGAGTATCGTATTACCCAATAACTGGGTTGTGGCGGTCAGACACGCATTGGCTCCATGTAAAATGCTGGTATTCAGCTGCATGCGGTTAGACTGGAAGCCGACCCCAACATAAGTTAAGAAAAGCCTAGGCCGATTGGTTGATCGATAGTTGGTAGCTAGACTGACTGGTAGCGCCGGACGTACATGCCCCAGCAGTGGCATGGTACGAGTTCGAAAATGTCACTTTTACAAAAAAGAAACAAAAAAAAAGTATTTATTTTGACTCGCACAGGAAGTAAAAAAGGAAAAGAAAAAAAGAAAATAAAAAAAAAAGAGAAAAGGAAAAGTCGTCTCTATCACTAATCCCAGTGTCTTCCACCAAGACTTTTTTCATAACACCTAGACCTAATATAACAGAAATATATCGTAATAACTCCCAGCCTAGTTGCATAGTCATGTGCATGACAATAGAAAGAAATCATAAATAGTGCTTGTAGTCTAGTATTAATTAATGTACTGCAATATAGGGAAACCTAGCGGTTTCCTTGTATGGACTAATTTGAAATAATGGAGGAAATCAATACAAGATCGATAGTTAGCAATAGTTATTGCTGGCACAAGTAAATGGGTTTTTTTTTTTTTTTAAGTATTTGTGCGGTATTTTTGTCGTTGATTGTGGTTTTTTTATTAATCAATGTATACGAGTATTAATATTATGAGGAGGTAAAATTTGTGACTTTTTAGGGTGTAATCTTCGGAACGAGTGATCCGATTCCGAAAATTCTTTCACGAATGGGAAGCTACAGTATTGCTGAGTGTCATAGGATATATTTTATGTTAAAACAAGACTTTTACGGGGTCGTAGTCGCGGGTAGAAGCAGGTCATCTTTAAACTAACTGACCTAACAACCTACTACAGACCAATGCTGGAGATACGCCACTTCCTAGTTGCGCTGATTCTCCCTCTTCCAATCAGAATACGGAGAATTGGCGCAACTAATAAAAATTTGGTTAGTACGTGGGTAGGTATAGTCAACCTCATGATTGCTTTGCCACTATAGGTTTAAATGTCGCTTGCACATCATTACACAACTAGGTCAATTTGGCTATATCGATCTGCCTAGCCTTTTCCCAGGTATGTTAGGATCGGCTTCCAGTATAACCGGCTGCAGCTGAATACTAGTATTTTACATGCAGCGACTGCCTATCTGACCTCCAGAACCCAGTTACTGGGTAATATGATACCCCTTGGAAAACTGATTGTCAGACTTTCGGGCTACTGACGACCCCTAACTGACTGGATTTTCTGCACAACCAGTCACAACTGTCTTGCACAACCCAGTAACTGACTGGATTTTCGTCCACGAACCGACGACGGCGTAGCTCAACCTTCGATCGACTCGTGCGGCGGCTATCATTTAGCCCTGCATCAAGTACCCTTGGTATTTGACCAAAAAATTAAATTCCCTAAGGGCTTTGCCGGTTTGGTAAAAAAATCGTAATAAAAAATAATCTCCAAAGCAATCATGTTTATCTTCAATTTACAAAGGTAAAATGATGAGGATACCCGCTTCATCATATTGAATTCTAATGAGTTTAATACCCTGAGGATTGCGATAGCACCTTACATTATGTATGTATATGGTATTAACTTTAACCATACTGATTCAGGTACAGGTAAATCTCGTGTTCAAATTGACTAAAATGACAAAAAAATATGGCTTATTTTAGCGTATCTTCACTATGGCATCCTGTGCCGTTTGAGCAGTGGTGGCCCAGGGGTAACGGCCGTAACTTACGAGAGGTCGTAGTTTTGTTTTACCCAGACAGGCGCTTTACTTACAAGGAAACCTCGCGAGGTGTCCCTCACCCATTTTGTTGCGGCTTTACTATAATAATCTACATGAAAAATGATGAGATACGTATTTTTTCTTTTTTGCTAACAAACGTTTTAAAGGGGTGAAAATCACCCTCAAAGTTCGTACCCCAAAATGATGGTTTGCAGTTTTCACATATTTCTAATAAAATTTTTCCAAAATGACTTTAACCATTAAAAAGAGCATAAAAAATATGAAAAATACCTTTATTCCACATATTAATGAGAATTGTGGATCTACAATTTTTTTAAAATTAAAAATAACAAAAAATTCATAACCTATAAACTATTTATTATTTCTTAATGGGACCAATTTTAAGTCTAACAGTAACGGTAAACATCCAACGTTTCTTACCGTAGTTTCGTTTGCCTTTTTTGGCATTTAATCAACCTAAATTAATTAGTAGCACTTAACATTTTCACAAAATAAAAGCTTGCTCACCATAGCAACTTACCTACACCAACGAACCAGCGCGCGAATCACGTGAATCCATTACGATCGTAATTAGCGCGCTGTTAGAGTTGGGCTATCGATAAACGGCATTGTTATCGATAGCGGAGGACGCTCTAACTGTTACGGCAAACTGGGGTTATGTGTGAGGCAATGATAGTAAGTAGTAAGGCTGCCGTCTGAGAGGCGCGGATAACGATTTTCAGGCGGAAAATGAGGTCACAAGTTTCGAGAGATTCTAATGATTCTCTTAAAATGAATTCTAACATAAAATAACACTGCGCCTGTAACTCCCGAAGGGTTAGGCAGAGATGTACTCCACATTTCGCCAGTAATGCTTAAGTCCCATGTAATAGGGGGCCAGTGGCTAAATAATAACAGCCGCATAGGTCGATCGATCAGGTTAAGCTAAACTTGCCATACCACCGTATTACCCAGTAACTGGGTTGTGGAGATCAGATAGGCAGTCTCTCAATGTAAGGGCCCTTTCCCACGGCAAGATCCCGTTTTTTGCAGGTACGGTTTTGTGCAGGATCCCGTTTAGTAGTGTACGTGCTTAAATATACGTATTCACACAAGCATCCTGTTTACAGTATCCGGCAAACAGCCGAGGATGCCTGTGTGAATATCTATATTTAAACACGTACACTACTAAACGGGATCCTGCAAAAAACGGGGTCTTGCCGTGGGTAAGGGCCCTTAAATATTGATATCCAGCTGAATAAAAATTTCTAATGGAAAAACTCAATAACACTGCCCGACCTGGGAATCAAACCCAGAGCCTCAGTTTTAGCAGTATCGCTTGCGACAACTAAGCTAACGAGGTAGTGAAATGGATTGCACGAAATATTTTATGGTTACAAAAGGGATACATACTGTCATGACGTCTGAGAGATGTATGGATGAAGACATGTTTAGCCAAACAAAAAAAAAATTGGAATGAGGCAAGGTCCTTAGATGATGATTAATATTTCTTAAGAGAAACAAATCCTCCTGCCGATTTGTTTTCTAGGAAACATAAATTCCTATGTGTTATGAATTTATGAATGTTACTAAAAAAATATTGTTTAGCGATAACAGTTTTGGTGGATTACGGGCAACAGTATTTGACTGTTTGTCTATGATTCCTCCAACCCGCACTGAGCCCATATGGTGGATTACGCCCACTCCTTCGCGCCGAAAGGAGGTATGTGTCCAAGCAGTGGGAACAATATATGATTATAACAGTTTTTGTAAGCAATGAGTAATAAACTAAGTACCTACCTAATAAAAAATGTCATTATATTTTATTCTAGTAGATAAATCTTCTGTCATTATTTCTTCGAAACTTTTACTGATCGCGCTGTCTGTGCTGTACAATTCAAGTATGAGATGTTTACAAATAAAGATATTCAGTTTCTGCACGTGATGTTCCTCAGATTTTAGCCTTATGTTATGAAAAGGATCTTATTTAGTCAATAAATACCATAAACGAACAAAATAAAAAAACCTTAATTCTGCTTTTGGCTTTGACGTGATCGGATTAAAAAAACCGGCCAAGCGCGAGTCGGATTCGCACACGAAGGGTTCCGTACCATTATCTATAAAAACGGCAAAAAAATCATGTCTGTTGTATGGGAGCCCCCTTAAATATTTATTCTATTCTATTTTTTAGTACCTATTTGTTGTTATAGCGGCAACAGAAATATATCATGTGTGAAAATTTCAACTGCCTAACTATCACGGTTCATGAGATACAGCCTAGTGACAGACGGATGGACGGACGGACAGCGGAGCGGGAGTAATAGGGTTCCTTTTTATCCTTTGGCTACGGAACCCTAAAAATAGCAAACTTATCTAATTTTTTACCATTAAGTTTTTCGGTGGCTTAAATGGGTTGTAAATATTATGATTTGCAAATGAATTATTTATTGTTTGCCTAAGGTTAAAAATGTAAAAAGCTTTGCACATTCGATTAATACTTAACAGCATATAAACAGAAAATAAAGACTTTACTCAAATGATGATATCATTGAAATAAAAAAATGGTACTTACAAATTATTATAAGTTTCGTTAAGACAAATAAAAAATAACTTCATAAATGTAGGAGAAATATAAACGATAAAAACAGTCCTTTTGTATACTAATTATTTGAACTCTTAATTGAAGTAGGTAAGGTTAGTTTAATCAATAAAAAAAAAACACCCAAACACAATTAAATCCTCATAAAGCTATCGCCATAAATTACAGCGACGCACAGACTCCTGCGCAGATCTCAGACCGCCGCCTTAGTTTTCAGCTTCAGATGCGCGCGGGAGCATCGCATCTCATTAGTTTTGTTCACCTGGACGCGACGGACGGCCGCTAAGTAAAGGACATCCGACAAACCAAACCGGCATATTTCCAAAATTCTCAATTTTATGCTATTTGAGTTCTGTGCGCAAAAAAATAAGGTGTAAAATCAATCGATATAGCAACTTTTTCGAAAAATCGAAATGTAAATTTTTGATTTTGAATCCTGTGAGCAAAAGTTTACGGTGCATTTTTGAAATGCAATTTTCTGATTAGTGATGTGAAAATTTCTTTG
This sequence comes from Eremobia ochroleuca, assembly GCA_949629135.1. Classification (NCBI taxonomy): domain Eukaryota; kingdom Metazoa; phylum Arthropoda; class Insecta; order Lepidoptera; family Noctuidae; genus Eremobia; species Eremobia ochroleuca. The sequence continues at coordinate 2,485,086 of OX451409.1, read as the reverse complement.
CTAGTGAAAATTATTTTTGAGTGATCGCCTGATTTTTTTATCTTTATTTTCAGTTGATGATTGATGATGTTTAAACTCATAAATCATTGCCAATCATCCGTCTCATTACGGTAATTTTAGCCTAATTGGCGCCTCGCGATAGGAAATTTTCATTGTAACTACTTCACCTGGAAAAAATTACATACAATCATAAGATAATCATGGTCATTTTCTAAAACTCGTATGTATCATACGCAGTAATATTTTGCAAATTATACTGCATTTATTTGCGGCATTATCCTTACGTTGTTTTTTTTTATGAAAATGGCCGCACTTTTGTATAATATAATAGCAAATAATTCCTAAGGATTTTTATTTCTCACAAACACACGTTATAATCCAAAAAAAAAAAATGAAAAACATAAAATACTTTACCTTAAACATTTTTGCATTAACAAGAACCTCACACACAACTTTATCACTCACAGTCCACTCACATTATAATACAAAACAAAAACAAACATATTCACATTTACACATAAACGGGTATAACCGAATCCAAGCTTTGAATGATGCGTAAAAACGATTCCATTTTCTTGTAACTTAAAATCCGCGATAAATTTTTCACTCACATATAGTTTTCGCCAGCTCTATCGACTTAGTGCGCAAAGCTCCGCAAAAAAATCCTGTTTATAAATGTGGTGATACAAAAGTGGTGCTATGAAGTGGAAAAGGCAGACCTTGGTGTCAGGGGAGACCTCCGAGGATGAGATAGGACACAGCTACTTGAGCACTTTGGTAAGTGGTAGATGATAAAAGATGCCATCTTGGTTTGAGCCGGTCCTAAGAGCCCTAGATTCCAGCGGAACTAATTTAAATAAGGCTAAGAACTGATCGACATCTTGTTCAACTGTATGCCTGCTTTATAAGTGCAGCTGAAATGTATTCCAATTCTCCAACCATGTTTATTCTGCTAAATAGAAAGACGTACAAGACCCTATCATCTGAATCCCGCGAACTTCACTAGTTCGTCGATCCATCGCGTGGAGGGACAAGATTTACTTGTAACTATCAAATAAACTTAATTCAAGATTATGTCAATTCTTGTGTAATGCACCTTAATGCATTCAAGATGATGATATGTTTTTAATTTATAAAGCTATCAAACGAGCCATCTAATCACGTGAAACTTATTATATCACATGAGAACCCAAGTGAATTATTATCTCAATAATTAACTCATTAAGTCTTTGTTGGTGACTCCTCTTTTTCTAGAATTGCATCAACAAAAAATCTTTTGTCCGAGCCGAATTTCTTTTCCAATGTGGTGGGACCATCACTTATCTAGCAACAACCAATCCTGCAGGGTAATTGCGTAACACTATCAGTAGCAATGACTTTCATTTTAACAGTTCAACAACATTCATTGTGTCATTTACGTTGTTGAGCAGACAAATTTTTCGAGCAGATGAAGCAATGGATTAGCAATATTCTTCAAAATAAGATTGATAGTGTGTTACGAAATTCGGGTACTGGGCTACCGTTTACTTCTTAAACAGTTCAAGACTTTCTGTTACCTTTCTTCTCCATGTCCAAAAGAACAAATACACAAGAATGCAAGAGGTCATCGCATTTTATATAACCCTCCTTACGCAATAGTAACAATTTCTGCGAAATATATGCCAAAGTGGCATCAACAATTGCGTCTGAGTAGTGTACGCCTGCGAATTCGCCTACGGGCTCCACATTAACAAGCGGCTATCAGCTGATTCTTACTACTTACGCGTAAGGAATGTGGTTGATAGATACCCAGTTTTTTTTTTAAATATTTTTATTCAAGTTTTGGAAAAGGACGTTTTAAAGTTTTTTAGTCTCATCGACTGAAATCGTCTTCAATCTTAATTAGTTTTCTGGGTGCTTTTCCATTTTCATCATCTCCATTGTTCGAAGCTGCCCGTTCTTCGCGGATGTAGAGAAAGAAGTCTCTCATGACCAATAATATATATGGCTTTTCCCATTTGGCTGTTTGTTTTTCATGCATCATGCTGAGATAGGAGCCTTTTAGCCTCGTACAGGATTTTCTGTTTTTTCTTTTCTTTTTATATAATTATTTAGTGATCTTCTTGTGCGTGTCACACTAAATACTTTTTCTTTATGTTCCTCTGAAAGAGGCGGTTTATGACGGTATGAAAATAACATGTAAAACAAGTATAATTGTGGACCGTTGCAATGGTACTAACAGTTTTTCTGTGGGAAACTCAGGAATTAAGACATGTTATAGTTTCTGGTGTAGTTATTTGTTTAAACAGGACAGTCCTTGTCAAACAAGCAATTGCTTAAAAACCGGTTTTTCAGCATGTGCTGAAAATCCAGCTAAAGATCGTTATTTCACGAAACGCACTTTCTTGTCGCGTGAACGAACGAACGAAAAGCAAAGAATAATAGATTGGTTGATTTTATTTATTCTTAGCCTATGTTTCCCCACTGCAGGTCAAAGGCTTCCCTTTCTCCTTTCCACCCCTCTCTGTCTTGAGCTAGTGTGGACCAATCCTGTCTGTACGCGTTAAGCTCGTCCCGTCATCTTCGCCAGACGTTATCTGGGACCCACATTGTGGTAGATTTGTTCATAGTATGATTAATTAGGAGACCAATATTGAATTTAACGTGAACTAATTTGGAAATATGACAAAACAATATTATGATGTTTGAAAATTTTATTATCAGTATTAATACTTTTGCATATTAGGAATGACCAAGCCCGCAGGTCCGCCAGTGATAAATAAACAGATGTTATTATATTTAAAAACCTGGTGATGCTGATAGGTCACCTTAAAAACAAGTTAACCCATAATAAATACCTTACTTTTGGCTAATAAAGCTGAAGAGTTGCAAATGATGATGATGAAATTATTCGGAAAAGAACTGGAGTTACCGACATATGTAGCTTGCAGAGTAAGCAAACTGAAGTGGCAGTGGGCTGGCCATGTCTGTCGAAGGGCCGATGGCCGGTGGAGCAGACGAGTCCTGGAGTGGAGACCGCGTATCGGCAAGCGTAGTGTGGGACGCCCCCCAGCTATATGGACGGACGACCTAAAGAAGGTGGCTGGGACAGACTGGATGTGGAAGGCGGAGGACAGGGTGTTGTGGCGCAGTCTGGGAGAGGCTTATGTCCAGCAGTGGACTGCGATAGGCTGAGTTGGTTGATTGATTGAATCTCTGGAACTACCTTACGACTTCCGCGCAGATTTTATTTCTAACAGTAATAAATTTTGACACTAATCGAGTAAGCAATTTTATTTTAAAAAAAACTTGACTTTCTTGATTTTTTGGATACTAAATCCGGCAAGAAAAAAAAAACGAAACTTTATTGGTCCTTTTATACGCTTTTCGTACGTTTACATAAATACTTCATTAAAATTTAATGAAGTATTTATGTTAACGATGGTTTTTAATGGTTTTGTGAAATCCAATAATTTTTTTTTACCTTCAATTCTCGCTTTTTCACTAAAGAAAACATCCCATACAAAGCCTGTATTTACTGATTCATCATCTGCCTAGCATTTTTCCAACTATTTTTGGGGTCGGCTTCCAGTCTAACCGGATGCAGCAGAATACCAGTATTTTACGTGAGGCGACTGATTAACCCTCCCAAATCCAATGTTATGTTGAAAATATTTATAAATACTGTAATTAACAGTACAAAAGTGTGTTTTTATCGAACCGTGTCCCTTATTACAAAAAGTCTGCTGACTCTCGAGATCACCTTGACATAAGTTCAATTAAGTTCAACAAAACAAAACTTCTTCTAAAGTAAACATAAATATTATGAAACCCTTTTTAGCACACACATAAGGATTCTGTGTCTGTGACCCCTGAATGCGGCCCCTAAACTGGTTTTCGGCGAGATTACTGTAAAAACTGGTTTTTATTGATAATAGCAATGTTAATCTTGGTGGGATGTGATAAGAAACTGGATAACTGATTTTGGGTGCCTGAAGATGGACGGCACCGCCGAGACCTGATCAGAAAGAGGTGGTGAGATGACCTGGACGCGTACCGCGAGGTCTGGTTTGAGGTGGCGCGGGAAAAGAGTTCCTTGAAGGACCTGGGGGAACTCTCTGCCCAGCTGCGGGAGATAAGCAAAGTGAGAATAACAACTGCCGGTCGATTCTGCAAAAATCTCACCGTGAAATCATAAGTGAAGTGAGCACTTAATAGTGTTAATCCCTAGCGAATGACAGCTCACTCCACGCTCACTTCACCCAAGCTTTCACGGTGAGATGGTTACAGAATCGCACGGATGATTTTGGAAAAGTAAAGGATATCACGATGTTGAAGTTTCGCATGTTTGCCAACATATTCAATAACGTAAAAAGTTCCTTACAAGTTTATACCAACTTGACACACTAATCTATATTTAATTATTCTTCTCTAAACATACTGTGCACCTATTTTGATGGATCATGTGGCTAGTAACAAACATCAAATTATTTTGTATTTTGCAGCCATTGGTATTGAATAACAATTAAAGTAACATTTTCTCAATTATGCTAATTACAAACCAACGCTAATAGCAAACTAATGTCTTTATCGGCTAGTTGAGGAAAAACTATTAACAGAATATCCTCCAGACATAACAGAACGTCATGTGTTTTCACCTATTATTGCAAAATTCCTTTCAATATTGACTAAAATTGGCATAAAAATAACATGAAGATATTTTTTCTATCAGTACTCGTATCCCAAAAAAACAATGAAGAGAGAAGAAAATATATTAATTAAAGTAATTTAATTTCAATGGCTCAGGACAGACATGTGTGAAAAAAGTAATGAAAGGTCTTTGCCCAGCAGTGGGTCATTAGATAAGGGCCAAATAGATAGAATTTTTTTTAAAGTACGTGATTTTACTCTATTTTATACCTAAATCATAGAGTTTGATTCAAGTACTCGTATGCGCAAGGGCAGACAAATCGTCTGAAAAGTGCTAATTTGACATGTGTCTAATGAGACGATCACGAAGATGACATCTTATCACCTTAAAAACCTATGAAATCGTCGATTCCTTATTATTAACATAACTCTACTAATAAAATATATCATCCTTGTACTTTGATGCGACTAAGATGTCGTCTAAAAATCTGACAACCAGTAGTACCAAGGGGTGACCTCTTACATAGAAACTAGGTTAAGGAGGTGAGATAGGCAGTCGCTCCATGTAAAATACTGTTATTCAGCTGCAGCCGGTTAGACTGGTAGCCGACCCCAACATAGTTGCGAAAGACTAGGCAGATTGATTTAGATTTTTGCGGGCGAATTTCACTAATGAAACTGAACGCGGTTTAGATGTGCTGATAGCGTAAGTAAAAGAGTGATGAAAATGAATGTTGATAGAGGGAGAGGAAGACCAAAGAAGGGATGGATGGACTATGTCAGGAATGATATAAAAAAGGAGTTAATGATAACTTGACGGTTGACAGTAAAGAAATTAAGAGGACAACTTTATGTACCGTTTAGTTACATGAGACAAGGGCAGGAAGAAAATATTCTTTTTTTTTTCGCCTAGATGACGTAAGTGATGCGCCTAGACGCATGATCTACAATACGCTAATATGGCCGTTTTAAGTGAGAATACTAATTATTAATTGTCGATGATTAGCACAAAATCATGTGCTGATTGGTATTTCGTGTCGCTCACCAATTTGAGTGTTTAGTGCGATTTATAGGGCTGGCACTATGAAGTTTTTTGTTGTTGATTTTAAAATATTAGATCATCATCTGTGTAAGCCATTTTAAAATATGAGACGGCTTAGCAGCACATTCATGTGAGGAAGATACAGGACTATAGTAATAGAGGGTGGCGGGGACACCGACGCACAACCGGTTACCATGCATTCAGCTGGTCGATTCTTTTAGAATCTCACCGTGAGAAATTAGCTGAAGTGAGCTGTCATTTCATCTGACGCTAGGGATTGACACTAATGACTGCTCACTTTAAGCCCGCTTCACCCAAATTATCACGGTGAGATTTTTTTCAGAATAGCACTACTGTACATGATTCTGAACCCCATACAGCGAAACTGTCCATTGGTTATTAAAAAAAAAAAAAACAGTATATTTGGACTGCGTAGGTATTGCACTGTTCAATAGTTTTTAAATAGTTTTAGAATATTTTTTTTTGTAATGTAACTACATATTTATGATTTTCGGATTTTTTTTTCCTTTACTTGTGCTACATGGCATTGCTTTTTGCCAAATTTCACGATTATAGGTCCACGGCTAGCACCCTATAAGTTTTGATTTCGGAACATAATCGCCCGTATCTTTTGATTGGGTTGACTTACAAGTTTGATTTTTCACTGCTTCTTCAAGGTATTGCAGCCCTGAGTATTTGATATTCATTTCAATTTCATAACTCCACGCATTCCTGAGAAAAGGGGTCTTGACTGACTGACAAAGAAATGATCTTATAAGGGTTCCGTTTATCCTTTTGAGGTACGGAACCCTAAAAACGACTTTTTGGAAAGTAGAGTCCGATCGCGTTCAGTTACTGGAAAGTAATGTATAATAACTATACTAAAGACTTTTTACCATTTTTGTTTTGCTCGAAGGAGTACCTACAATTAAACCTTGAAGTAAGCGGCAAAACTCAATTTTAAAAATAATTTATTGATCGAAATGTGGTTTTTATGATGACTATAATTATTATCTTTTACAACAGGGACACTGTGTATAATATCTTAACTGTGCTTTTTTGGCCAATCTCGGTGTCAATAAAAAGTCACTAAGTTAGTATTTATGACAAAAATTCTCTGAAAGTAAAAAGGACAGTAGCAACCCTGAAAATCTCGTCAGGACCAGTTTATACGTTTCTGTAATGATCATTTTTAGTTGGAAAATTATTTTTGTGAACCTTAAATGTGTTTTTTTCTGAAATAAAAATGTATTATAGCCATATCTGCATAATTTTAATTTGTCTAGTGGTCGCACGCGCTACATGCTAAGCATGAGGTCCTGGGTTCAATTCCCAAAACAGGCAGTCATTGTCACGTTCACGAGCACAGAACAAGCGATAGAGAGTCACGATCGGCCTAAGCTTTCGGCTTGTGACGCATCTATCTCTCTTCCATTATGACGTTATCACGTAAAATTATTGTCCGTAACCCGACTTTACAGACCAGCAATTTTTTTTTCATCAGGAATTTCTCAGTAGCAGCCCGGAGTCTGGATTTGTGCCCGGTTGATGGCAATGTGCTCGCCCCCTATTATATGGGACTTAAACATTACTGGCGAAATGTGGGAGTACTATAAGTACACCTCTGCCTAACCCTTCGGGGATTACAGGCGAAATGTGATGTTATGTTAACTTTTGTGTATTCTGTTTAGAGTGCCCCTTGCAACTAATCTGCATTAGCGACTTATTTGCCAAAAATGTAAACAAATATGAGTTTATGGAAAAATAACTTAAATTCCTATAAAATAAAGTGCAGTTTACGCTATAACTTCAAAATTTTTATAACTTTTTCAATAGTTCTACTCACTCTGAAATCAACTTAATTACCATTAAAATAAAGTTTATATTTTTTAAACTTGAAATGACATTGATTTGAAACATTTCGAATAGACTTTAAATGTAGTGTGTGAGAAAAAAACAGGTAAAGTGCGAGTCGGACTCGCGCATCTAGGCTCCGTAGAAATTTGTAGGTATGTAAGTAGATCTTTACGGTTTTCGGATTTTTCCTTTACTTGTGCTACAAGACATTACTTCTTACCAAATTTCATGATTCTAGGTCACCGGGAAGTATTTGGTTTTGATTCCCTTGCGAGTGTCAAAATATGCGGCATAAACGGAACGTAAACGTATCTTTTGATTGCCATGACTTAGAAGTTTGAATGTTTCACTGCTTTAAAGGATTGCAGCCAGCATTTAATATTAATTTCATCTTGATAACTCCACGCTTTCCTGAGAAAAAGGTTCTTGGCAAACGGACAGACGGACGGACAACGAAGTGATCTTATAAGTGTTCCGTTTTCCCTTTGATGTACGGAACCCTAACAAAATAGAAAATCCGTGTCAAAATATGAGCTCTATGTCCTCTGCCTTGGTTATACAGGCGTGAGTAATGTTGTAAGTATGAAAAGTTTATGAACTTATATCACAAAACATGAATAAAAAAAATATTTACCGAGGCAATCCCGAGTACTCATCAAAAGTTTATTCACGTTATACTCGTAGTAGACTATGTCTATATGTGTCTGCTTCCTTCGCGTGTAAGTCGTAAGATAAACAACACAACTAAAATAACAGCTTCATTTTTAGGGTTCGCCATAGTAGTGGCGGCCATATTGCGCGTTATCGCACATCTCTGATGGCACTTCTAGGTGGTCCCGTGCGATAACGGCGCGTTTACGGCGCGTCTGATTAAAACGTCGATATCTCTTAAGTTACGATAGCTAGCTGTCTACAAGTTATGTCGTTGGAATCGTGACAAAGGGATATGTAGTTTCGCCATGTCCAGCTGTCCGTCCGTGCGCAGCTAAGCTCAGAGACTTGGTACTAGGAAGCTATAATTTGGCATGGATATACATATTAATCACGTCGACAGTGATATAATAGCTCCTGTACACGTAAAGTGGGAATGTCGTTAGGGTTCCGTACCCAAAGGGTAAAAAGGAACCCTATTACTTCCGCTCCGCTGTCCGTCCGTCCGTCCGTCTGTCACCAGGCTGTATCTCATGAACAATGATAGTTAGACAGTTGAAATTTTCACAGATGATATATTTCTGTTGCCGCTATAACAGCAATTTATACTAAAAAATAGAATAAAATAAATATTTAAGGGGGCTCCCATACAACAGACATGTTTCTTTTTTTTTTTTTTTTTTGCTGTTTTATATAAATAATGGTACGGAACCCTTCGTGTGCGAATCCGACTCGCGGTTGGCCGGTTTTTATTTTCTTCTCCATCCCATGGCGTGAGGTATCGTTGGACAGGTCTTTAAAAAATATTGCGGGTTTGTGAAAACCATTTTTCGATTCAGGGATCCGTTTGTTAAATATTACAAATTCGACTGGGAGTTCTAGAGATTAGCGCGTTCAACCATCAAAATCTTCAGCTTTATTATATTATAGTACTTATATATAATAATAATAATAATCTTTATTATGATACACACAAGATTCATGATACACAAGAGCATAATGTACATGATGTTATGGTATATCTACATAAATCTACACAGGTCATGTAAATATAGATAAATAAAGGGAGCTATGTAAATAGAGGGAGCTCGTGGCTAAGTAATAACAACCGCACGGGTCGATCGATCAGGTTAAGCTACGCTTGCCGCGGTTGGTCCGTGGATGGGTGACCATCTTTACATACCGAGATCCCTCCGTGCTTCGGAAAGCACGTAAAGCTGTTGGTCCCGGCTGTCATTCGTGGATCTTTGACAGTCGTTACGGATCGTCAGAAGCACGAAATTCTGACAACCAGTCTTACCAGGGATTTCGTATTACCCAGTAACTGGGTTGTGGAGGTCAGATAGGTAGTCGCTCCATGTAAAATACTGGTATTCGGCAGCATCTGGTTGGACTGGAAGCCGACCCCAACGTAGTTGGGAACAAGCTAGGCAGATGATGAGTACTTGTAGATAAATAAACAAAAATTGACCAAGGCAATCCCGAGTATTTTATCAAAAGTTTATTCACTTTATAGTATAGTATAGTAGTACAAACATGACACGAGTGACATTAATAACAAGATATTAATAACAATAAATAACACATAAATAACATCATATGACTCTTATCTTCAGGGAAAGTGATAATTATGAATCAAAGTTCAAGACGTTGCTTTGTTTATTATTCAATTAATTAGATATAGGACGTATTGCTAATGAGATCAATGTCTAAAAACGTGATACCCACTAAAACTATGCAGGGTAGTAAAGTAACCATAAACATCTTTTTGCACCGGTTATAATAGGTTGTTCAGTAAGTTTTGTCGTTCGATTAATAACAGTTTTTTGGGCTGCAAAAGGAATTTTGTTTGTGGATTACCTTCAAACTGGTAAAATAATAAACGCAGATTATTATTATAACCTTTTGGACCTAGATCTGGATGCTGAAATTCGTGAGAAAAGACCTGGTTTACAGAAGAAAAAAATAATTTTTCATCAAGATAACGCGCCCGCTCACACAGCTCAAAAAACTATCGCGAAAATCAGTGAATTAAAGTACGAAGTATTGCACCATCCACCCTATTCGCTAGACTTGGCTCCCTCTGACTTCTGGTTCTGGCTGTTCTCACATCTCAAAAAAAAACATGCGTGGAAAACGGATTTTCATCGAACGAAGAGGTAATAGCAGCTGTCGGAGAATATTTCGACAGTCTTCCGGATTCTCACTTCAGGGACGAAATCCATAAATTAGAAGATTACTGGAACAAGTGTATTGAAGTTCAAGGAGATTATATTTAATAATAAAATGTATTTCAAGGAGATTATATTTAATAATGGTTAGGGAAAGTGAAGCGGGCGTATCCTAAATCATAATTTTACTTGTAGGAATGCTCATGGTCAATAGTGCAGGGATGGTACAGACGCCAGCACATTAAGCTACCCGAAACTGTCAAATTTTTCCAATCAACTTTTAACCTTATTCTTTAGCCATAAAGTTGAAATTTGACAGATTGTACTAGCTCGATGCGCTGTAAGAACGAAATGGGTCGCGAAAAAATCTGATATTCCCTACATTTTTATGCTCGCATAACTCGTCAAAATGTAGGGAACAGTTGATATTTTTTTGCGAACAATTTCGTTCATTTTTTGTATATCGTCAGAAAAGACGATAACAAGTATGTGGTATAATTTATTGCATATACATATGTGGTTTCCATACTGTATATAGTGTTACTATGTGCAATTGTGCGTTGTCTTAGCAATAAGAGTTGGTCCTTTGTGCTGGAGAATAGCAAGGTGTCCAGAGTACAGTGATTTTGATTTGAATAATATAACGTAACATTACGCCTGTAGCCCTTTAATCCCCGAAAGGTTAGGCAGAAGCGTAGCTACAACAGTACACCTACATAAATCATCAGTAAAAAATCAGTAATAGTGATTTTAATAATTAGCATTTCACTTTTTCGGTCGGTATCTTATGGTGTTAGTAAAGTCAGGGTCTTATGACTGAAAACGTCAACAGAGTTTTCCCAAAGTACCAGTGAAACAGTGGCTGGTGCGTAATCCTGCTGGACCGACCTACTTTTAATTTATGTGATTCAAAGAGGATGCTCTATTTATATTCGTCTGAATTTGTTGCATGGGAATTATTACGGGCAATTATTAACAATTACAACTTCTCAGATTTAATAAGATCCCGTTGATATTTCCGTCTCTCGGAAAAATCTCGGGAACGGATTGACTGGAAAGGCTCTATCTGGGAATCCCGCCCAACAGAAGAAACTTGAACAACAGACTTCGACTATTCTACACTTTAGTCTTCTTAGCGTATCGATGGCTAATAGTTCAAACATCTTTGGTCCAAAATTCAGCTGCGCGAACTCTGCTCACTGACGCAGTCATAATATCATCAAGTGCACGGGTGACAGGGCATACGGCGCAGTATGGAAGGAGTGCTATTAAATATGTATACGTATAGACTTTAGTGATATGCTATTAACTGTTTGTCTCTGCGGCTCTAAATAGGTACCTGTAAATTCTTAGTTTTCTGAAATCAAACGTATCTGTGTTGTACCTTGTCGAAAGCTTTTTTTGCAGCAGTTATGACATGGCCATGTCCAAATATCTGGGGCAAATTATAATAAATAAATAAATTATAATTTTATTTTACCTCCGGCAACCCTGCACAATCCAACTCGTTCTCTATACTCAAATAAATATCCAAAAACAAAATTTGTATGACATTTTTGGCACATAACCTGAATACTGCTTCAAACGGTCTTGAAGTTTTACTGATTTTATCTCCTTGCCTTCACACGGGTACGACCCACGCAGGACAACATAAATGTAATGTTCATCATGTGATATTTATTGATAAGCGTACTCTTATTGTTATACTTAATTTTTATATTGGTCAAGTGATCTTGAGAAGGGGCATATATTCTTTTCCTGGGACATAAGCTTAGCATGATCAGCCTATAAAGTTTCCACTCCTAGGACACAGCCCCCTTCTCTGTGAGAGGGAGTGGGCCGTAATCCACCACACGTGTTGTGTACGGGTTGGTGGGATCATAAAGAAATAGTCAAATACTATATAGTTTGTAAATCAAGGAGGGTTTAGCCCAAAATTGGGATGTTACTGACTAGAAAAAGCTGAGACCTTCACGAATGCGTAACAGTTCTCGTGGCCCTCCTATAAAAGCGGATATAGGCACTACCGAGTGTTTAGTGTCGCACTCACAACCACCCTGTTTTTCTCCAGAGACGGTGTGATATAGCCAAATGGTCGTTGGAAACAGCTATTTTCTCCGTAAAAAAAACTTAACAAAATACAACATAACACAACATCATGCCTGTAGGTTCCGTGAATGGTTAGGCAGTAGTGTATAAAATAAGGTTCAATGTTAATTGGGAAAATTTGACAGTTTAGGGTAGCTTGATGTGCTGGCGTCTGTACCTATAGTATCAGTATATCATTATAGTAGTATCAGTCACGTCACGACCCATTTCGAAAGTTATGTTTAAGTCCCGTGTAATAGGAGGGCGCCTATTTCCATCAACCGGGCACAAATCCAGACTACAGGCAGCTACTGAGAAATTCCTGATAGAAAAACCCAATAACACTTTGGGAATCGAAGTCAGAATCTCGTGCTCAGCAGTAACGCTCGCGGCCACTCTACCAACAACCATTTTTCACCGTCAAAAAAAATCTAGGTATAAATACAATATGCACCTAAACTGCTTCAAACAGGTAAAATATCTTCAAACGAAGATAAATGAGCCTGTAATTGTCAATACTACAGCGACAATAAGTCAAAGTTTTTTAAGCTAATTGGATTGAAGAAATCAGCACTGAGAACGTTTAATATAAAATAGATCATAATTGTTTAACCGGGAAAAGAAATCAGCAGTTTTCCTTTATTTGGTTTTTCTGGGAGAAAAAACAGCATTGAACAAACCGTACGCTGCTTTCAATAGAGACACAAGTCAAAATGCCATAAGTGAATTGACAGATTGAGTTATTAATGGATTCCAGTTTCACATGGGATATTGGAGCAGTGGTGGGTTTAGGTTGTTTTTGGGTGGTTTAGGTGGGCAAACAATTTAGTTTAATATGTATCGTCATGGTATTTACTTTGCATACTGTAGTATAGAATCAAGTTTTGACTGAACAGACAGCTGTGCTGCTGAGGAGTTTCTTGGGCCACTTCTTCTTCGCAGCTAAAGCACTAGGAAGTGGTGAAGGGGGACTGTGTTGTGTAGTTTTGACATTCGAAAAGTGCTGACTCAACCTAATTTGAATAAATTTACGACTTTTGAATAGCGTCCTTTTCCACTTTTTACTACAACTGAATTCAGTCAAAAACAGAAAGTCACTGCAAGTAATCCATAAGTCTTCCTCGATCTTACAGACATATATCTTAAATGTCCAGAAGATACACAATACGGACGTCCTAAAGGAATGAGGAACCCATTTATCTAGTTAAGATTGTCTAAACAGGATAGCTGAAGTCGGTAAGCCATAATGGCGGCAAGTCGAGTCCTGCACGCGATCTCTTAAGGTTAATGTCAATGTAACACCTAGCCTGAAGTACTCTGAAGACAGTAGTTAAGTAGGTCAGTTAAATAGAAAACTGTTATCAATAGTTACGGTTAGGGTCTTCGATGAACTATAGTTTTGTTTTCAATTAAGGAGTTCATTAAGAGAGCGTTGTGATCATTTTGCTTTTAAGTAGCAAGAAGTTTTGGTGTCTTGAAAGTATTTGTGGTTTTCTGTGTGAAATTACTGTGAAGGAAAATCAAGGAAATTCGACAACTCAGATATTTGTTGAAAAGGTATGGATTTAGTCTTTCCTTTTTAGATGCTAACATGAACTAATATTATAAACATTCGATTTTTTGTATGTTTGTTGGTTACGCTCTCACGTCAAAATCGCTGAAAGGATTTGGATTAAATTTAGCACATGGGTAGACTATGACCTGGATTAGGACGTAGAATACTTTCTATCCCGATATTCTCATGGGATCGAGACTTATGCGGGTGAAACCGCGGGGCGCAGCTATTCCAAAATAACTTATCCGAATTCGTTCAGCTGAAAGATTTGACTGAGAGATAAAGTTATTTATGGCGAACAAAAGATTCTTCGTTTTGGTGAAACAGAGAGATGTGTCCGGTGAGCAATGGGCTGAAATCAAGATTATGATAAAGTTAACTCATAATAGAAAGCGAAAGAAGATACTAACAAACCTTCGAGACAATGAAGAAGACCTAATAAGATTACATATCATACTTCTTAAAAAACTAAATCCTACTTGGAAACCAGACCCTTCCAATATAGACAATGAAGGACTCAATTATGTAATGGGTATACTACAGAAAGGCTATATCTTTATCCCCTGAAACCCAACACCAATAAATGAGAAGCCATTCGTTCCTGTCCCCACTTCACGCGAGCCACTTGGTGGTAATTGTGAAATTTACTTCATCAGACGGTATTTCCTTCCTCCCACTTGCAGCGCAATTGTGTAATAGCTGCGAATTAGTCCAGGTGTTGTGTTTAACGCTTTGCAACTTGATGCCCAGGATGTGGTTTGTCCGGAGGAAACATAGCTTAACTACAGTCCTCTGAAGGCTTCTTAAGAATGAAAGAGAATTCTTCCCGTCGTGGTTCGATGGTCATGGTGATGGTGGTGGAGTGGAAGCGCTACTGCCGAGCATGAGGTCCTGGGTTCGATTTCCGGGTCGCGCAATGCGTTATTGGGTTTTTCTTTTGGAATTTCTCAGTAGCAGCCCGGAGTCTGGATTTGTGATAAGTACACCTCTGCCTTATCCTTCGGAAATTACGGGCGTGATTTCGTGTTAGTTTCCGGAAGCCGAATTTTCTGGCCATTTTAGTCTGGCACCTCTTTACCAGCTTTCGAGATTTTTGTATCAATAAGCTACAGCTCATCGCACTTCGTCTGCGGATAAACATGATTGATCTACTACTTTAGTTGTCGTTTACATACCCGATGCTTTGAGGATTAAGTTCTTTTACTGACATGACATGTACCACAGAAATACATCCTGATGAATTGAAGACTAAAATCGCCAATACGCAGTAATGCTCTGCAGTGGGATATTTAAGCAGTTGTTACCTTTTCTTTGAAACGTGCTATGTTAGTACACGCCATATTGTAGCGGCATCTACAACGCCACATGCGAACTACGCATCACACTGACGTAACGCAATATCCTGCATCGCGCAATCGAAGTTTACCGCGCAAAATATCCCGAAATTCACCGTCGGGTTGTATCCCATCAGACACAGCACCTGTCTGGTCGGAGGATCCTCTCTTTTCAATTGTGGATGAATTAACTTTACACCTTGTTCCTCATACCTCCATAATCATCTGCCTAGACTTTTCCCAAGTATTTTGGGATCGGTTTCCAGTCTAACAGGATGCAGCTGAGTATCAGTATTTTACATGGAGCGACTGCCTATTTGACCTCCACAACCCAGTCACTGGGTAATACGTTACCCCTGGGTAAGACTGGTTGTCAGACTTTCGGGCTTCTGACTACCCGTAACGACTGACAAAAATCTACGAACGGACATTGATTTTATGTTGTCTGCAGTGTCAGTATTTTTTTTTTAATTCTGTGAAAAGTTGTCACTTCGTCTTTACTGAATTTGAAAAACTGGGCGAGGGTTTAATTGTGTTACTGACAGTGACAGCCGGGACCAACGGCAGCACGGAGGGGTCTTGGTATGTAAAAATGGTCGCCCATTCACGGACCAACCGCGGCAAGCGTAGCTTAGCCTGATCGTTCGATCCGTGCGGCTGTTATTACTGAGCCACAAGTCCCCCATACCTCTATAATATTATAATAATATCCCACCTTATTATGCCCAACTTTTTGTAGTGCTTATACACTGAGCACGTTTAGTAACTTGATTCCTACTGCCTAGGTGGTAATCTTGGTGCCTATACCTACCTACCTTGGTACCTAGAGGCACTATCATTGCATCCGGTAATGTCAACAATCGTTGCTAATCTAATTGTGTCAGTTAAATTAAGCTAGATCAGCCTGACTGTGGGAACTAGGTACCAGGTACCAGCTGAATGATCTCTAGCAAAGATTAGTCTACTTTGATTTTTTCTCATAGTAAGACTGGTTTGATAGCTACTATACCAAATTAATATTTATTCCTCAATTTTCATGATAGCACCTACTACTGTTTGTCTCTGCATCACCCAAAGGTTGACTGGTAGAAAATGCCTATGGCATTAAGTCCGCCTCTGTACATTTATGTGCTTGAAGTATTAAATAAATAAATACCACAGCCTACAGACTCGTTGGTCTAGTGGTCGCAAGCGCTGCTGACATGAGTTCCTGGGTTTGAATCGCGGGTCGGGCAAAGTATGTATGAGTTTTTCCATTTGGCATTTCTCAGTATCAGCTAGTTTGGAGTCAGGTTGATGGCTATAATAGGAATAGGCTCGCCCCTTACTAATGGGACAAACATATCTGGCATAGTGTGGGTGAACTATAGGTACACCTCTATCTGACCCTCCAGGGAACACACACAGGTTTACAGGGCCCTATTGCCCTGAGACTAGAGATGCCGATGCATTCCACCAGTTTCTATGACAAATCTTTTACTGTTCAAGCAGTACGCGGTTATGGATTGACTTGCCTGTGTCGGTGAGGCGTGCTCAATATTTGTCCACTTTTAACATTATGAGCACTTCCTCTCTCCTTAAACATCATCATTAAATTTTCTTTGCTCCTGTTTCATGTCTATTATTATATGTATATATGTATTTATTTAGTATAATATACTTTATGCATGTATATATTCATTGTATTACGTAAATGGTACACCACAGACTACCTACAGTATTTGTCTCTCCTCCCCCTTTTTAATCCATCCAAAGGTTGTCTTTAAAAGATCGCTCTTAGCGATAAGACCGTCCATTGCGTCACCCTTTGTAAAATTTCTATATTTATGTCTGTAATTTATACGGTGTATATAATAAACAGTATTCTATTCTATTCTAGCGATTCCTTAGTTCGAAACCACGTCAATTCCTGAGCTAATCACGCCAGTTCCGCGTTCATTTCGCGCGGCTTCGTTCATTGTGTCATAGAGAACGGCCCCCATGCGTGATGTTATATCACAGTCGAAGGATTGAAATACCTACATATACCAGACTTTTTGCGACAAAATTGAAAATAGCACAGTATATTTTTTTTAACGTAGTAACTGAAAATCAAGGCTACCAATAATTAGGTCTATTATTGTATAAATAGAAATCCAAGGATAATATCCACCATCACTTTGTGGTCAACAAATCATAGAGACCTACTAGAATTTATTAGTTATAGTGCGAACAGTAAATTGTTCTGCTTAACCGCAGAAATCAATACCTACCTAAGAAATGAAGAAACTGTGTCACTAGATACCTACTACATATTTCATAGCTGGTTGGTGTTCACCACAGGCGTAACACAGGCAAAGAAACTCAACCATGACTGTGGCAATCCAAACTAAGATTTGGTGTCCTTCTACGAGTCATCATCGTCATCTGCATTTTGTTACACGGTACTTTTGATATTTAATGTCTGAACTTTAAAAAAGGCTGACCCCTGGGTTTGTCTCACCATTTGTTCTCAGATATAAAGATACAAAATGTCGACTCCATCTAGGTTATTTTTTTTTATATAAACTGTAAGTTATTCAAATATCCTATTTACAGAATCAACAATAATTTTATTTTCGTTCATCTGCCTAGCCTTTGGCCAGCTGTGTAGCTTCCAGTCTAACTGGATGTAGCTGAATACCATTTACTATCTTCATTACATCTACTGCTAATCAAAGTATTCTGAAAACGCAATAATCGCTGTAGTTTATAATTGTCAAATGGATAGAAATAATTATTTGGACGTCACTTACTTCTCTCATAGGTTTTACGCCTTTGACATCTGAGAGATGTTTAATTTTTTAATAACAACCTAAGATGGTAAATTAATGCTTCCTTATCTGATTGCAAGTCACGGAAACCATATATTTCCTTGTGCTATTAACTGATTTTCACAACGAGATTGTCCTGCAACTATAGGAACATATCCGAGTAGAGGATGAAATTGCAGACAGATACGTGTTGCTGAGGAGTTCGTTGCGCCACTTCTTAGCAGCTTTTAACGCTAAGAACCGATGGGCGTTTTGAAGACTGTCTTTAGCTTTTCAAAAAGTAATTAATATAGATGATTATTATATGCTAATTTAGATAAATGATTTAGACTTTGAGTTTGGAGTCAATTTATTTGGGGTCGGCGCACTATGTATTTTTCTTCCATAATTCTTTCCGTGGCTAAATAATAACAACCGCACAGGTCGATCGATCAGGTTAAGCTACGCTTACCGCGGTTGGTCTGTGGATGGGTGACCATCTTTACATACCGAGACCCCTCCGTGCCTCGGAAAGCACGTTAAGTCGTTGGTCCCGGTTGTCATTCGTGGATCTTTGACAGTCGTTACGGGTCGTCAGTAGCCCGAAAGTCTGACAACCAGTCCTACCAAGGGGTATCGTATTACCCAGTAACTGGGTTGTGGAGGTCAGATAGGCAGTCGCTCTATGTAAAATACTGGTATTCAGCTGCATCCGGTTAGACTGGAAGCCGACCGCAACATAGTTGGGAAAGGCTTCCTTACACTACAGTATAATCCGTTTTTACATCCATGTATTTATTTTTGTGCTGTAGGAACATCTAACATTATCGTCCAATGATTTTGAACTTTTCATATACTTATTTGAAATCGTATATTTCCGACAGTTAATGAAATGGAGTAGGAATATACTATTATCTTTTTCATTTCACTTAATTCAGTTAAAACGAAAGATTTGGTACATAGCAGGTCCCAGTGAGCCTATTTACGTAAACTCAATCTCAAACTCAAGCAGTTCCAATGTCATAGTTAACGCAAATAAATAAATATCTGCATTTTTGCTAATATGTTAACACGTGACTATTTACAAAACGTGCCAGAACATCTGGACATGTGATACATTGTCATAATATTCACATAAAAACGTCATTATATACGGCATATTTACATAAGTTAAATATGTATGTAATTGCGACTATTATGCCGATTGTAAGCTGTCGAGGATAAGTCGTGTTTTAGACGAGGACAGTCGTTTGAAGACAGTGGCTTGATACTTCTTACATGTCGGTATGAGGCATAAAAAAATTGCTACTGCCGTGGTGCAAGGCTGATGCTATAGGCATACTTTTGTATCGTCGATCATGTGAAGTTACTGCTAGTAAATGCATTACATGAATTTGCTGTCACTTCTACTCGCAAGACGCTCAGAGATAAATCCCGATTTAACATTTTGCACGAATCTGACTAGAATGTCTTCCAACATCCGAATAAAGCTTTTAATGACAACGACTGGAGGCGTGGCTGGCTTTACCATAATTTTGGCCCAATCCCCATTTAGGTACTTAGACTAGTGGTAGCATGTCTTTCTCTATCAGAACTGCTAAGTATCGCTCAAGCTATACGTAACGGTCTTTCTCTATCAGAACTGCTAAGTATCGCTCAAGCTATACGTAACGTAAAGTTGAATTCTTGAAAATCGTTCTCTGCTTTTCCTGATGCACTGGGCTTTATAAGAATTTCCTCATATAAAAAAAGAAAGAAAGTACTTTTGTCTTTTTCTTTCATTCATCTCTATCAGTCGTCATCTGAGTGCAAGCTTCATCCTTACCATCTTTTCCTTACAGAGGGGAAGTTGACGTTTGTACTTACTCTTTCTCTACTCACTTAATATACTGGCTTATTTACTGCTCTCGTGTGAAACAGTCCATAAAATCTAAGCTCGTGACTACATGATTTATCCGTGTCGATTCAGTCGTAAGACCGGTTACGTAATATTCTGTTATTGTTCGAAGATGTGTGAGATTTAATTAGCTTAGATTTTTATCTTAATCACTTCCTTTGATGTAGGTATGCTGATTGGGATTTTATAATAATCATTATCATCATCTGTCTAGCCTTTTCCCAACAATGTAGGGGTCGGGTTCCAGTCTAACGGGATCGAGATGAATACCAAATTTGTACATGGAGCGACTACCTATATGACCTCCACAATCCAGTAACTGGGGTGACACAATACCCTTGGTAAGACTGATTGTCAGAGTTTTGGGCTTCTGACTACCCGTAACGACTGTCAAAGATCTGAGAATGACAGCCGGGACCAACGGCTTAACCTGCTTTCCGAGGCATGGAGGGTCGCGATATGTAAAGATGGACCCATCCACGGACCAACCGCGGCAAGCGTTGCTTAACCTGATCGATTTACTCGTGCGGTTGTTATAACTTAGCCACGAGCCAGAGACCAAAACCAAATTAATAAATATCGCTACCTCCCCAAGGTACAAAGGTAGTAAAAGCCCTTTATGTTTTTTACTACCTTTGTACCCCAATGTAGCGATATTATGTATAACCCTTAGACCTCAAACAAAGACTATTATAACCACTTGACTGCGTATACAGTGCCCCGACGCACGAAAACTATTAGTATTTTGTCGCCTATGTATAGGCTACGGTACTAGTAGCAATTTTAGTTGTGTCCAAGTGTTAGACCTGCGTGCACGCTAAATTAATATAATTTTTTTATAACGTTTATGCAATTATAACGCATCAAAATGCCTTCATGCGCGGTGAAGTGGTGTGGGAAACATTCTTAGACATCTAGTTACAAAAAGGATGACATAACTTTTCATCGGTACATAAACATTACATTGATTTAATCAGATTATAAGCCACTGCAGGGGTCTATTTAAAATGGTGGCTGGGTAAACGAGCACACTTTTTGAGTCGCGCGTTGATGTCTTTTGGAAAAGTCTCGTTCTTGTATTAGACAATTCTAATGCTTCTATCCCTTTCTTTCCTTTTGTATGTTTATCGTAAAAAATAGTGCTGTTATCTTTAATAGCTGAAAGTTGATATCGAGAAAAATAAAATGAATACATTTTTTATTCAATTCACATACTTTAATAAAATAACTATCTACTATTAACCGACTTCAAAAAAGAAATACCGATGAACTGAGAACCTCCTCGGTTTTCAGTTCGTCGGTTTTTTTTTTTTTTGTATTTTCCGGGATTTTTTAGTTCTTTCTGTCCCCGACCGGGGCCGATCAGTCCATTTCCGGGATTTTTTTTTGTAATTGATTGATTTTGATTAAATATTATTTCTATGATTTTGATTTAGTATTTATTATAATGTTAAAATCCATTTTATCGATATCGACTATTTTCTCTTAATGAAGTAAAGCAGCCCTAACGATGCAATTTGACCTTGAACTGACCAATTGCAGCCGCGCGTTCTTCCTCATCCCCCGGCCCGCAGTAGTGAGTCGTGTGCTTCGAAGAAATCGGCCCATACGCTCTCTAGTGGTTATATTCTCTATGACCTCAAAGTACTATTCATATTTTATTATTTGTTTTGTTAGCGGTAGTCTGATAAAGAGCTAAAAATTCTTATCTTGACAACTTTATTTTATTTTCGCACGAAAAGGTACAAAGGCGGACTTAATGCCTTAGGCATTCTCTACCAGTCAACCAAGGGTGGTGAAGAGATTAGATGGCCAATTGAGTGGTGAATTATCTGAATCATCCCCCATTTTCCATTGATGGATTAGGCCTAATATAACATACATACATCCATTTTTGCATCCATATTGTTATCCGTGCGCTTAAGGATCATCCAACATCATCGTCCAAAGATTTTGAACTTTTTACAAAAGTCATTTTTTATTATTGTTGTAAAAAAAAACCTTGTTGTATCAAAACTAAACCAGGGTCATCATAAACTAGTGTTATTATCTGGTCAGGGTTGTACTTGTTCTCGAGCTTTTCGCTCGGGTCACTGACACCGCTTTTGACGTCATTATGCGCATGCGCAGCGCTGTTGCAGTTTTCTTATAACCTTGCTGCAACTAGTTTAGCGACTTGTTATGCAATACGGAGCTTATTCATGAATTTAAAATAAGACTTTTGTTGTTATTTATTATATTTTAAACTGGATAGAGTCATTGGCGCGTTTGTGTCTAGATTTTTTGAGGTTAAAAGAAATGTATTATGAGAAATTTTAAATGACTTAATGAATGATATAATATTAAAGTCATTTATAGACGCGACTATAAATAATTTTAATATTAACTTAAGCCTAACTTTACTTTTAATAAACTGAAACTTAACTTAATTGAGTATTGAATATTGAACTTTTAATAAAATTAAAATAACTTAATTTTTTAACAAATTAGACGGAAAACCTTGTAAGTATTAAGCGGCCTATTGCCAAGATATTGCATTTTTAAGACTTCAGCCGCTTACATTAAATCGACATTGATGTCAGGACTGCTCCTTCAAACAATACTTATGGACGTAAATAAGTTAGAAAACATCAACATTAGTAGTCATAATAATCCATCGCCTTCTCAACATGGATTTTCTCCGACGCGACGGATATAATCAATCGTCCTGCGTTGCAGCTGTTTCTGCTTTTTAGTTTAAAAATTCTGCCAGAATAACGATCTTATAGCTATGTTTATTTTCAGTCCCCATATCTGTTAGATCAATTTTCCTCCACATCCTGCCAAGAAAACCACTATAAAGGAAAACCAATTTTCCTAAACCCTGACACAAATACTTGAACAAGCACTACCGGCCAATAAAAAGGTACCAACCACTGTTTACAGTAGAATTTCAAATAGATTGTGTGTGTACGGATGAACAGCATAAGATAAGACCTACGTAGACAATCACGTGAACGATTAACTTTACCTTCGCGGTAAGGTAAAGTTTGCACAGATTAAGATTATCGAGAACACCGATTTTCATATATTTGCTAGAGATAGCGATGTAGGTAGACCTAAATACGTTTGTATGTTCATGGATATAATGTATAGCACTGTGTGACCTAAACCAGCAGGGTGATTGCGTAACACACTATCAGTAGCAATGGGTTTAATTTTGACAGTTCAACAACATTTCGTTATTTACGTTGCTGAGCAGACATATTTTTCCAACATATAGAGCAATGTATCAGCAATATGCTTGAAAATGATTCAAATTGAGAGTAATAGTGTGTTACGCAATTAGGGTGCAGTACTTAAGTCACACTTGGGACTTAAGTAGTCCATTTTTATACAGAAAAGCGTGAGTTAAGTGCGGGTTTAGGTCACACGAGCTATGCTGGATGTTTTTGTACAGACTCCATTTTTTTTTTAAGGGTGTTCTACTCATGACTATGAACAACTTTCACTATGGGACTAACTCTGAAATCACGAAATCAAAATCAGCTGTTTAATACAAAAGTTCAATACCTACTTAAATGTATGAAACAACTGATTTTTTTTTTCCTGATCTCAGAGTTGGTTCCATAGTGAAAGTTGTTCATATTCATGAGTGGAACATCCTGCAAAAATTTGGAGACGGTAAAAAAAACATGCTGTAAAATAGTATACGATAGTGTGACTTTAGTAGTCTATTAATGCACGACATTTAGCCTAACAATGGACTATGGACTATTTAAGACACACTTGTCGTAATGTACTATTTTAACATGGAGAACTCGAAATACAAGCCACTTTGCGCGATGCAGTCGTTACAACTGCATCGCTGAATAATAACTATTTAATAAAGCCAAGTCTTCGATTTACTCGGGAAATAAGCAACTGTTAGGTGACACATCCGTTTTTCCACAGGAAGATTATTAGGACCATTCTAAGGAGTCAATTATGACAAACTTCAGAAATTAGATGCAGCTGCCGAAGATGGTTTTCCCGGGTTTACTGCCTATTATTGCTCTATGATTACATAACATTACGCCTATAAACCCCGAAGGGTTAAACAGAGGTATAACCTATTGTATACCCACATTTTGTCAGTTATGTTTAAGACCAGTCCATTTTGTCAGTTGTGTTTTGGAATGCATGAAGAAGCCTCTTCGTGTAGCGTACTTTGTTCCGCCAGTTACTCAGCTGAACCGAGCGCTCGGCGCATACTGGACAGTCACCTAACACCTTATTTAACTGGCCAATTCTTCCCTTGCGGTGGTGGGGCTAACGTTCGCTTGGTTTTCGACCACCCTGCCACCGGAGTCCGGCGTCAAGCAGCCTGCTGTGTTTCGTCGATGCCTGGGAGTTCCAGTGCCTTAGGCATCTTCTGAGCACGCTCATTCCATCAACACCTCATCCATCGGTTTCTATCAGTCGTGATCGAAGTCAGGAGCGGTCCCATTGAGCAATAAAAAAGAATTTAATAAGTCCTATGTAACAGGAAGGAAATAGTCATGGGGAGGCCCCCATGATTATTTCATGTTTTCTTCAAGTTCGCCTCTGATAAAAACCACATGATTGATAATCATGTCTTATCAGTGTGCAAGACAGAAACAGTCTAAAAATAAAGAAATAATATAGCAGTTCCTGTGTTCAGTCTGCCAGTGACGATACACAGTCGTATATCAAGTCTAGTCATACAAACATCATCCTCAGAAAATAGCCGCCAAGTCCAGGAATTCCCTGCAGTCAGAACATAAAAACAAACATGCATACTGACAGGTCTATAAATAGTCCACATCCCACGCATCTTGAAGACTAATTACTCACGGTTTTAATTTGTAGTACTACGTAACGAGTATTATTAGGATTCGTTTAGTTGTGTCTTCTTTGGACCAGATTTCTCTTGAGTAGATGGGATTTTTATTGCGTTGTGTACTGTGAGATGTGTGTTAGAAATTCTGGACGAAGTAAAACTTGGGTTTTATTTTGCGCGAAATGTTGGCAAGTATGTCTGTGATGAAGTAAATGATTAATTATTTTCAATTAATGACAACGCGCTTAACGCTCTCTTGGACGCTAAACCTGACTGTCATGATTGTGTTCGCGTTTAAATGGAAGACGATCATGTCTGCATGTCTGGAGTTCTGTGAAATGAGTGTATGAACATTTTACCTAATAAAAGTTTATCTTTAGCAAATGTAATTTGTTGTGGCAATATGACTGCATTGGATTAAGGATTAAATGACCTAGATTGCTAGAGTTTCAACGACTTTTCTTGTTGGAACTAGCAGGAACACTTAGAGAACAGGTAAAGAAAATTTTTCATTGATAGAGAACAGGTAAAGAAAATTTTTCATTGATGTACTCACGAATCCTGATAAAGAAATCGGAGTAGTAAGCGATGTATCAAATTCGCAGGAAGATCAAAATGAAGCTTGTTATCACTACTAAAATAACGATGAAGTATCCAAAATGCCGTATTGCGAAAACAGTAAACAAACATGAAATACATACGAATGGGCGTCATCGTTCCTCATTTGGTGAAACAGGTTCAGCCAGCAGCCTCCGGTTTACAACGACCCGACCCTTGAAGAACTGTGTTCGCGACAAACCTGCAATAGTATAAGTAACTGGTTTTGGCTTCAAAAGTTGTCCAATCCTTTGCTTTGGTCGCCATTAGGTAAAAAAAAGCCATCCCATCAATATTGAGCAGGTTCCAAAGCCCATATAGTTAAAAAATAAAGTGAGCCTAATTAACTGAGTTATTTAGTGAGGTTTTTAAGAGTAGGTCCCTAGAACTTCTTGTAAAACTTTCTTCCTAGGAACTGCTGGGAAGTAATACACCAATTACACCATGGCTATGCTATCGCCAAGCATTTCTGTATTTCGCCTTCAAAACCTTATTGGTGCTGGTAAAATTAAAGTTATATGAGATCAACAACTTTAGTTGTAAGGTCGGTTATGTCAGCGTTCCGCTGGGTCTTGAAGTTGTAAGAGTCAACTGTACTCACGGCTTTCCTAAAGTTAGGCTATCAATTTCTGCCAAATATACGGCCACGATTTTTTTTGAGTTTTCTTTCTTCGAATGCTTTACTGCTTCCTTACCCTTGATGAACAAGACTGATGGCTTGTGTTACACGTGCGCCTAAAATTTTCATTACTACATAATCCATGGCCCGATTTCAGAGCGCCAATGTCCAATGCCACTTATATGTTACGCTAAATGAGCCATTTAGCGACTTGACGCGGCCGTTCAACAGAGCGTAGTTTTGGATGAACCATGTGATGTCAGACCAAAAATTCGTCCTGGTACAAATATTATATCACGCACAAAATAACATATCAACATAATACAACACACAACATATACACATAACACAATATCATATGTTGCACCGACTCCAAAATATACATGATGATAACATGAGAATGATGACATACATAATATCACGTTTGTATTTCCCGAAGGGTCGAGCGAGAGGTGCGTTAACACCTACAATTCGCCAGTAATATTTAGTCCCTTGTAATAGGGGGCGAGCTTATGGCCATCGACCGGGCACAAATCCAGACTCAGAGCTGCTCTGCTACTTCCTAATAATGTCCGAGAAATATCACAGAGGTTTTTCTATCAGCTGGGTGATCAGTAGACACACATCATCATAATCAGCTTATAACCCACTGCTGGGGCACAGGCCTCATCTCGGCGAGAGGGAGTGGGTCGTAATCCACCACGCGGGCCAGTGCGCATTGGTGGATGTCACATGTCTCCGAATTTTTGGTTCTAGGACATTGCCACTTCCCTCACGATGTTTTTCTTCATTTTGTGAGCAGTGGTGATAAAATAAATTACACAAAGTAATGCGCCCGGCTGGGTTCGAACTCACGGTTTACGTAAGTCGAGGCTGTTACCTCTGCTTTCACACACACATACGCATAAATAAATCACGCTGATATTTCTGCTCGCTTCGAATGCGACTTAATTATAATTGATCGTACTCCAGAATTAGTCACTTTGTTACCAATACCATTTTAATTTAGTTGTAGTATAGCTCTCTGCGAATGAGCTCGTCCGTAATAGTACTATCACCGTATCTGTTTTTGCATCTTACCAGCGATGCGGCGTTCCAGTTGGAATAGCAGCACTGCCTCCGATATTGCAAATGTTCAAGCTATGGAAAACTTTTACTATGAGGTGGGCTATAGGCTTGTTTGGCACCGAATTAAATCAAAATATCTGGCCGAAAACCAACCATGGCAATTCTTTCTTGTTCTTTACGATACCATTTCGGACACTAATTCATGGTCCTCACGTGATCTGACCAATATTATGACTGGACTTTAAAAGAGACAGTGATCCCCGAGTTGGTTTCCGTGTTTCTTAGAGTAGTCGGATGGGAAAAAATGACTTCATCTATTTTTTAAATATTAGTGGCGTGTAAAAGCGTGTTTGTATAAATCTACTTACAGAAATAAATAGCGTTTATTATTTATACGAATCTGTAGTGCCTGCAAAAGATTTTATTAAATGGTTCCAAAATTTTTGAGTAGCCGAATTGCCCTAGTTTCTAACTGATGGTCTGTATATCAAATCAAAACGGTGACGGAAAACATCGTGAGGAAACCGGCATTTCCCAGAATTAAAAATTCGAAGACTTCTGATGTCCACCAACCAGCACTGGGCCCGCATGGTGGATTATGGCCCACTCCCTCTCACAGAGAGGAGGCCGGTGCGGAGCAGTGGGAATATTATAGGCTGATTATGCTAGGTCTGTATATCTTCTATCCACATCCTGTACTGACTAACAATAACCCAGTTAGCACCTTGAGCCGTCTAACCGACCAAAGATAAAGTTTTGGACATAACTTATCATAAACATGTGTTATTGTCATGTACGACATGGAAAATACGCGATTTATACCTAGATACATAAGGTCGTTTGCTGACTACCTGGTTTTTGCGATAAGATCTGTATTTGTTTTGATTTTTATTGGCTTATCTGCAGATTAATATTATGAGTAGTCTGTGGTTTTTTTGTGTGTCTTGATTTGTATTGCTGTAATCACATGAGTTATAAAGGTATGAGGAACAGGGTTGTAAAGTTCAGTCATCCTCCATAGAAAAGGGGGGATCCTTATCATTATCCCGGAATGCTAGTTGCGCGGTAAAAGCTGTGCGATGCAGGATTGCGTGACGTCAGTTTGATGCGTAGTTCACATGTGGCGATGTAGGCGCCGCCACAGGTATGTTATTTGGTTGTTGCCGGACCTACTTCTCTCTTTCTCTCTCTCTTTTGCCATTAGCTTTGAATTGCAATGGTTCCGTTCGCCTCTTTCACCGTGTCCATCAATCGAGTTCTTAGTTTCATGAAAGGCAAAAATTGATATTATTATATTCATTCCTATATGCACTTCAAGTTCCTACCAAGCTATCCTTTGCGAAATATCATCAATAATTTTGTTTAGCCGTAAAAATTATACCAGGGGAATAAAGAGATACCTGCTCATTTTCGCAAATATTGGATGGTAAACACGTTGCAAGATTCTTTAACCTACCTACTACTACTACTAGCCTACGGTTCCAGCAGAGATTAATCCACTACGTAGGTACTTACCAAATGTACTATACAACTCAAATACCCCTAAATACTATAATAAGCCGATTTATTATCTTCGTTAAACACAAGATAATCTGATAGCTTCTGCAAACAACCTGGATTCAAGGCTGTGGGTATTAGACTAATAAGCCTTTCAGTATTTTTACTTTCTTTGTCGGTAGCAGTTGGTTTAAAAATGTAATTGTTAATTAGTTATATCCTATTGAATTGCTTGGTAAACAAGATGGATTCGCAAGAAATAGTCGAAAGAGGCAGCAGGGTGATGGTAGGTTAACTCGGTATTATAGATAACTAGCAACGCTCCGCAGTTTCACCCGCATAAGTGTCGATCTCGTGTGAATATCGGGATAAAAAGTACTCCATGTATTCTTCTGATGTAATAAACTGTATTACTGTAAAGTTTCACCAAAATCCGTTTAGTGCTTTTTGCGTGAAAGACTAACAAACATCCATCCATTCTCACAAACTTTCGCGTTTATAATATTAGTGGAATTGTAGGATAATACTCGGTTTCTGAAAGTTAGGACGAATTTCATCAATAAAACTGAACGCGATCAGCACATCTAAACCGCGGTCAAGAGTTATCTGTGTCAATATTTCATAATAATGAGGACACTGACAGCTTTGAAGGT
Organism: Eremobia ochroleuca; assembly: GCA_949629135.1. Taxonomy (NCBI): domain Eukaryota; kingdom Metazoa; phylum Arthropoda; class Insecta; order Lepidoptera; family Noctuidae; genus Eremobia; species Eremobia ochroleuca. Next base: position 2,455,835 of record OX451409.1, on the reverse strand, counting down.
TTACAGTGCGGCCTACGAGAGAATGCGTTCTTGACACCTGTCAATTTCATATAAACGAATACGTGTTTTACGAATTTGATTTTTATTAGCTACTAGAATTGTCGCAATGAGAAGCGTCAGAAACGCGTTCTCTCAACGGCCGGATTGTAGATGTTCTGACCGAGTTCAACGTCATTGATGAAATTCGCTAAGTAAGCCTAAGCCATGTTCATCATCCTCATCATTGGCAACCTTGTTCACCCACTGCTGAGTATAGGCCTCCTCCCTTTTGTTCCATGCATCACTGGTCCGTGCGAGTCTCATCCAGGTTTTCCCCGCGACCTTCTCTGTAGGTCGTGCATCCTCTTCCTTCGGTCTGCCAACGCTCCTTCTATCGTCTCTTGGCAACCATACCGTCAGGGCTCTGCTCCACCTGCCTTAACCACATCTAGTCAAGTGCCCTAAGTTCTGTTAGTTAGTTGTAAACATTATGACGGCTTGTGTGGGTGTTAATTTCGGCCAGCCAATCACAACAGCAACCGCATACGATTTTACAGCTCATCATCAAATAGATATTTGATCAGGGTGCCAGGAACCGCTAATGAAGTCAACATAGCTATGAAAGTACTAACGATTTTACAACTACAATTGTATTTTTGATGGTATTTGGAGAATGAAATGATATTGGATACTTTTCGTCTCAGAAATTGGAAACCCTGCAAGTGGGCGATGCTAAAGCATAGCTGCCCTGTTTTTTTTTCTACGTTGTAGCACATCAAGCTTCCAGAAACTGACATATTTTCCCAATCAACTTTGAATATTATGCTTTAGCGATAAAGTTGAAAATCTATTAAAGAAATTTGATAGACTGTAGTAATTTGATGTGCAGGCGTCTGCAGTTTTTGTACTCGTTGTAATTATACAATTAGCCATTTAAATGCTATGTGTTATTTTTAGCCGTTACTGAACATTTGCAAATCACAATAGCTTCCTAGGTTTTTGAAGATTTTTGTAGAAGTATCAAAATAAAATTTGATGGATCAGGGATACTAGGATAGTATATAGTTAGTTAAAAAGAAGAAGAATGCAGTACTTAGGTACCTAGTGTACAATATTTAATCAATATCGTCCTTTTTTCCAGATGTATGGTCGCTATCAACGCGACCTAAGTGAAGCGGCTAGAGAAGAAGCAAGACGGCTCAGAAGACTTCGCAAGAAGAGGAGAAAAGACGACAAGCTCCGACAGAAGGAACTAGAAGCAAGCGGCAAACACAGACCTAGGGGGAAGTTTTTTAAAGTATTAGGTGAGTGTCTACTTGTTTGTCAAAGAATATGATTAGGATGGAACTCTACCACCGCTTCAAAGCTATTTTACTCCTAAAAAAGAAAATAAATAGTTTTCTTTTTTTCTGGAAGCCATGTCTTCTTCTTCCATCTATATAGTATTAGCCGTCATCTCAGTAGTTGGCCACATTCTAGCAATATTATCTTTCACACAATTCAATCATCGCTTCTGTAGTATTCCTCTACTCTTTTAACCGCCCGTATTCATACTCAAAACTTACCTCACGACATTTTCCTCATTCTTCCGCATCACGTGTCCATACCATGACAACCGATTCCTATAAGACTTTTCAATCTAACGGTGCCACTTCCAAACTCTTATTTAGTCATTTATTATTCTATCCATTCGCGTCACATCTCTCTTAGCAAGTCACAGTCCCCATATTCTTGATAATAAATATTCACGTGCATGAAGTTTGTCGCAGGCTATGTGTGGAGGCACACGTTCGCTCGGCTGGGGGAGGACTGGGTGTTCCTGGCGCTGCTGGGCATCATCATGGCGATCGTCAACTTCGCCATGGACAGGGGCATCGCTGTTTGTCAGAATGGTAAGTGGTATCTTCTGACATGTACTACTGGAAAGTGTGTTATTGCAAAAGCTCAGTAATCTAAACTATTATAAAGAGGTACTTATATTTTTTTGAAGTGAAAA